>JAAALK010000285.1:58767478-58769978 GCA_019279435.1 Zizania palustris | reverse complement strand
ACCTCTACGGGATAGACCTCAACAGAAAACTGTTGAGTAACGACAGCAAGTGATTGAGTTAAGTAGTTCCTCCTCCTTCATATTGACCTTTTCTATTTTTGCCAATAAATGAAGAGCTACAAAAGGATTCGTTTATTGCAAGTTTCTTACGTCCAAACAAAGTATTTACTTGTTACTAATATAAAATAAAAAAGTTTAGCCTACGTTCTTCCATAGATCCCTTCTTTTACTCCGATAGTATTGCAGATCGCAATTGATGCAAAGAAAATGAATGCATTTCCATACTATAAAAAAGGTAGTGTAATAAATAGAGAATTGGATCATGTCACATGACTTATTCCATTTTGAGATGTTTCTAGAGGTTAGGGGAGCATTTCATATAGCTATGTTCTGCTTGTAGGAATAAAATAGGGATTAGGCTGTGGAGAGATGGCTGAGTGGTTGATAGCTCCGGTCTTGAAAACCGGTATAGTTTTAGGAACTATCGAGGGTTCGAATCCCTCTCTCTCCTTTTGCTTTCCCTCTCCCCTTTTGCTTATTGAATACGTTTGTTTCTTTATTTGTTCTACACTTCTTACTTGGTGTAGCTTGTTATATGGGTCATGAGTGGGAACTGAGTTTCTGTCTGGGTATGCGTCCTTGGATTGTTGTTGCATATTCAGCTCCTGTTGCAGCTGCTACTGCTGTTTTCTTGATTTATCCTATTGGTCAAGGAAGTTTCTCTGATGGTATGCCTTTAAGAATATCTGGTACTTTCAACTTTATGATTGTATTCCAAGCAGAGCACAACATCCTTATCCATCATTCTTTTTTTGAAATTTCGTTGACCAAGAGAAGTTGAAGCTGCATCCCCGGGTCCTATTGTTAAGAAAAGCGAATTACTATTCTCGTTAACATCATTCAACCACCCAGGTAACCATAGGGTTCGACCCGCATGAAGATGTTATTGATTGTGAACCCATATTAGGCTATTTACACAGAGGAATGGAAAAAATCGCGGAAAACCGAACTATTAGGGGAGGAGGGAGATAGAAAAAGAAAGATGGTGGAAGGAGATAGGAAG
This sequence comes from Zizania palustris, assembly GCA_019279435.1. Taxonomy (NCBI): domain Eukaryota; kingdom Viridiplantae; phylum Streptophyta; class Magnoliopsida; order Poales; family Poaceae; genus Zizania; species Zizania palustris. The sequence goes on along the minus strand of JAAALK010000285.1, from coordinate 58,768,915 downwards.
AAGAATAGAAAAGCAACTCAGGCGGGAGATGGGGGGATTCCTTACTTAAGAAATAAAAAAATTTGAAAAATAGGAGAAAAAAATATGACAGAAAAAAATAGGAGAGAAAAAAACCCAAGAGAAGCAAAAAATACTTTCGAGGGTTTAGTTACGGAAGCCCTACCCAACGGAATGTTCCGCGTTCGCTAACAAAATACTACCTAATGGGGAAGTCATTGGCGAAGTAACAAGGCCCTCTAATTTTCATTATAAAACGGATAAACCAGAAAAAGATGGATTGTTTTGCGAAAAAATCTTTGGACCCATAAAAAGCGGAATTTGTGCTTGTGGAAATTCTCGAGCGAGCGGAGTTGAAAACGAAGACGAAAGATTTTGCCAAAAATGCGGAGTAGAATTTGTGGTTTCTCGGTTTCTGTTTTCTTATTCGGGATCTTGCTTTTCATGGTTCTCATCTCTGCAACTCGCGATTTTCGCGAGAGAACCAAATCCAAGTTGGTGAAGATCATGATTTGGGCTGGCATAGTAGTGATTCCCTTTGCAATTGCGGTTCAAATCTATCCGATCTTTATCTTTTTGCTCAAAGAACGAATAAAACCCCTTGTCGAAGCCCTTTATGAAACGAATAAAACCCCTTGTCGAAGCCCTTTATGAAATCAAAAAGATGTACAATCCAATTTCTCGATTCAATATAAGCCCAAAGAGGTGCATAGGGTACCCAAATAAGGATAGGATAGATCTGTCAAAAGCAGGTCTGATTACACCTATTCCTAATCCTAAATAGAATGTAAGGACGTGGGGATTTCTATGTAAACAGAGTATCCTATTTCCATCTTTTTGACAGATGGAAGCCATATTTCGACCCGGATGTTTTTGGAATGCTTCTAATAACCAACGAATGGCAAGTGCTCTTCCTTGTTTAGATCCTATTTCAATCAGAACTTTCCGCGTCAATCCTTTTAGCTTCTCCAAACCATACAAATGCATGGCGATCCCATGTGAAGGGTTTGGTTAAGATATGCCAAATTCCGCCAAATACACAAATGAAACCCAACCATACATGTCCCAAAAGTCAGAGTCGAAAAGAGGATGTAGCCACTCCGACCAAGACAAAACTTTTACCAAAAGTTTATTGTGATCTTTTTGTTCAAATAACAATTAAGGTGAAGCAGGGTCAGGAACAACGAATCTCTTTATGATAAACAGATCCATTTTGCAAGCTCGTTATTACGGGTAGTTCCTACAAAGAATCGGACTAATGACGTATACAATGCTTGAATTATCGATGTAGATGCTACATAGTGGGTTCTCATCCTTCAGAGACTACGAGTGTAATAGGAGCATCCGTTGACAAAAGGATCACCCTAAGATGATCATCTCATGGCTATTGGGAACGAATCAAATCAGATGGTTCTATTTCTCAACCTTTCTGACTTGCTC
>JAAALK010000285.1:58739978-58759978 GCA_019279435.1 Zizania palustris | reverse complement strand
GGCGCCTAAAAATTTCTTGCTATATTATTACTTAAACCCAACACCCAACCAACTTAACCAGACAAACAATATTAGTAAGGCAAAATACTGATACTATAGTTGTCTAGCCTAAAAATGACCAGTGTCCTAATTAAAATGATATTAAAAATAAACTAAATAAAAATACTGCAGTAAATAAAAACACCTAGATAAATTACTAATTATTTATATTGCAGTCTAGAAATAAACTACTAATCAAATAAATAAAGCAGGGATTATTTAAGAATTAATTCTGATATACACCTAAAATATTTCACGTGAAGACTAGAATAAAAATTTATTGCGACTGATAAATTTTTCTTTTCCTTTTATATGGCAGATTAAACAGATATATTTAAATTGATAATACGAGATAACTAATGAGCAGATTAAAGAATAATATCTAGCAAAAAAATTATCTACAAAAATACTAAAACTATTTTACTGCTAATTAAAATAGATGATTAATGATTTAATTATTCTACCTAAAAAATAGTAGATTAGATGAAAGAGAACTTACCTTTGCCTGTGTGCTCATCGCCATTCGGTGGATGCGCCTAGACGCCGGCGTGCGTCACCAGAAGCTCGCGTGGAGGTCGCCTGCAGCGCTGTTGTATTTCTAGCCGTGAGCCACCGTCGTGGCTGGTGATGCTGCGTAGCACTGCGCCGATGTGACGCCGGCGGAGAAAAAGGGAAACAACAGGCGCTACTTTTGCTGCCTCACGCCACGGGCCAGGTGAAGTCCCACCGGGCCCCAAAAACAAAAAACTCCCGTGCGTTTCCCAGTGCCAAAAGTTGTCAAATGCCCTGGAAACAAAGAGAAAAAAGGAACGCCTGCGCGCTGTGCGGCCAGGATGCACTGTGCTGGAGGCAATGGCGTGTTGCCGTGGCCTTCTGCTGCTGCTCATGACTAACTACGCCGTGGGTAGAAGTTTCGCCTGCAGCGACCAGAAAAAATTGTGGCGAAAAAACTTGTTGGACTGTAGATTGATCTTGAAAACAGTCATCTATCCCCAGGGGGGATAGGGGCCTATTTATAGGCGACTCCTAGGGTAAATTAACACTAACTCTAAAATAAATTCCAAAAATTACTAAAATATTCTTAGAAAAATCACATGACTAAATAAAAATATTCTAAACTTAAAAACTAAATATTAATATCCTAAAAACAAAATAATCATAGGTTGTCAGTTTTGCGCCGAAACTGATAAAGCGTCCACCGTCTTCGCACCGGGTACCCGGATTGGGCCGACCTGACCCCGCAGCTTCCTCAGCCTAGCAATCGCTCGCCGCCCGTATACCTGAGTCAAACCCAGTCAACAAACCTGTGGATCATATGCTGCTCCTAGCCCATGTACCCGGATTGGGCCAGCCCGACTCCGTGGCTCCTCTGCCCGGCTGTCACTCGCTGCCCGTGTACTTGAGTCACACGCGGCCTCAGACTCGGCAGGTCTTCATTTCTCTTCTTCTTTGACTTCCGTTGACAATCACTCATCACATCTAGGATATCAAAACCATATTCTTCAACATGGTTTCTCAGGAGTCCGAAGCCATCACAGTCAAGGTAGGGTCTCAGGAGGTCACGATCCCGAAGCCCTCCTCGCCGAAGCCCGTCAAAGGTAAGCCCCTTAGTCTGGCCGAGGCCAGCTCCGAAGCCCGGTCCGACCGGCTGAATGAGATCGGTCCGACCGACAGGGTCTACACAGAGGCGCCTAAGGAACATAAAATATACAAGGCTGACCTGGGCAACACCCCTTTGGCCAAAAATCACAGAAGCAAGGTGGTGGCACCTAGAACCAAGCCACAACCATCTTGGGCTCCTCCGGGCATGTCCAAATCACAGAAAAGATGCCTGCAACGTCTGTGATCATAGGAGATGCGTGAAAAGAAGGCCGAGGATGAGCGAGACGCCATTTTTAAAGAAATCCGCCCTCGGGCAATCATGAAATAGGTATGGAAGCCCAAACCGATGGAGACAAAGAACCCGACTCCCATTCCGAGCGACGACGATGATGACATGCTCGATGATGACTACACGCCTGTCTCCAAGGGGCCCCCACATCAGGCGATGGACATCAACGTCGTCATGCTACCCGCTGAGTTCGCCCTGCCACGAGACGAGGCCGAGGTCGCTCAGTTGAACCTCAGCCCACGAGATGCTATTTTCGAGAAACCTGAGGATACGGCTCATCACCTAAAGCCTCTCTACGTCAGGGGCACATTGACGGGAAGCTGATCTCCAGAATGCTCGTCGACGGTGGTGCCACTGTCAACTTAATGCCTTACTCTCTCTTGAAGAAGCTTGGCAGGGGCGAAGAAGACTTGAAGAAAACCAACCTAATTCTCAACGACTTCAATGGCGAGAGTTCCGAATCAAAAGGCGCACTCTCCATAGAGTTAACAGTGGGTAACAAGACATTGCCAACAACATTCTTCGTCATTGACGTGCAAGGTAACTACAGCGTGCTGCTTGGGCGTGACTAGATTCACACGAATTGCTTGTATTCCTTCTACTTTGCACCAATGCTTGATACCGTGGGACATCGATGACATATAAGTCCTACTGGCAGACACTTCGGTCTAGTTAGCATTGCCCGATGTGTCCATCGACGCCATCCATGACAAAGTAGAGTGTCTATGAGGTAGGGACCTTTCAGATTATGACTTTGTTAGCGTAACCAGGGGACGCTTTGTACCCGTGTTTGTAAAGCCGACTGGTGTAGCACGGCTATTTCTAAATTAAGTGAGTCATGTCTAGCAAAAGTAATCTTGATTGGCTATTGAAGTTATTGAAGACGGTCTCGAGTAGAGCAATATCGGTCTTCCAAAGATGGTATTGCTGAAGCTATTGAAGACTTTACTAAAGTAGAAAAGTTAGGACAAGGTTTTGCATCTGCCGACCCTCTAGAAGAAGTTGACATAGGCGATGGTAGCATTCCAAGGCCGACCTTTGTAAACCAAAATTTGCAGGCTGATGAAAAGGCCGAAGTAAGAAAATTGCTTCGGTCGTACGTCGATTGTTTCGCATGGGAGTATAGCGAGATGCCCGATTAAGCTGCAAGCTCGTGGAGCATCGTCTACCTATTAAACCCGGGTTTAGGCCTTATAAACAACCCCCTCGTTGCTTTAATTCAGCCATATATGACCGAGTTAAAGAGGAGGTAGAACGATTACTGAAGGCTGAATTTATTAGACCATGTAGGTATGCTGAATGGGCCGCTAACATTGTGCATGTTGAGAAGAAGGAGAGCGGCAAAATATGAGTTTGTATTGATTTCAGGGATCTGAACAAGGCCACTCCGAAGGACGAATATCCCATGCCGATAGCTGACATGTTGATCAACGATGCTTCAGGACACAAGGTACTAAGTTTTCTTGATGGCAACGCTGGTTATAATCAAATTTTGATGGCTGAAGAGGACGTCTACAAGACAGCCTTTCGATGCCCGGGTTTTGTCGGTTTGTTTGAGTGGGTAGTTATGACTTTTGGTTTAAAGAATGTTGGCGCTACATATCAACGTGTTATGAACTTAATCTTTCATGACTTGCTAGGAGTTATGTTAGAGGTCTACATAGACGATGTTGTAGTCAAATCGGATGCTATGGCGAACCACTTAGCCGATTTGAGAGTCGCTTTTGATAGGATGCATCAATATGGCTTAAAAATGAACCCGCTCAAATGTGCTTTTGGCGTATCGACATGCAAGTTCTTAGGATTCATGATTCATGAAAGAGGTATTAAAATTGATCCTAAGAGGCTCGAAAAGATTAGAAACTTTGCAGTGCCGACAAGCAAAAAAGATGTGCAAAAGTTGCTAGACAAGATGAATTATTTGTGTCGCTTTATATCTAACTTGTCTGGAAAAATCGATGCTTTTGTCCCTATACTCCGACTAAAGAATGAAGCCGAGTTCGCTTGGGGGGCAAGTCAGCAGAGCGCCTTTGAGAAGATTAAAGAGTGCTTGTCATCGCCACCCGTAGTGAGAGCACCAAAGGTCGAAATTCTGTTTCGACTGTACATCGCTACAGAAGATAGCGTGATAGGAGCCGTGCTAGCTCAGGAGGTGGAGGGGAAAGAGTACATCATCACATTCTTGAGCCGCCGCCTATTGGACACCAAAACTAGGTACGCATTTGTGGAGCATTTGTGTTTATCACTTTATTACGCATGTACCAAATTACGCCACTATCTTCTTCCTAGCACATGTATTGTCGCTTGCCAAACCAATGTCATAAATACATGTTGCAAAAGTCGATTCTAAGTGGAAGAATTGGAAAGTGGGCTTACGCTTTGATTGAGTACGATTTGGCTTATGAACCCCTAAGAGCCATGAAAGGCCAGATTGTCGCTAATTTTATAGTTGATCACCACGTAGATGTCAATTAGGGTAATGATGTTGCTCTAATTGAAGTGGTGCCATGGCAACTTTATTTTGATGGTTCAGCTTGCAAGAATGGTCAAGGTGTCAGAGTAGTTCTCATCTCACCTAGCGGCATGATCTTCGAAACCTCGGCTCGTATAGAATTCCCTTCTACAAATAACCAAGCTGAATATGAAGCTTTATTGCTAGGACTCGAACTGCTAGGTTCCATGGGTGTTAAACATGTTCATGCGCATGGTGACTCTTTGTTAGTAGTGCAACAAGTAGCTAAAATTGCTCAATGTTTTAATGGCTTGCTAAATAGTTACTTGTATAAATGTTTAGACATAATTGGTACTTTTGACGACTTCAAAATTTCTTACGTGTCAAGAGAAGCCAATTCAATTGCAAATGATTTGGCTTAGCAAGCATCTAGCTATCAAGTGAAGAGAGGAGAATTCTCTATACAAGAAAAGACAATGCTTGATTTCACTACCGAAGACAGGGACTTCAGGCGGGAGTGAGGACCATCAGACCCTCCGGATTAGACCCCTCTGACCACCAAAGGGCATTGCGTGCCAGAGCCCTTGTGTTGGATCCCTTCATCCACCGAAGGGTCTTGCACACCGGAGCCCTCGCACCGAAGCCTTCTGGGCAACAGAAGTCTTCGCACGCTGGACCCCTCCAAATTAGGTTTTCCAAATTCGACCGAATAGATTGATTTTTCCAGTTCCGAGGTTTGTTGCACAGATTTTTCAGCTCATCTTTATTTACCTACATAGAACTTCTTTGCAGAAAAATTGTATCACATATTCTTGGTTTGTTTTCTTTATGTTCCTCGTCAACAAAAAAAAAGAAGTTTTAAAAAAAAGAGTTAAAAAATATTGAAAAAGAAGAATATCGAAAAAAGGAGGAGCACTTATGGATAAGCTTGGAAGATATTAGTTTTGTGTGGTGCTATTTTTGGTACTATTTTGTGCTGATTTTAACAATCTATAAGCCATCCTTTGAGCCTCGACCACCCTCTCATATAAGCCTTGTTGTCATAGGGATGACATTGAGACCAGCTGTTGATAGCAAAAAATGGCATTATTGGTCAAGATTGTCAAAATATCAATTGTTGTAGCAATTGTGTTAGCTACAACACAGATTTGTATGTGTGTATATGGTGTGTAAAATGAACCTCGAAGGGTTCTCTCAGAGGGAGAAAGGATTTATACTGGTTCGGACCTCCCCTAAGGGATAATAGCCCTACGTCCAGTTTATGGTGGATTTGGCATAGTATGCCTTCTGGAGTCTAATGAATCTCGGGGTCCTCATGGCCCCTGGAGAAGCTATCCTGTTACAAGGGTTGGCCCTGCTTTTATAGGCATGCAGGCCAAAGGAAAAGACCAAAATGCCCTCTATAAGTCATAGGCTCAGTAGGGGCAAAAAGGGAAAAAGGAGCTAGCTACTGTACAAACAGCTTTACAGACGTGTTAGACAACGTCACTTCTTGACCAGCTAAATGACATACTAGGGGCAGAGGGGCCCCTGGTATGGCTTCTACACTGTAGCGAGGTGTAAATATCTGCTGGATTCGGAGTTAGGGCCGGAGCACTTCAGGCAGAGGCTGCAAGGCAGGCTTCAAAGTACACTCCGAAGTGGGCTTCGAAGTAGGCTCCGAACTGGGCTCCGAACTGGGCTCCGAACTGGGCTCTGAACTAGGTTCTGAGAGACTTAGCTTTGAATTGGCTGGAAAGGGTCCGGAGACTGGCTCTGAGGGACTTCGAAGGGAGCTCGAAGGTTAACTCCGAACAGGGTTCGAGGGTTAACTCTGAACAGAGCTCGAAGGTTAACTCCGAGCAAGGCTCGAAGGCTAACTCCGAACAAGGCCCGGTGGCTAACTTCGAAGTTAGCCTGAGACTTAGCTTCTGGCAACCTTTAAGGGATCTTGAGGGCTTCGCTCCGGAGGGCTCCGAAGGGGTTTGGAGGCCTCGCTCCAGAGGGCTTCGAAGTGAACCTTGGGACTTAGAAACAGCTTCTTCAGAAATGGACATGCTTCGACAGTGCTGGGCTCCAAACCGAAGGCTGTCGGAGGCTGACGTCATTTGGCCCCTGTTCAAGGGAAAACTTATTCCCCCAACAGTACCCCTCGCTTGCAGGCCTTCGGGTCGAAGGGGTGCATGCGCCCTTGGGACAAATGATAGAAAATTACAACTTCAGGGAGAAATAGGCCTTCGGAGCTTGGACCGAAGGTGGCTCATTCGAAATGTGCAGGTAATAATTGCCTGCGTCAGCCTGTCAAAATGACCTCAAGGAGATGAATTGACTCCGCAACGGCTATAAAATTGACCGTTACAGTGCGCCGGGTCGCTTCGGCTTCGCTGGAGGCCCACTTGTTAGTGGCTTCGGCACGCGAACCGTCGGGATTTTTACCGCCTATAAATAGGGGTTTATCGCACACGGCTTCGACACACCTCTCATTTGCTTTCTTCTCAGCTCCTTGCATCCTTCGCTCTCTTCTCGTCCTTAGCTTCGCGCGAAGCACCCTTCGCAAGCTTTAGAGCCCTTCACAAGCTTTAGCATACTTTGATCTGAAGGTCCACAAAAATGCCGAAGAAGGTTGCTTCAAGGGCTTTGGCCTTGGGGTCGAGCTCGAGCTCCTCCCAAGCGCAGGCAGCGGCAGCTGCGGCAGCGAAGCCTACACTGAGGCGGTTGGGGCCGAAGGATCTTCGATCGCCATCCAACAAGTTTGAGCAAACACTGGAGATGAGGGCCTCGATCTCCACAGAGGAGTCCATCCGGAGGGCTTGCGAGGGGAAGATTGCTTCGAAGATTCAACTTAGAGTGCCGGAGAAGTCGGAGGCCATACCAAGGCCTCGGGCTGGCGAAGTGGTGCTGTTCAAAGCCTTCTTCGAAGCCAGCCTCGGACTGCCAGCAGTGGTGATGTTGAGCGAAGTCCTGAAGGCTTAAAACCTCGAGCTTCCTCAACTTTCGCCCAATGCTATGGCGAGGCTTGCCGTGTTTGAATGGGCCATGAGGGCCGAAGGTTGCGAGGGCAGCGCCGACTGTCTTCGTCGCCCTCCACGATGCCAACTGCCAACCGAAGCCGAGGGAGGGTGCAGACCACGTCAAGAGGGGTTTGGCCTTCGGAAGCAGGTAACTTCCAACTTCGGAAGGAGTACCAAGATGTCTTCCCAGCGAGGGCCACCAACAACAAATGGTACTATAAGTAGGATCAAGAGTGGTTTTATGCCTCCGTCGGCGCGAACTCTCCCCTTCGGAGTACCAATGCACTTATCTCTTACTGGCGCGAAGGCGTGGTGAAGACCAGCTCCGACACCCTTCGCTCGAGGATCTCGCTCCTTTGGAGGGTGGCCGCGAAGATGAGCATGAGGGACCTCGCGGAGGAGTTCATCACCCTCCGGCTCAGCCCCCTTGTGCGCTCTTGGCCGGAGGGGCTCTTCCAACCTTCGGGCCGAGGGGGCCTAAACGAAGTCGCAATAGAACGCCTCTGTAAGACTTCGAAGCCTTTCCACTTTCATACTTCGCCAAAAACTTTACTCTGACTTGGATCTTTATGAAGCCACTCTTGAAGTGAGGACTCCGGAGGAGGCCATCGTGGCGGTGGAGCGCGTTGTCGGGGCCCCGACACCAGAGGAGCAAGCCCAATGGCTTGCTTTGGTGGGGACTTGGGAGCATTGGAACAGGGTGTGGACCCTGCTCAGCTTCGAGGAGGTCCAGGCTCTGCCAGACTTCTCCCACATTGTACCTTCGACAACCGGCTCCAAGAGGAAATGGGACGACGATGAGCCTGAAACTTCGAAGGCTCGGTCGGAGGTCCTCGTGACCGAAGCCTCTACTACAGAGGAGGCAACAGTTGCGAACCCTCAAACGGAAGCGAATCCAGTAAGTGCTCCGGCAACGGCTACCAAGGTGGTAGTGAAGACCTCGACAGTGACGGCTTCGGGCATGGGGGTCGAAGCACCATCTTCGCAGTAGAAGGATTGGGGGGCACACATTGCCCCTTCTACCTTCGAAGAAATTTCCGATGAAGGTAAACACTTTAAACATACTTCTCTTTTATATTCGGATATTGACTTGAACTTTTTTGCAGAAGATGATGTCGGTGTGAGGCCCACCATTCTGAAGCCAACGGAGGTCTCCAGCAGCAGCAGTGGTGGCAGCAGCAGCGACAGTTCGGAGTCCGACAGTTCCTCGTCTGAAGAAGACGAAGGCAATGGTCGCGACGAAGGGGACCCTCGAGGCGACGAGGAAATCGAGGTGGTGGATCGAAGCCCAGCTCTGCCGAAGCCTATGCAGGTGGTTGCGGCTGAGGAAATTGTTCGGCCTCTTCTGCCGAAGGGGGCCGTGACAGAGACGGCCATCCACAACTTCCGCGAGGGCTACGCAGTTGCGGAGGCAGGAGGCTTGGTGGCTCAACTCAGCCATTCGAACCCGATGGACCTCTTCATCAACGCAAACGAAGCCCTCATCCAGGTGAGCGATGTCCCTTGCAGCCTTCGAACTGTACTTTGGTCTTCGATCAACACTTATGATTTTCTTGAATTCTTCCAGGCCTTCGCACTGAATGCAGCAGCATCAAATTCTAGCGGACAGGCGGATGATGCGCCTGGCGGAGGAGAAGGAGGCCCTTCGACGCGAAGTCTCGGTGGAAGCCGAGAAGCGAAGGTGGGCCGAAACTTCAGCTGAGGCGGTGAGGGCCAAGGCCGACAAGGCTAGGGAAGCCTTCGCCTCGGAGACCGACAGGATCTGAGCAGAGCTTCAAGCTGTGAACGATGCCAGAGCCCAGCTGGCGAAGGAGAACTCCGAGCTTCACCCAGAAGCTCACTGCCTTGAAAACTTTATCGTTGGCAACATCGACGAAGCCACGCTGAGCCTGACCAAGGTCCTACAACAAATAGGGACCGAGTGTCGGGCTCCAGACTTCGGCAGCCAGGATCCAATTGGGGACCGTGGCCATTTTTGAAGGTGGTGGCTTCGACGGCGGAGCAATCTTTGAAGGGCTTTGCCTTTATGGCCGGCCGAGTGGCGGGTCAAGCGGTGTTGCAAATGCTTCACGATGCGGGGTGCAACCACCTCGAAGCAGCAACCTCGGTGACTCCGGTGGCCTTCGGAGGCCAGCACTTAGTGATGCCTCCGACCAGCGTCCGCGGAGCCTCACATCGACTTTAGGAGCCTTGGAAGGAACAAGGTTGCGAAGCAGTCCTCGAGCTTCAGAAAGCCCTCTGCCTTCGCCGAGCCAAGGCGCATGCCTCGCCAGCTCAGCCTTTCGACGTCGGCACCTCCGCCTCCGAAGGTGTAGATCTCCTTAGGCTCCTTGTAATTCTTAGCTGTAGGCTTGTAAAAACTTATAAGTTTATTAATATAAATGCAGGGGTACTTTATACCTGCCCAGGCTCAGTCTCCGAATGTTAACTTCGAAGTACTTGAGGACTCTGAAGAACTTCGCCAGTTATGGGTGGTCCTCGAAGTAGGTAGGTCCGAAGGCCGCCCTCGGTTTAAACTTCTGAGAGGGCCTAACGGCGAAGCCATCCCCGAAGTTGCCCAGGATCTGCTGGCTATCGTGAAGACGGAGTCCCTTCGGAGTTCTTCATCCTTGCCTTCGTGGACGGCCTTGGCAAGCGAAGCGATGAAGCCTTAGACTTCTCTGCCTTCGACATGGCACCACCTGCCTCGCAGACTTGGAGCGACCTGCAAAGTGGAAGATGAGGTCTGCGAGCTCCGGGGCGTGGAAGAACCAGACGTGGGAGAGCAGGCTCCAACGAGGCTTCGTCCAGCCGAGGGGGCCCTAGCCAAAAGAAGGGCAAGCGAGGGTTGGGGCGTCGAGCTCGCTTTTTCTTAGGCTTAGACACAGACTACTCATAATTTGTTTTCGAAGTATATTTGTAACACACTTCTCAATTATCATTCAATGAATGAGATTTGTTGTATTTGCATACTTCGTCTGCATGCTTCGCATAGTTTGATGACTTCGAACGTTTTAGCTTGTCACGCTCGTACAACGCATTACATTCGCACACTTCGCATACATACTTCCCCCCTTGCTCGTGGCCGCTAGGGACTTAGTCGTTGCTGGTGCGGGCAATTAAAAATGCGAAGGGGTGCGCCTTTTTGTTGGCTTCAGATGCTTATATTACATCGAGCTTCGAACGTGTTAATTTGGAGCGAAGCAAGTCTTCAGCGAAGCCAAATTAAGCGAAGCATGCTTCGGCATGCTTGGATTTTGTTGTGCGTGAGCGAAGCTCCGAAACGCACTTAGATTTTAAGCGAAGCATGACTTCAAGATGCTTAATTTTTAGATTAGATCACGTCACACGAAGCGAGGCCTCGGTGCGTGTTCAGATAACGAAGCAAGGCTTCTTGAGCTTGATCCTGTAGTGAAAAGGATATTAGGTGTGGATTCACCGAACCTGTGATTTTGAGCTGCCTTCGCTCTGAGCCACCTTCGACTCTGAATACCGAGAACGGATCTCGGGATTCTCGGGATTCTCGGTGACCTGGAGTCCTTGGACGCATCGGGCCAATGGCCTGGAATCCTTTAGCCCACTACTAAAGGCCCGGAGGCACTGTGTAGCCTTCGGAGGGGTACTCTGGATTATATAAAGCGAAGCAAAGCTTCGAGTTTTATATAAGGCGAAGCAAAGCTTCGGGTTTTTAATAAGGTGAAGCAAGGCTTCAAATTTTTGAAAGGAAACAAGGCTTTGATTTCAAAACACGAAGCATAGCTTCGGTTTTAAAACGCGAAGCGAAGCTTCGACTTTTAACAAGTTGGGGAAAAAGTTTGCTTTAAAGGCGAAGCAGGGCTTCGATCCTAAGGCGAAGTAGGACTTCGACTTTAAGGTGAAGCAGGGCTTCAATTTTATACTAAAGTAATTGCAAAATTGTACATCGAAGTGGTACTTTGGATAGTGTACATACCTCGTAAAGTGGGTGAAAGCTTGCCTCGTAGCCCCTGGGGCTTTGATGACCTTCGACACACGAAGCGGAGCCCCTTGCTGGACGGTGAGCTCCGAAATGCAAAGGATGGTGGAAGGCGAAGATGACCTTCGAACTGCACCCGAAGCCCCTTGTCGAAGGGTGCGCAAAGCAAGAAAGCTTTGAAGCTCCCCCTCAAGCGCACTTCGAGTTGCAGACAGTGGAAGAGAACTGTACTACAGTGGCAACAGTTGCGAACCCTCAAACGGAAGCGGAGCCAGTAAGTGCTCCGGCAATGGCTACCAAGGTGGTAGCGAAGACCTCGACGGCGATGGCTTTGGGCGCGGGGGTCGAAGCACCAGGTTCACAGCAGATGGATTGGGGGGCACACAAATTGCCCCCTCTACCTTCGATTTTGGTAATTTGGGCCAAAAATACACAAGTCCTGGATCAGGCCGAAGCCTTACAGGGACAAAGGCCCATCGAATATTAGGCTTGTTGGACCAGAAACGGCGACCAAGGGGGGGGTGAATGGGAGCTTTTAAAAAACTTGGGCTAAAAACAGCCTTCGGTTTTAATTCTGTCTACTGCGGAACAGGCTTCGAACACCAACCTTCGAAGGTCTGGTTCGGAGGTATTTGACAGCTCCGAACACAGGCTTCGCAAGGAGTAAAAGTCCGAAGCCAAGAAGACTTCGCTCCACACGCAATCCCGAAAAATCTACCCTGCTAAGTCAGTGCAGGCTCCGCACACAGGGTGCTTCGAGCAGGCTTCGCACTTCACCCTTCGCAAGAGTGGACTGCCCTCTGAGTGATGAGGACATCACTTCACATGATACACACATGGAGCCTCCACCTACAACTTCAATTACAAGGACCAATCACACGCGCCTGTGCCCGTCGCTTGAACCATGAGGTTAATTCTTTCCTTAGCAACTATGTTAATATTTGTTTGGACGGGATGATACCGAATACTAGTGATATTTTGTTGCTTAGGAACATGGGAGATGGAATAGAAGAGTTGGAGTTGGAGACAGAGTCGCACGGATGATTTGAAGTCAAGAATTCGCTGGTTCGGACTACATCGACCACCATGCACCAAAATGGGCATAACTTCCTCATACGAAGTCCGATTGACGCGTTCTTGGACTTTTTGGAAAGCTAAGGAGAAGACGGATCTTTTGCCGTTGGTTTAGTCTCATTTGGAGTCTCGAGCCGTCCTGTGTGTTTAAAACAGTCCTGTATGACAGAATTGGGCCGTGTTGGCCCATAATCCGAGTTGTACGTCTTCTAGCCCACAGCCCAAGTCTGTACGCCTTCCACAGGCTGCCCACGCCCTATATATTCACTCCAGCCGCCTTTAGGGTTAGGTTTTGCTTTGTTTGCATCTACACTTGTGTGTTTAGATCCCGCCCCTTGCACCGAACCGATTGGCTGCTTCATAGGCGTTTGTGAAACCTCACCTTTTCCTCGTTTGTCTGTGATTTGGCATTCGACTTGTATCCTTCCTGTTCTTGCTTGTGTTCTTGGGTTCGCTTGCAGGAATTAGCCTTCGTGGCGAGGTCAATCGCGTCCTGCGTGGTTGATAACCAACGAGATAGTGGTGTAACGATTGTAAGGTTTTGATCCGCCGGACCGGAGCCTTGGATCGCCAACGTCGAGATTCTCCACCAACCCAAGTTATCCTTTACCTAGCGGAAGATCGGGACCATTCCCCCATCAGTTGGTATCAGAGCTCAGATTTCCCGTTAGGTAATCTCGATCTGCTTTTATTTTTACCTAGAGTCCAGAAAACCCTCACAAAAAATCCCCACCGAGAACCCCTTTGTGCCTTGCGATTTTAATTTCAGTTTTTAACCTTGTTGAGTTTGTGTTCTTGGTCGAGTCTTGTTGCTGGTTTAGTAATCCCTTTGTGTCAGTTTGAGTAGTAGTTGTTCTTGTGTCTCAAAAAATTCCCCACCCGAAACCCCCCCCCCACAACCCTATTTTATTTTCCACATCGAGTCTTTGTGACCCCCCTTCGGTAAAACATGCATAACTTTTCGCTCATTTGGCAGAAAAATCTGAAATTTTTTGAGCGTCTTCCTGTTAGCCCTCACCAAAATCGCCAAAAAAATCAGGAAGATAAAGAAAAAAATTGGTCAAAGTTTTTGCTCGCCGGTCAGTGAACTTGTTGAATTTTTGTGAGCCACATCCCACCTCAGTTGTCGGTGCCAATTTTTGTGGTTGCATCTCTGGTCATCCTTGTTCAAAAAAAAATAGAGTGAAAAAAAGGAGAAAAAAATATAAAAAAAAGAGAAGCGGTCCTGTTAGTTGCTTGTCCGATCCCTTGTCCGAACTCTTGTCTGATCTCTTGTCCGATCAGTGGCAGGCAGTGGCAGTTTCTGCTTGTCCGATCCCTTGTCCAAACTCTTGTCCGATCTCTTGTCCGATCAGTGGCAGGCAGTGGCAGTTTCTGCTTGTCCGATACCTTGTCCGATCTCTTGTCCGATCTGCAGAGAGCTGATTTTGGCCTGTTATTGCTTCCATTTGGTTTTTGGGCACATAGTTTCCCTCTATTGCTTGAACTTTCACATTGGGAGCACTAAGGCCAGCAACTTTGACGAGTACTAGGGAACACTTATTGAACTTGGTTTAACTGTTATTACTATCGCTAATCCTTGCTACTCACTTGCCTTCCAAGCTACACCTTTCTCTTGGTCAGGACAGGTTCATTTCTTGCAATTGCACACCACCCTCCACTTGTTTCATCACTTGTAGGCCGGTGACCTCACTGCGGCGTGGTAAGAACACTTGCAAGCATGGGTAAGGCGCTTGACGGATTGCTTCCACCACACACCCACCTCCCCACCTAGCTGTTTTCCATAAGGATTATTCTTTGTTATTTTGTCTTTCACTAACATGGCAGATAACACGGGTACCCCTCCATCTGATTTTAATGACTGTGTCTCACGACGTGCTCTACTAGAGTCTCAGCGGCAGACCCAACATTCCATCGAACGTCTCGCGCGTACTGTGGCTGACCTAGTGGACCGAATGACTGCCTTGGAAACACGATTGCCTGCTGCACGAGCCAACGATGACCATGTTGAAGAGGAAGACGACCATGTTGAGGAGGAAGACGACCTATCCTATGCCGGAAACAATGCCATTGACCCTGACGAGACTGCACGTCATCGCTTTCAGTTCAACCGTCAAGGTATGGGCGGCCACCGCAACCGCCATCCACGAGGTAACAATGACAACCACAGGAACAATGATCATGATCCCTACTCTAAGGTAAAATTTTCAGTACCTCATTTTGCTGGCACTTATGATCCAGATGCATATTTAGATTGGGAGATGTCAGTCGAACAAAAATTTAATGCTCACATGGTTCCTGCTATCCACCGCGTGCGCTTAGCTACTAGTGACTTCACAGGATATGCTCTTCTTTGGTGGACTGAAATAGTTCAGGTTGGCAATGAACCACAAAATTGGAATATGTTAAAATGGCAAATGCGTGGTAGATGGGTTCCTCCTTCATATAAACGTGATTTGAGAAAAAAATTGCAGCGCCTAAACCAAGGAAATAAATCGGTAGAGGATTATTATCAGGAGCTGCAAATAGGTTGCATGCGTGTTGAAATTGAGGAGGACAATGAGGATAAAATGGCCTGTTTTTATGGTGGTTTAAGACGTGAAATTCAGGATATCATTGATTATAAAGAATACAATACTATCACTCGTCTTTTCCACCTTGCTATGCTTGCAGAAAAAGAATTTCAGGGTCGCCAACAACCACAACGCAACATGAGGACCAACATTGGTGGTGCTACTTCACGCTCAAGTGGGCAGCAGCAACGACCACCACCACACCTTCTCGACCGATGGCTACATCAGCACCTTCTACATCTACAGCCCAGGCTGAGAGCTCCAAGGCTGCAGCATCCAAGGCGCCAGCCAAGCCCACCTCCTCGGCGGCCTCTACTGCACGATCTGCAGCGATCCAGTGTCACAGATGCAAAGGATTTGGCCACGTTATGAAGGACTGCCCTAGTCAGCGGGCTTATATTGTTACGGAAGACGGTGGCTACGTAAGTGCTAGTGATGTTGAAGATGAATATGCACTTGCTGCTAACATTGCAGGAGATGACGATACATCCGACGATGACGCTGTTTTTGCGCCGGATGCCCTTGCCGACCATGAAGCACTTATTGTACAACGTGTCTTGAGCACTCACATGGAGCAGGACTGATCGGGCACAACGGAATAATCTGTTTCAGACCTTCTTCCTCGTCAATGACCGTCGTGTACGTGTCATCATCGACAGCGGTAGTTGCAACAATTTGGTGAGCCACGACTTGCTAACGAAGCTTCAACTTCCCACACGTGCGCATCCACACCCTTACCATGTGCAATGGTTCAACAATAGCAGTAAGGTCAAGGTAACACAAACTGCTCACATCAAATTTTCCATTGGTACATACTTCGGAGTTGCTGATTTTGATGTAGTACCAATGCAAGCATGTTCTCTGTTACTTGGTAGACCTTGAGAGTATGATACTGATGCTACACACCATGGTAGGAGCAATAAGTACACATTTATGTATAAAGGAAAGAAAGTTACATTGCTTCCTATGACTCCTGCTGAAATTGTGAAATTTGAACAAGAAAAACATGCTAGGGACGCACAAAAGAGCAAACAACCTTCTGAAAATCAGCAAGTAGCTAAGACTCTTTTGAGGCAACAGAAAGATAAAATTGCTTCTCCTTCTTCATCACAAGTTATTAATCTGAAAGGACGTGTCATGCTTGCAACTAAAACTGATCTTGCTGAAATTTGTGATGATACTCCCTTGCTAGATGGCTTGATTTGCACAAATGTGCTGTTTTCACTTGCGAACATTCCTAGCTCTATTCCTGTTGCAGTCACTGACCTTTTGCAGGAGTTTAACGATGTTTTTCCTGCTGAGATACCACCTGGACTGCCACCGATACGCGGCATTGAGCACCAAATTGATTTGGTCCCGGGAGCGTCTCTTCCCAATCGTGCAGCGTACCGTACCAATCCAGAGGAGACAAAAGAAATTGAGCGCCAAGTACAGGACCTTCTTGATCGTGTCCGTGAAAGCCTTAGTCCTTGTGCAGTACCCGTTCTTTTGGTACCTAAGAAAGATGGTAGTTGGCGCATGTGTGTTGATTGTCGTGCTATTAATAATATCATCATTCGATATCGACACCCTATTCCTAGATTGGATGACATGCTTGATGAGCTTAGTGGTGCCATTATCTTTACTAAGATCGATCTCCGTAGTGGTTACCACCAAATTCGCATGAAACTAGGTGATGAATGGAAGACTGCTTTTAAAACAATGTTTGGATTATATGAGTGGCTTGTCATGCCTTTTGGACTTACTAATGCACCTAGTACCTTCATGCGCTTGATGAATGAAGTCCTACGGCACTTTATAGGATGCTTTGTGGTTGTATACTTTGATGATATCTTGGTTTATAGCAAGTCTCTCACTGAACATGTTGAACATCTACGTGCTGTCTTTTCTGTCCTCCGAGAGGCTAGAATGTTTGGTAACCTTGAGAAGTGCATGTTTTGCACGGATCGAGTTGTGTTTCTTGGATATGTTGTCACTTCACAGGGTATTGAGGTTGACGCGGCGAAGGTACAAGCAATCAACAGCTGGCCGCAACCCCAAACTATCACACAGGTACGTAGTTTTCTTGGTCTTGCAGGTTTCTACCGGCGTTTTGTGAAAGATTTCAGCACCATAGCCGGTCCTTTACATGAGTTGACCAAGAAGGGAGTTACATTTACTTGGGAACCAGCACAAGAACAAGCTTTTGCCACACTCAAGGATCGCCTTACACATGCACCTCTACTTCAGCTACCCGACTTCAGTAAGCCTTTTGAGTTAGAATGTGATGCTAGTGGTTTTGGATTAGGCGGTGTGCTGCTATAAGGAGGTAAACCCGTGGCCTATTTTAGTGAAAAATTACATGGCCCACAGTTGAATTATTCTACCTATGATAAGGAATTATATGCCTTAGTGTGTGTGCTTGAAACTTGGCAACATTACCTTTTGCCTAAGGAGTTTATTATTCATTCGGATCATGAAGCATTGAAGCATATACGTAGTCAAGCAAATCTGAATAAACGACATGCTAAATGGGTAGAATTTATTGAGACTTTTCCATATATCATTAAGCATAAGAAAGGGAAAGATAATGTGATTGTCGATGCTTTATCTAGACGTTATACATTGCTTTCTCAACTTGATTATAAGATCTTTGGTATAGAAACATTGAAGGACATGTATGCTACTGATTTGGACTTCAAAGATGCTTTTGCAAGTTGTACAGATAACCGTGCTTGGAACAAATATGTGCTGAATAATGGATATCTTTTCGTGCTAACAAGTTATGTGTGCCGGCTAGCTCTCTTCGCTTGTTGTTATTGCAGGAGGCACATGGTGGTGGTTTGATGGGTCATTTTGGATCAAAGAAAACCGAAGATGTGCTGTCCACACACTTCTATTGGCCTAGGATGAGACGAGATGTTGAGCGCTATGTGGCACGATGCACTACTTGCAATAAAGCTAAGTCCCGTCTAAACCCACATGGTCTTTATAGCTAAGTCCCGTCTAAACCCACATGGTCTTTATATGCCTCTACCCGTTCCTAGTGTACCTTGGGAGGATATTTCTATGGATTTTGTGTTAGGATTACCTAGAACTAGGAGGGGGAGAGATAGTATTTTTGTGGTGGTAGATCGGTTCTCTAAAATGGCGCACTTTATACCTTGTCACAAGAGCGACGACGCTACAAATGTTGCTGATTTGTTTTTCAGAGAGGTCGTACGCTTGCATGGAGTCCCCAATACCATCGTTTCAGATCGTGATGCCAAATTCTTAAGTCATTTTTGGAGGACGTTGTGGCATAAGTTGGGGACGAAGCTGCTGTTTTCTACTACTTGTCACCCACAAACGAATGGGAAAACGGAGGTCGTCAACCGTACATTGTCCACCATGCTGACGGCTGTTTTGAAGACCAACTTGAAGCTCTGAGAAGAGTGTCTACCTCATATTGAGTTTGCATATAATAGGTCAGTACACTCCACTACTAAGGTAAGTCTGTTTCAAGTGGTCTATGGCTTTAATCCGCGTGCTCCTATTGATTTGCTACCATTGCACCCTCTGAAAAATTGAATTTTGATGCTACTACACGTGCTGAATTATTGCTTAAGATGCATGAAACTACTAAAGCAAACATAGAGAAAATGAATGAGAAATATCGTGCTTATGGTAGTAAGGGAAGAAAAGAGATAACATTTGAACCGGGTGATCTTGTTTGGTTGCACTTGCGCAAGGATCGTTTTCCTGATTTGAGAAAGTCTAAATTGATGCTCCGTGCTGATGGTCCTTTCCGTGTGCTTGAGAAGATAAATGATAATGCATATAAACTTGAGTTGCCTGCAGCTTTTGGGGTTAGTCCCACATTTAACATTTCAGATTTAAAGCCCTATTTGGGAGATGACGATGAGCTTGAGTCGAGGACTGACTCCAATTCAAGAAGGGGAGGATGATGAGGACATCACTTCACATGATACACACATGGAGCCTCCACCTACAATTCAATTACAAGGACCAATCACACGCGCCCGTGCTCGTCGCTTGAACCATGAGGATAATTCTTTCCTTAGCAACTATGTTAATATTTGTTTGGACGGGATGTTACTGAATACTAGTGATATTTTGTTGCTTAGGAACATGGGAGATGGAATAGAAGAGTTGGAGATGGAGACGGAGTCGCACGGATGATTTGAAGTCAAGAATTCGCTGGTTCGGACTACATCGACCACCATGCACCAAAATGGGCATAACTTCCCCATACGAAGTCCGATTGGCGCGTTCTTTGACTTTTTTGAAAGCTAAGGAGAAGATGGATCTTTTGCCATTGGATTTCGTCTCATTTGGAGTCTCGAGCCGTCCTGTGTGTTTAAAACAGTCCTGCATGACAGAATTGGGCCGTGTTGGCCCATAATCCGAGTCTGTACGTCTTCTAGCCCACAGCACAAGTCTGTACGCCTTCCACAGGCTGCCCACGCCCTATATATTCACTCCAGCCGCCTTTAGGGTTAGGTTTTGCTTTGTTTTCATCTACACTTGTGTGTTTAGATCCCGCCCCTTGCACGGACCGATTGGATGCTGCATAGGCGTTTGTGAAACCTCACATTTTCCTCGTTTGTCTGTGATTTGGCATTCGACTTGTATCCTTCCTGTTCTTGCTTGTGTTCTTGGGTTCGCTTGTAGGAATTAGCCTTCGTGGCGAGGTCAATCGCGTCCTGCGTGGTTGATAACAACGGAGACAGTGGTGTAACGATTGCAAGGTTTTGATCCACCGGACCAGAGCCTTGGATCGCCAACGTCGAGATTCTCCACCAACCCAAGTTATCCTTTACCTAGCGGAAGATCGGGACCATTCCCCCATCACTGAGGACTTCGACCAAATACTTAGCGACAGCAACTGGTGTTGGGCTTCGTACTTCGAAGGTCTAAACGCACACTACAGACACCGTTAGGGGCTTCGACACGAGAAGCACGGGCTTCGATCAGGGCGTCGCTAGTAAGCAGCGAGGTCTCGCCTCCTGTTACACAGAGCGAACGCACACTGAAAAGCACACTTTCGCACAAAACACACTGCGCC
>JAAALK010000285.1:58610216-58739878 GCA_019279435.1 Zizania palustris | reverse complement strand
GAAGACTACAGCGTGCGCACAATCCCACGGCGAACTGAATGTCTGGTCTAGTCGCCGTCAAGTACAGCAGTGATCCGTTCATCCCTAGATACTCTCTCTCGTTGACCTTGATGCCGCTCTCATCCTTGTCTAGGCCCCTAGATGTACCCATTGGGTTCATCTGAGGCTTCAGCTCTCCACCAAAGTCAAACTTCTTTAGCATATCCCGTGTGTACTTGCTCTAGTGGATGAAGATGCCATCCTTGGTTTGCTTGATCTAGAATGCTAGAAAGTACTTGAGCTCACCCATGAGGCTCATCTCAAACTCACTGTGCATCTGCTCAGAAACTTGGACACAAGCTCATTAGTAGAACCACCAAAAATAATGTTATCCACGTAAATCTGAGCAATCAAGAAGTCTCAGCCAACTCTGAGCAAGAAAAGAGTCTTGTCCACATAACCCATCTCAAAGCCACTCCCCAACAAAAACTGCTTCAACCGGTCATACAAAGCCCTGGGGGCTTACTTCAGACCATATAAAGCTTTCTGCAACTTGAAAACATGTCGAGGAAACTTAGGGTTCTCAAAACCGGGGGGCTGCCTCACATAGACCTCCTCCTCTATGTACCCATTCAGAAAAGCACTCTTGACATCCATTTGAAAAAATGTAAAACCTTTAGAAGCGGCAATGCCAAAAGAATGTGAATGGACTCAAGACGAGCAACAGAGGCAAAGGTCTCCTAAAAATCAATACCTTCTTTCTGGCAAAAACCCTGGGCAACTAATCGAGCTTTGTTGCGCACCACAACCCCATCTTCACCTTTCTTGTTCTTAAACACCCAATTGGTACCTATGGGGTTGCATCCAGGTGGCAGCTCAACCAGTGTCCAAACCCAATTGCGAACAAAGTTCTCAAGCTCTTCTTGCATGGCATTTATCCAATTTGCATCAGAAAGAGCATGAGAGACATCTCTAGGCTCAAAAGAGGAAACAAAAGCAGATTCAACAACACAGCAAGTGAGTCAACAGAAGAACACAAGGTTCTAGAAGTGAGATCACCGATGATGAGCTCTGAGGGGTGATCATGCTGAACTGCTCGAGATCCTAGGTGATCTGAAGTCACCTCACCGGAGTCAGTAGCTGGCACCTCTGGACTCGACTTAGGGGGCTCGGTCGAAGTGGAAGAAGTGATCAGAGGTCCGCCCTTGTCCTCAGTCGAAGTCTCAGAAGGTGTGGGGTCTGCAGGCTATGCAGAAGGCCCACCCTCATCAACAGCAGGAGTGTCATCATCTTCATCGAAGATGAACTCTCTAAGCTCATCATCTCCAGAAAGCTCAAAAGAATGAGTCAACGAAAGAATGGACTCATCAAAAGAAACCTCGCAAGTCTTGACAAGCTGCTGAGAGTCGAGGTTCCAACACGGAAGCCTCGAGAATGCAAAGCATAACCAAGAAAGACTCCATCCCAGCAACGAGACTCAAACTTGTACAAATGCCCTCCCTTCTCGAGAACAAAGCACTTGCAGCCAAACGCTCACAAGTGACTCACCTTGGGTTGTCTGCCAAACCGCAACTCATATGAAGTCTTACCTAAGTAAGCTCTAAGAAAAATGCAGTTGGCCAGATAGCAAGTTGTGTTCATGGCTTCAGCCCAAAAGCGCCTAGGAGTCCTATGCTCATCGAGCATCGTCCTGGCCATCTCGACTAGCGTGCGGTTTTTTTCGTTCCACAACGTCGTTCTGTGGGGGAGTGTAAGGGGCAGAAAACTGGTGCTCAAGACCCTGATCACTACATAAGCTGACGAACTATAGGGGGTGAATGGGCACCTAAAAAATTCTTTCGAATCAATGACCTTCTCCCAACACCCAACGCACCTCGACCGACAACCAGCGGAAGTAAACAGACAAAAAGTGCTAAAAATAATCAAGCCTAAAAACCACCGGTGTCCTAGTTGAAAAGACACCAAAACAGTGTTCAACGACAGATTAAAAGATCATTCAAGACATAGGCATCTCAAGCATCATCAGAAAAACCATCACATGCAATCTACTCAAGTGTACGCAAAACGAGAGGCGAGTTTACTGTTCAAATTTGTCTCCTGTACAATACTTGTCGAAGCCTGTGCGAAGTAGGTGCGCGAAGTCATCCGCAGTACTGCGACGCCTTTCGTAGGCTTCAAAGTCGAAGCCTCACCGAAACCTTCTGCGTCGAGGCTACACAGCAGCGAAGTCTGTTGAGCTGCTGCTAGCGAAGCCAGCCAAGCGCACAGCTCCGCCAAAGACATGCAAAAACTCCTCCTGCTCGTACTGCAGCTGCTATCCTCTCACATTGGGAAACGTGCCCATGCTTCGACCGCTTCCAAGCAAAAACAGCCGGCGCTGCTTCCGGTTTTCCGCCCGATCAAAGAAGCCACACGAAGCTTGGCCGCCTGGATCGCCGTGCTGCAGTTCCACCTCGCAAGCTCTGCCTCCCAGTTGCAGAGCACCATGCTGATGCGACGCCACGAGCTGTCGTGCAGTGCTGCAGCCTCATTTCACGTGCCCTAATGCAGCAAACAGCTAGCTAGCTGCTAGACTACTGCAGTTTGCTCTTGATGCGCCAAACAACATGAACCAAGATCAAAGATTCAATAGGCGGAGCAAACATTTGGGGATGAACAGAGAAAGAGGAAATGCTAAAAGTGGTTGAACTCATATTTTCATTAGATGAGTTAACCCTAACCTTAGGGATTGGGGCCCTATTTATAGGCAGCCCAACAGACTAAGAAAAAACCAAAAATACCCTTAGGGTTTAAACAGACGCTGAAAATAAAAATGGAAAAGACCAACATGCCCTTAGGATTTTTTACAGACTCGACTAACACAGACTGTGGGCCTAAAGGCAAAATAGTAAAATCCTAAATAAAGATAACTTGTCCTGATGCGGAGATTTCGTAGCAGCTACGGCTTTGCGTCAGAATGATCAGATCCGAGATCAGCGGTCATTAGTTTTGCGCCGAAACTAACAAAGCATCCACCGACTTCGCACCAGGTAACATGTTGAAGAAGTTCGACTTTGGTGGAGAGTTGAAGCCTCAAATGACCCCAATGGGTACATTTGGGGGCCTGGACAAGGACGAGAGCGGCGTCAAGGTCAACGAGAGAGAGTTTCGAGGGATGATCGGTTCGCTGTTGTACTTGACGGCGACGAGGCCAGACATACAGTTCATCGTGGGACTATGCGCACGCTTCCAGTCTTCACCACGTGCGTCTCATCGGTAGGCTGTCAAGCACATTTTCAGGTACCTTACCTATGCGCCCGATCTTAGTCTTTATTATTCAGCATCATCATCTCTTGATTTATCTGGCTTTTCAGATGCCGACTTTGGTGGGTGCCGGTTGGATCGCAAGTCGACTTCTGGTACTTGCCAGTTTCTTGGTTCTTCCCTTGTCTCTTGGTCTTCTCGAAAACAGTCTGGAGTTGCACTTTTGACCACTGAGGCTGAGTATGTAGCTGCTGCTAGCTGCTGCTCACAGTTGGTTTGGATGATTTCCACTTTTCGAGATTTTGGGTTGTTCTTTCCTACCAGAGTTCCTCTGTTTTGTGACAGCACCAGTGCGATTAGTGTAGGGAAAAACCCTTGTCTCCATTCAAAAACCAAACACTTTGATGTGTGCTTTCACTTTCTGAGGGATCAATATGAGAAAGGTGTCATTGACCTTGTTCATGTGGATACTCATCATTAGTTGGCTGACATTTTCACCAAACCCCTAGATCAGTCTACTTTTGAGCGTTTACGAGGGGATTTGAGTGTTGTGTATCCTTTTCAGGATATTTTGAGTCAGTTTTCTTTCTTCTTTACTCTTTTCTTGAGTCGTTTTGTGTGTGTTCATATCATCCATACTCACATATCCAACTTTGAGCTTGCTTCTGTTATATGATTGAACTGCTTTACTTATTATAGCTGGTACATGCTTTTGATTACTTGTCGATGATCATGCTTTGCTTCAGTTCACATGATATGTCTGATATCTATCATATGCATGGCTTTTATGCTTTAAAATTGAAAAATGATCACCTTGCTTCTGGTAACTAGCATGTGTAGGCTGAATGCTTTTGCTATCTGTTACATGCCTTGTAGCTAGTTCCTCACTTTGATGGAGATATGCAACTTGAACATCTATATGCTTTAACATGGAAAATATGCTATAAAAATGATAAAAATAAAAAATGAATGAAAATTCCATTCCTTTTTATGCTTGAGTTGAAAAGATCCAGGTGGGTTTGCTTTGTCGCATTGCATTGTTCTAGACTGCTTACCATAGCACTTTTGTATGAACTAGAACAGTGTGGTGTATGCCAAGACCAATGTCTTAAGCTTCTGATGGTCCAGTTCAAGCCTAGGCTTGACTTGGTCGGTTAGCATAAGGTTTGACATGCAAATAACCCCTGGCAAAAATGACAAAGGAAAAAGAAAAAGCCTAAAATTAAAGAGATAACAAGATTGCTGAAGCACTTTGTTTTGGACAATGCTTATCTTGGTAGATATCAGTTAGCTTCCGCATCTCATGTTTTACCTTGCCTGTCGACTAGAAAATGTGGTGATGCTTTTGGTTTGCAAAAATTGAAAATGTGTGCTAAATGACTTTGTTTAGATATCATATGTTACACTCATCATGCCATGTGTCTTGGACAGTATGTCTTTTGCTATACCTTTTCGATGTTGTAATTGCAGTCAATCATATCTGAGAAGCATGCTTTCTACACTCCACCTGCACCCCAGTTGCATTCATTGCATATTTTGAGGGGGAATTGCTTTTCAGAGGGAGTCTATGTCTCTTTAGAGTGCATTTAGTCTCGCTTGATGAGTCCAATTGTCAACAAGGGGGAGAAATTTGGGAGAAGAGTTTAAGGGGGAATTTTGGCTTTCTCTGGGATTTGTTTCAGGGGGAGTTTTTATCCCGTTTGTCCTTACTTTTTGGATATCTTTGTTGATAATTCTAAGATTGCACTCGTTTTGAGTCTTTATTTTTGGTTAACCATAATGACCGCTTTCTTGCTTTTGTTTGGCTTTTGATCATTAGGGTTAAACTTTTACTTTATTTTCTTCTTCTCTGTTTTGTTGTGTTTTGTTTTCGTGTTTCCACATGTGCTCGCAGGTGCTGGAGAGCTGATGAAGAGAAGTGTTGACAATGCACTCATCAAGGGGGAGATTGAGGAGCCATGCTGAAGAGCGTGGGCCTCATGGCTCCAGATGTGATGAGTCATTGTCAACGGAAGTCAAAGAGGACTGATGAGGAGAGAAGACTAGCTGCGTCTGGGCCGCTTGTGACTCAAGTACACGGGCAGCGAGCGACTGTCGGGTAGAGGGGCCGTGAAGTCGGGCTAGCCCAATCCGGTACATGGGCTAGGAGCAGCAGAGGATCCACTGGGTTGTTGACCAGGATTGACTCAGGTACACGGGCGGCGAGCGATTGCCGGGCTGAGAGAGCTGCAGAATCGGGCCGGCCCAATCCGGGTACCTGGTGCAAAGTCGGTGGAAACTTTGTCAGTTTCGACGCAAAACTAATGACCGCTGATCTCGGATCGGACCGTTCTGAGGTGAAGCTGTAGTCGCTACGAAAGCTCCGCTTCAGGATAAGTTATCTGTAATTAGGAGTTTACTATTTTGTCCTTAGGCCCACAGTCAGTCAGTTGAGTCTGTAAAATATCCTAAGGGCAGTTTGGTCTTTTCCATTTTATTTCAGCGAATGTGAAAACCCTAAGGGTCTTTTGGTATTTTCCTAGGCTATTGGGTTGCCTATAAATAGGGCCCAATCCCTAGGGTTAGGGTTACCCTTTCTAAAATTACTTTTCTAATACAAAGAGATTGGGTCACTTTTGGTGTTCTTCTTCCTGCGCACGCCACCGCTGTTCATTGCAAGCCAACAGAGTCTGCATTTCGTCTCTCAGGTTTTGATCGCCTAGGTTTGCGTGTCCTACTAGATCGAAGCCTTCGTAATCCTTTTTGCCTGTGATATTTTTTAACCGAGCTCTTTAATCCTGTTGCGTATTTGGGATTCACTTCTGATGCGCCGTAGGCTAGCTAGCAGTCTAGGCTTGTTGTTTATTCTGATTTATTGTTAGCAGGTCTTGCAAAATAGCTCCTGCAGCAAGAGCATAGCTCGGTAGGCTTTCTCTAGCTTCTTGCATGCAGCAATACACACGCCCTCCTCTCTCAAAATACTCAGCTCACAACACTAGTACTTTGTTGTTAAATAGTTTATCTCGATTTTTGTGTCTGTATTTTACTGTGAGTGTTGGTTCAAGTTCTTTCTAATCGATGTGTTATTGCTTTGTAAGTTTTTGCGTTAGGCTGTTTTTTCTTGCGTTGCCAGATGCTGCAGGCTACTTTTTGTTCTTCGTATCTTGTGCTTTGTGTGTAGCTCTGTAGCTACTGCACAGTTCATTGAATAGCCTTGTAGAAGCTATGGTGGTTTGTTTGTACTCCAACGGTTTGCGGTAGCAGCGCGTAGCTTGCATGCATGAGTCAAAGAAGCTAGCACACGGCTCTGCAATCACTGCTTTAACCTCGTGTGGGCCCCCACAGCGTAATACATTTTTGCTGAGTTGTGGACAGGTTTGAAGTCTATGTCTGACCTCCGTGTGAAGTCCTTTCGTCTGGGGCAGCAGACTTCGATTCTTGCATCCTTCGCTGTTGCATAGCTTTGCACTAGGTACTTCGGAGCCTCACACGTGGCTCAGCTAGCTTCGAATTTTTGCATGCTTTGGGTCTGTGTTTGTCTCGTTCGAAGTCCGTCACTTAAGCGAAGGTTGTCGTAGGCGGAGGTCTTTCGGGCTTCGGTATTTTTGCAGCGAAACCAGCTCCTGATAGCTCCGGTTCCCTGACGAAGCCCATGTGGAAGCTCCGCTCAGAATTCTGTGAAGTAGTCCGTTTTTGTTGGCCTCTACATTTGTGAACTCCGGTTCCAAGTTTTCACTTTGAAGGCTGCACTCCGAACGGACAGGCTTCGATGTTTTCGAAGTAGGCTTCGGCAAAACACTTTTCAGGCTTCGAACCGAAGTCTGACTTTCCTGAAAAGCTGAGGGCTTCGCACGAAAGGTTCGAGCAGGCTTCGACAAGTATCGAACTGGAGACAACGCTGAACAGTAAGATTTCTCGTTTCACGTGCACATAAGCTTAAATGCATGTGACGATTTATTTTCATGAAGCTAGAAAAATCATGTTCTGAATGATCTTTTAATCTGCCTTTCAACTCTGAGTTGGTGTCTTCTTGATTAGGACACCGGTTGTTTTTAGGCTAGATTATTTGTTTTTCTTTAGATCTGTTAGCTTCAACTGATTGTTAGTCGAGGTGTGTTGGGTGTTGGGAAAAGGCCATTAATTCGCAAGAATATTTTAGGCGCCCATTCACCCCCCTCTAGTCGCTACTTTCAGTCCTACAGTGGCTATCTTCAACACGCCTGCAGTGGCTCCAAATCCTCACGGGGGCTCTCGTCTGGGGGGTGTACTTAGTACTCCGGTGTGATCTCCTCGCAGTACAATATTTGATGCCGGAGGGCTTCGCATGCGCAGGCTTCGAAGTGATCTCCGGATTCATGATTCTGCCCCTACTACTGACGAGATTATTTCCCCCAACAGGCTTGGACCCATCAATGCCAAGTAAGATGGTCAATCGACCGATGGCGGCGCCACCATAGGAAAGCCACTGTGGTGTCCTAGTGGGCTATTCACGAAGAATCATAAAAAGAGAGTACAATGGCTGTAGCAGAGAGAACTGAAGTTATAGAGCCACAAGAATGAGACTGATCGGTCTCAAAGGATTAAAATGAATGGCGAGTAAAGGATAAGGCCGATCACGACGACAAGAAATATGTAGGGGTAAACATGGTTTTATTCCTCCCTGTAGAGTATCGGGTCACCCTAAAGCCGACACTGAATAAGCCGATACGATTGGTCAATTGATGTTGACTCCGCAGCGGACATAATTCGATAAGCTAGAAGATCACAAGCACCGACACCTGAGACCTCTTTACATCAAGGGCCTAGTCAACGGTAAGCCAATGTCCAAGATGATGATAGACGGAGGCGCGGCCATCAACCTGATGCCATATGCCACCTTCCAGAAGTTGGGAAAAGGGCCGAAGGACCTCATCAAAACCAACATGGTACCAAGGGACTTCAGCAGCAATTCATCGGAAACAATGGGGGTGCTTAATGCAGAATTGACGGTTGGGAGCAAGACTGTGCCGACCACATTCTTCGTCATAGAAGGGAAAGGGTCCTACAGTCTGTTGTTGGGTCGTGATTGGATTCATGCCAATTGTTGCGTCCCATCGATGATGCATCAGAGCCTCATGCAGTGGGTCGGCGATCAAGTAGAAATAGTTTCCGCTGATAAATCGGTTAACGTGGCTATAGCCGATTTTTATCAGTATGGGAAATGGAAGAAGTCGTATGCCTGTTTGGCAAGGCTTGGGATGGTGACTTTCTTGAAGTATGAAATGACGGAATCAACCAGTCAGCAATGAACAACCCAAGCTTTCCCTTTGAAGGTGGCATGGATGAAGCAGAAGGTAAAATCGGTCAAGGCTTCGCCACAACCGATGAGCTATAAGAGGTAGACATCAGACCCGACAATAGACCGAGGCCAGCCTTCGTAATTATTCTACTTCTTGATAAAGCAAAGAACGAATTAATCACATCACTATGAGAATATCTAGAGCATGGGAATATCATGAAATGCTTAAAACAGCCGATACTGATGGTATCGCCTTTGGAAGGCCGATGCTGAAGCATTGCCCTTAGACACCAAGAGTGTTTTGATAAATTCCTAAAGGACTACACGCGAGACAGCCGATACCGATGGTATCGCCTTTAGACGGTCGATGCTAAAGCATCACCCTTGGACACAAAAATATCAAAATCAATTCAAGGGATCAGTAACAAATGTTTTGCAAAAGCATATCGTTTCAGCTTACAAGACGAAAGCCCTACACAAAAATAAGCAAGAACACGACGGATGGCTTCGATCACCCGCAACCGTATGGCATCGACGCTCCGCAAGATGGCCCTATCTTCAGCATTCGAGCCAGGGACACCTTGAAGGGAACAATGTCGACGCTGCACATGACGAGCGACATCGGTAAGCCGGCACTTCTCGGCCTCGATCCGAGCTGGGAAGGAGGCCAAAGCATTGTCCTTCTCAGTGATCTTTGTCCGGACCCCATCTAGCTTCGACAATTGATCAGCCTCCTCCACCCATAGCCGATCAAGCTCCAGCAATGTGGCCGAAGACTCACCTTTGATGTGATCCAGGAGGGCACCCTCTATCATTACCACTTCCTTATGAGTTTTCATCGCCTCCAATAGCGATGTGCGGCTGGCTCGATCGGCCATCTACTTCGTAGTCTGCTGCACCCCAGACAATGAAACTCTAGAAAGGCAGTGGGCTTAAGGGCGTTGACCAGCTCCAAAGTCAAGAAGCTCATGATGTCGTTGAAACGGGCCCTTATCAGACCCGAATCATTGAAAAGGAGTTAAGCAGATCTTCCATGCCACGCGTGTGATCAAAAAAGACACCAATGGAAGAAGAGAGGGTTTGTCAATGAGTCAATGTTTAAGTAAGTCAAGAAAAACACATAAAGTAAGGAGGGACTCATCGGACCATCACAAAAAACAAAGGCATTCAGAGTGTCCGACCAGAAATAGTAGGCTATGGCTAGCATCGGCTCATTCTTATAAGGTTCAGCAAGGGAAAGGCCGATATAGTTCCCGATGTCGATCACGTCCTAGTAGGCACAGTTGACGGCTGATACCCTAAGGTACCAATCGCGTCATCCAGGGAGGGGGAAGGAAAATCCCTAAAAAATAGTTTCTAGTCAGAGGAAAGCATCAAAGAGTGTTTGAAAGGGATTTGACTAGTTTTAGCATTGATAATATCAATGGGTCAAGATTGCCCAACGGTCCTAGAATATGGCATGCCGGATATTTGGCCATGGGGATGAGGATTTGATTCTTGAGGTTCTACAAAGGGAAAAAGAAGAAGAAAGGCAGTAAGAAAAACAAGAAGTAGAAAAGAACCAAGAACACCAAAGAACAAGAAAGATAAGAGGGGATGTTGAAATACTTACTTCGAGGATGCAGTCATTGGTCGCCATTGCTAAGATCATAGAAGTTCGAGGCCAATGAAGAAGGCAGGGCTGCGGTCGTGAAGATGCTTTAGGCGAAATGGTGACGAGCTCAGAGGCTAGAAGACTAGGAGTGTGTTGTGAATATCGAAAGCGTAAAAGGAGAGGGAGAAGTCAGCGAATATTTATAGAGCAAAGAGCAACTCCTCGGCAGCTGAGTCAAGCCGATCTCGGTGGATTTGGTGGGACCGTCTTCGACGTTCGACAAAAGGTATAATCATGAGTATGGTTTTCAAAACGCCAAAACATTTGCAGGTCCAGGATTGGAGGAGAAAAATCTTCGGTGATTCTGTTTAGGGATGCCATTGCTAGACTGTGCGGAATGAAGCCTAGTCCGATGCTGCCATAGAGAGAGCAGATGTGTCAGACCAGGTGACATCCATCGCAGTCATTCATGGCCGAAGAACAAAAAGTGAGGAGGGAGATGAAGAATTGATACAAGGTAGTAATCCAAATATATAAGGCAAAAGACGTCGGAAGTTGAAGAGTTTTTGGCTATTAGTAAAAGATGGATGGGACTTTTGAAATGACATGGTGAAGAGGGCTTTAATGACCAATAATTTCAAAGCATTAGTAATACTTATGCTCCGAAACTGGGGGGCATGTGTTGACGCCATGATTTGGTAAAAGCCCAGGCCCATCAGGAGTGTCGTATGGTCAACAGAAGTCAAAGGAGTCCAGCCAAAAGTTGGTCAAAGAAATCCGTCCAGGTGGTTATATGTGGCCGGATATGAAAGAGCCGATAGGGATGAAGGAAGATAGAGACAAATCCAAAATCGGTTATGGTTATCGTAACGGATGGCAAGTCTCCGAACTATAAATATATAACTATTAGTTAGATCAGAATATAGACAAAAACACAACCAAAAACTACTCTCGGCACGTCGCCACCCTTGTCTTCCAAGGTTAATCCCAGCGGGACTTGGAACTCAGAGCTAGGCTGCATCGCTTCGATCTCCGGCAAAGAGGTGAGTCCCACCACCTAGACAGTCATATTGGCTAGATCGGTGTTCTTCAAGGCTGCATCATATCGATCTCTTGAAACATCGGCTCGGTTAGTACGGTCGTCGGTTTATCTTGGTGTGATTGCGAGGTCTAAGACTGGATTGTTATGATCTCTTATATTAATGTGAGTTAGATATTGTAGTTTGAGGCTTCATCGTTTAAGTCCTACATCTTGCTCTACTGTATCTGATTTGTGTTGTGCACCATTCATCTGAATAAAGCATGCCCAATATGTTGAAGTGTCGTTGATTGATCATGATTCAGTGACTTTCTTGGTTAAGTCCAATCTTGTTGTTACGGTGATTTGATAGTATGGATGTGTTATTTGGTGTGCTAGATTTAGTTTCTGTTAGAGTACAAGCTGATAGGTTATCTTCAATTTCACGATGCATCTTATTTCTATCAGAGGGTATTCATCGGTCCTTGTACTCAAGATGTCTATCCTATCGGCCGATAGTATTATTGATCCCGATAATCTGGCCCTGGTCATCGGCTCAACAGCTGATTGGTGCCACTGTCTATGTTTCTTTTTATGTCATCCTAGTTATCGTCTTGGCAGCCGATCGACCTTGCTACTAACATCATATTTTTTCCTTCTTTATCAGTTACAGGGTCAAATTGATTGGCACACTCAGAACTCATTTTTCTAAGATTATAAGACCTGCACTGTTAAGCAGGCCTTCCAGACCACGCGTGTGACCAAAAATGACACCAACAATTATAACATAAATATAATTAAAAATCCACAACAAATATGACATTATCATGTTACTAATACATAATTTGAAATGATGAAATCACTTAACATAACTCAACGTAACATTATCGTGAAAAAGGAATTGAAAATAAGCTAGACTCTGTAATTGGATGGAACTGTGTGGTTAAATCTAAATTCATGCCCATTAAATCGGGTACCATGGATACCCGTACCAAGAAGTGATTAGAAAAATACGATCACGATGGGACGAACCCACAATCTCACGCTCCGTAGGCGAGAGCCTTATCCATTAGGCCACGCGACCAAAAACTTTCATCTATTGCATAAATTGTATATATCAAAAAATTAATACAATGGACTTAATTTAGTCTTACACGGCACGCCTGTTAATGGAAACCAATTGATGAAGGCTCCGGCACCTCTCGAGAGAAGGTCTCCATTCGATCCCACTCTCTCTCTCTCTCTAAATATATATATCACGTAAGGAGGCTGGCTGCCGGTAACATCACCTATCCTAGTTAAGATTAGAGAAAGTGTGTGTGTATATATATAGCTCGTGATTTCGTCAAGCCATGATCGAGTGGTTCCATATACTTACTTCCTGCACTAGAATTCCATGTCAGCTCGCATGTCACCCGAGCCGGCATGGCTGCAGGTAGCTAAGCTAGCTTGTGGCCAATTCGAACTCAGCTACTACCCAGCCGCCGCAGGAATATCCACGTTTTCAGGACAACTCTGAACTGAAAGTAACCGCAGGTTTAATTCTTCCCTCGCAGAAAAAGAAAAGAAAACATTTTCTCATCCTCTTTTTTGTCAATCTCGCCGCTGGCTCGCTTACCTAACCGACCGATCAATCTATTTAATATGTAATGCATGATGCGTCTAATATATACAAATATTATCCTATACCACGGGTGTAAAATAGTTATTATATCGAGAAATCTACTACTGAAATAAAAATAGTACTCAATTATTGCTATTCTACTGAGAAAATCTACTACTGAAAGTAGTCGGTGTAGAATAGCTATTCTACACACATAGTGTAGAATAGTACTCACGTATATATTTTCTCAGTAGAATAGCAATTGAGTATTATTTTTTTCTCAGTAGTAGATTTTTTGATAGAATAATTATTCTACACATGTGGTATAGAATAGCACTCTCGTGTGTGTGTATATATATATATATGAGCCCATAGCATACTACGTTAGAGGTACGAAGAAAGGAAGAAGGGGATCAACAAATTTGTTGACCTTTTAATCGATCCATCCATAGTTATGGACCTTATATATATATATATATATATATATATATATATATATATATATATAAATGCTATTCTACACCATGGGTATAGAATAACTATTGTACCGAAAAATCTACTACTGAAAAAAATTAGTACTTAACTGCTATTCTACTAAAAAAACTACTACTAAAAGTAGTCGATATAGAATAGCTATTCTACACACGTGATGTAGAATAACGCTCCCGTATATATATATATATATATATATATATATATATATATATATATATATATATATATATATATATATATATATATATATCATGCATCGATGGGCATAGGGTCATGCTGTCCAATGAACTCGACCTAGTTCTACGTTGGAGGTACAAAGAAAAGAAGAAGGAGATCAACAAATTTGTTGACCTTTTAATTGATCCATCCATAGTTATGGACCTTATTTTTATTTATATTTATATATATAAATATATCGTGCATCGATGTGCATAAGGTTGTCCAGTGAACTCGACCTAGTTACCGACTACGGGCTACCACGACGACACTTATCCGGCGGCCGGCCGGCAATATCCCTCGTGGCTCACAAGTTAGCATGTTGTTTCGTACGATTGGGAGCCAGCCAAGCAGCATAGATCGAGCGCACGCGGGCTTATCGCGACGAGTCAAAAGTGGACGCACATAGGTCCGGCTCTATCCGCCGCCAGCAATGAAACCAGTCAGCTCCAGGGAGCCACGCATGCAGCTGATTGCATTAATGCAGAGCAGAGCTCGGCGTTAAGCTCCGCACAAGTCGATATATCTCTGCAAGAAGTTCAGAGGAAAACGACGTAGGCTGGTAAAAAAATAAACAAGTCTTTGTTGGAAGCAACCGCAAGCAAACTGCAGGCCATGGTTGTTCAGCTAGCCGATCGATGCATGCAGCTGGTTCCGGCGTCGGAGAAAAACGTACGGTTTGGTCGATTTGGACTTCACACGTGGGAGTGCGACTGTAAGATTAGGTTGCTGAAACCAAGTTGTTTTCATGCATAAACAGGGGGGATGGTTAGCCTAACCTGTAACAATTCGATGGAACTAGCTAATGCTAGCTGAGAATTTTGTCAACCTGGTGATGATGACGTGAGTTTACTCGGTTCCATTGTTTTGCTTAACAACGCTTTGAAACCAGCAAATCTTGCGGTAAATTATTGGCCTAGCTAGCTACTGCACAATACAACCCTTCTGCTGGTAAATTACCTCTTGTTCCTAATGCAAAGTACATAATATAAATAGCATGGAAAAATGCACGGGTTGTCGATTAATGTGTATTGCATTAATTAATTACTTGAGCGCTTTCGTCTAGCACTGTTTGGCTGTTACAGACAAAACTGACACAATATTGGCACCTTTTTTTAATATGAAGTTTCGTAGCGATTATTCACCATTTGCGGATTTGCCCATTTGCTACGGGTGCTAAGTTGTCTTTAGATGATTGCAAATTTTTAAGTAAATCAAATTAATAAGAACCATTTATTTTTATAGATGTAACCATTACGATTAAATATTTGAAATTTGAAATTTGAAATTAATACATATGAAGTTGCTATCGTCTTAAATTATCAACTTTGTATTAATTTAATAATTATAAAATTAGAAATTAATAATCACCAAGATATAACCGACATTGATTCGTTTTTAAATACAACTTTATCTAGAAACCAAGCAAATTTGAAATTTAGACGTCCATGTACTATCAAGATAAATATAATCTGTTGAATAAATGGGCTTGACCCAAATTTATTTGAAGAATAATTCATGGAAAAATCTCAAAGGCCCACCATGTAGAGGGAGCATGTGAACCTTTAGTCCCACTTTGCTAGTTTTAGGAGAGTAAGACCAGCTTATAAGGGATGGTGCTCTCCTTGCAACTAGACCTATATGGGTGAGAGGAGACTAGAGAAACACACGCGCACGGTCGCTCGCCTCGCCGGGCTGGGCACGGGCCGGGGGGCGCGGGCGCACGACATGCACGTGAATGGTCCGCCGAAATCGGCTCCGATTGCTTGCGCGTGAATGATCCATAGTTGTGTGCAGTCAAAGCAACCTCAGTAAGCCTCACATGGCACCCGAGGAGAAGAAACTTGGCACCACTAGAACTCATACATTCAGATCTTTGTGAAATGAATGGCGTGTTAACAAAGGGTGGAAAATGATACTTCATGACGCTAATTGATTATGCGTCTAGATTTTGCTATGTTTATCTATTAAAAACGAAAGATGAGGCTCTTGACTATTTTAAAATTTATAAGGCAGAAGCTGAAAATCAACTAGAGAGAAAGATCAAAAGACTTAGGTCAGATCGTGGTGGAGAGTATTTTTCAAATGAGTTTGAATTATTTGTGAGGAACATGGAATTATACATGAGAGAACACCTCCCTATTCACCCGAATCAAATGGGATTGCCGAAAGGAAGAACCGCACCTTGACTGACTTGGTTAATGCCATGTTAGACACTGCGGGATTATCTGAGGCATGGTGGGGGAGGCGTTACTGACCTCTTGTCATGTATTAAATAGAGTTCCTAACAAGAATAAGGACAAAACCCCACACGAGATGTGGGTTGGAAGAAAACCATCACTTTCTTACTTACGCACATGGGGCTGCTTGACGAAAGTCAATGTACCAATAACTAAGAAGCGCAAGCTTGGACCTAAAACTGTGGATTGTGTCTTTCTAAGATATGCTCATCGCAGTATTGCATATAGATTTTTAGTAGTAAGATCTGAGGTACCCGACATGCATGTTGGGACAATTATGGAGTCTCGAGATGCAACATTTTTTGATAGCATATTTCCAATGAAAGATACTCATAGCACTTCTAGTCAAACTCCTGAGACAATTCCCAATTCAATCACACCACCTGAATTTTCTAAACAAACACATGAAA
Source organism: Zizania palustris (assembly GCA_019279435.1). Lineage (NCBI taxonomy): Eukaryota > Viridiplantae > Streptophyta > Magnoliopsida > Poales > Poaceae > Zizania > Zizania palustris. Next base: position 58,723,823 of record JAAALK010000285.1, on the reverse strand, counting down.
CTGTCCCTGAGGAGGATGACAGTGAAGCTCCTAGGAGGAGCAAGAGACGAAGGATAAATAAATCCTTTGGTGACGATTTCACTGTGTACCTTGTGGATGACACTCCCACGTCTATGTCAGAAGCATATGCATCTCCTGATGTAGACTACTGGAAAGAGGTTGTCCGTAGCGAGATGGATTCCATTATTGCTAATAGGACTTGGGAAGTGACAGAACGACCTTATGGTTGCAAACCTGTAGGGTGCAAGTGGGTGTTCAAAAAGAAGCTTAGGCCTGATGGTACTATTGAAAAGTATAAGGCTCGACTTGTAGCCAAGGGCTATACTTAGAAAGAAGGTGAAGATTTCTTTGACACTTACTCACCTGTTGCTCGATTGACCACTATTTGAGTACTACTTTCTTTGGCTGCCTCACATGGTCTTCTCAGTTCATCAGATGGACGTTAAGACAACTTTTCTTAATGGAGAGCTGGATGAGGAAATTTACATGGATCAACTTGATGGGTTTGTAGTAAAAGGTCAAGAAGGTATGGTGTGTAAGCTATTAAAATCTTTGTATGGTCTGAAACAAGCTCCTAAGCAATGGCATGAGAAGTTTGATAAAACTTTAACATCTGCGGTGTTGGCGTAAAAGATTACGCTAACAGGTTTCTGTAGATTAGAAACTGACAAACGAAGTGTTTGCGAAGTGAACTGTTCTAAGCCTCCGAAAGGATAACAACTTAGAATAGTTCGAATGTGTGTATTGAATAACTTGTATTCCGTCCCTATTACAGGGTGAAATGGGGGGTATTTATAGGCCCAAATATTAAGGAAAAGACCTATTTACCCCTCTATTACAACCGACATAGTGGAAACTATTCGGTACCCTTGATAGGGCTAAAATGGTAAAAGACTAATCTAATAAGAAGAAAGATAAATCTTCCATCTTAGCTGGCAAAAAGATCTCAAAGAGCCTTAGTTCGAAGATATACTCCAGACCAAGGCCCATCTTCATACTTCGAGCTTGACTCAGGACATCTTCGAAGATGGACGTCCCTAAACCTTTGAATCCATTATCTGCCTTTGTGTTGTTACGGCAATAACCCTGAGGATGGAATATTTTCCCCCAACAGTTGCCCCTCGAATACGCTTCTCCGTTAAACCTGTAATGTTAGGAGAGTAGTATACGGAAGAAAAAATAATCAGGTGTAGGGGTTATTGGATTTTAATTTATCTCCGAAATATACGAAGATATTAAACTCCGAATCAGTTTTAAGACAATTACTTTCGAACTATCTTAGAACTGGCTCAGGAAGCTCGAAAGCCTTTTAGACTTAGAAGAAATAGCCGTTAGCTTCCTTCTTCTAACGGAAACTACGGAATGTGTTAATTTCGGAGAGAAGTAACGGGCAAGAATGCGAAACGGCACAGACTAACGGTAAAAAATGTAAAGTCTAGGCTATAAATAGAGGGCCTAGAACTTTCCTGAATACCTTTCCACCGCTCTCTTGCAAGCAAACACCCTTTGAGACCTAGCCTCCATTCTTGCTCCAAAGCAGCCCAGTAGCTTCAATGGCGAAAACCAAGAGTACTGGAGCCCCTTCGGCCTTGGCTCGACAGCAGGGGGAAATCCCCAAAATGTTGGTGATCAAGGTCTCTGCCCGCCATCAACGAAATACTTGGATCAATCATTCCAGCTGGGACCTTCTGCCTGCAAAAGAGAATCTCTGGCGGCTGCAGTAGAAGGGAAGATTAGTACTGGAGTCATGATCCGCAAACCTGGAAAGGAACTTATCCCATCGTCAAGGCCCAGTGAAGTGGTCGTCTTCGAAGTCTTCTTCGAAGCTGGCTTAGGCCTTCCGGCAGTGGACTTCTTGGCTGAGGTACTTGATTTGTTTCACGTCACTCTTCCTCAACTTTCTCCGAACGCAGTAGCTCGTTTAGCTATCTTCGAATGGGCGTTGAGAGCCGAAGGTTGTGAGGGTAGGGCAGAGATCTTCGCTGCGCTACACAGAGCTTCGTGCCAGCCAAAAACCTCCGTAGGCCCCGGAGGTGAAAAAGTAGTAGTAGCCTTCAGAAGTATTAACTTCAGGCTTCGGGATGAATACGCCCTTCAATTTCCTGCTAAGGCCATCAATGCAAGATGGTACACCGACTGGGTCATGAGATGGTTTTATGCCGAAGTTGGGGCGAGCAATCCTCTGGCCGGAACTCTGAAAGACATCCAATTCTGGAAGGAAGCCCTAGTGCATCCAGACCAAGGTCAGCTCGAAGCTCGCCTCAGCTTACTTCAGAAGATTAGTCGAAGGTTGAGCATGCGAGACTTAGCCGAAGAGTTCCTCGGGTTACAAATCCCTCCGCTGATGGCCAACTGGCCTATCATCTTCGAAGAGGATTCGGAAGGCGGTCTCCGAAAAATCACTTCGACTTCGAGCCCTGCAGGTAGCTTCGAAAACAACATATATTATGCATATTCATTCGAAGAAGTAACTAAATTCATTTTTTAGCTTCTTCAGCCCCTATTACTTCGGAAGCAAATCGTGCGGGCTTCGGAGAAGATTTTGGGCGCTCCAACTCCGACCGAAAAAGAATGGAGAATCAAGTTAGTCGGGAGTTGGGAAAGATTTAACAGAGTGTGGGGAATGCTGGAAATCACTCTGCCCCCTTTGATGGATTGGGTGCCTTCGGAGAAAGGACCCAAAAAGAGGAAAGCCGAAGCTGGGACTTCGAGCTCCGCCAAGACTCCGGTCAAGAAGGTGGCTCGGAAACCAGAGAATCCAGCACCTTCGAGTCCAAGGGCTTCAGTCTCTAACTCTCAAGAGGACGAAGGAAGGTTGCTTGTGCGTCTGATAGACGAAGATGCATCTCAAAGGACTGCACAAGGCGAAGTACCTGCGAACATGCCGGAGTCTCGAGATAACCTTCAGCAACCAAGGACTTCGGCAGTTCAAGAGGATTTACCTCAGGATGAAGTTCCTGTGGATAAAAGCGGAGTCGAAGTTACTATGACTTCGATTCCTGAAGAGGCAACAAGGACTGCCCAGGAAAATGTTCCTGTAGTCAAAGATTTAACGGCTGATTCGGACGAAGATCTCGCCTTCGATCCGCCAAACAGCCCAATGATTACCCCTCGCCAGAATGTCGAAGGTAAACTTCGAATAATTCTTTTATGTTTATTTTGTGTATCTATACAATGTATAATACTTTTGTTTTTTACAGAGTCCACTTCTGTGGAAGAGGTCCGCTAGGAAGAAATAATCCCTGGACCTTCGACGACTTCGGAGCCAATCCCAAGTGCCACTCAAATGGGACCTAGAAGAGGCAAAAGGAATATAGAACCCCTCCCTGCTGCGAGTTCCGGATCAACTCCGTCTGATTCAACAGATGAGAGTCAATCTACCGAGAGGGGCCAGTCTCCGGGGGCTCCGAAGACTACAGGCCAACACTCCGGACCCTCGCTGGACGAGGATGACCAACATGCGATAAGCATGCTCCCCCTTCTAGCTCCTTTCTTAGAGCAGAGAACTGGTCTTCGGACTTTGCTCGAGCCTTTGGATCGATCTAGTCGCGACATTGGGGAGACGAACTTGGTGGCCATTCTGAGCGAGGCGAAGAGTTCGGAGCTTAACACTGCTATGGAGCGCGCAGCCTACCAGGTACGAAGCATCTGTGAAATATCATTAAGTTTACATACAAATAATTTCTTACTTTGATTTTTTCTTTTCGCAGCAAACGGACTTGGCACGAGCTGTAAATATATCAAATGAACGAGAAATCACTCGCCTTCTGGAGGAAAACGAAACTCTTCAACGGAATCTCACTATTTCCGAGTGGTTCAGATGGATAGTATAGTGTCAACGGAGCGCAGGGCCAGACAAGGTTTGGAGGCTGCGAATAAAGAGCTCGAAGCAGAAAGAATTGTGCTTCGAGCTGAAATTGAAAGAATGCAGGCGGAGCACGCTACTGTGGGGACCGAGCTTGTCAGACTCCAAGAGGAAGCTAGCCAGGTTTTGAACCAAAAGAATATCTTGACTACCGAAACTGCTAGACTTTCTGGAGTTCTGGGAGAGGTAACTTCGGTGAAGGACGCACTGATCGAAGATAAGCTGAAGTCCGAGAAGGTAGCTGCGGAAGTTATGAATCAACTGCTAGGTGTTCTGGAGTACTTCGGTACTACTAGGACACTTCCTTCTGATGATAACATTTCTCTTCTGCGCCGGTTGAAAAGGATTCAAGGAGTGGCGAAGCAGATGAAGACAGCAGGCATTCGATACGGAGAACTCTCCGGACAAGTGGCTGCTGTTGGCCTACTTCGCTACTACGAAGATCTGGGCCGATCGATAACTCCGAGCGCAGGAGAGGGCCTAATTAAATCCATACTCCCATCTGGCCATAGGCCATACCAGGAGCAATAACTTGAAGAGCTGTTGGTGGGCGATGACTTCGTCGACCCATCCACTGACATCCTTGACAAGTGCGGACTAAGCTCTCCGCATCAGCTGTTATTGTAGGCCAATAAAGCCCCTGGCGAAGTGTTTTTCCTGCCAAAGCTCGAGGGGCTAAATGGCTACCGCAAAGGCCTTCATGAATTTCTCGAAGAATTTCTTGACCTTCGGCCTGAGATATACATCAGAGTAAAGGGGAACATACTCCGGCCTTGTATAAAATACCGTTGATTATTTGATAATTTCTAGCCCTGAGTTTAATCTTGAAAGCTGTGGCTCTTCAGGAAAATTTGTTCCTCCTTGTAAAAGTTCCATGATTGAATTTTTCCAATCTGCACTTGGAATGCAAAGAATCTCTGCAGAGGGAATTTGTGGCACCGAAGGTGTACTGAGCTCTTCATAGAAAGCTTCTTCTGGTACATCCACAGCTCCGGCTGCAGCTTTTGCTAAGATGTCCGCTTGCACGTTTTCTGCTCTTGGTATACTCCGAATGGAAATACCCTTGAAGTGTGCTTCGATTTACGGATTTCTTCTAAGTACTTTGCAAGCTGTGGATGCCGAACTTGGAAACTTTTATCTACGTGCCCTGCTACTATTTGAGAATCTGTTTTTATAACAACTCTTGTAGCCCCTAGAGCACGTGCTTTTCGGAGTCCCAGTAAAATCCCTTCATACTCCGCTATATTATTGGTAGACTTAAAGTTGAGTCTTGCGGAGTACATTGCTTTTTGCCCTGAAGGCGAAATTAATACTGCTCCAATGCCTGCTCCTGGATGCTTGGAAAGCCCCATCAGAATAAACAGTCCAAACTCCGTCACTTGACTTCTCCTGGAACCAAAGTTGCAGGTGGAGTCCATTCTGCTACAAAATCTGCTAAGACTTGCGGTTTGATTGCTGTCCTTGCCAGAAAAGATATGCTGAAGGGTGCTAGCTCAACTGCCCACTTCTCAATCCTTCCAGTGGAATCCTTACTTCGGAGCATATCTCCCAAAGGATACGAAGTTGGTACGATTATATTGTGAGCCAAAAAATAATGTCTTAATTTCCTCGAAGCCATTATCAGAGCATAAACGAACTTTTCGAGTTCAGGAGTATCTTGTTTTCGCTCCTGATAATGCTTCGGACACAAAATACACAGAATTTTGTACCAACTTCCCATTGAAATCCACTTCTCTGACAAGGACTGCACTGACAGCAGAACCTGTAGCTGCAAGGTAAAGGAGTAGGGTTTCGTCCGTAGTAGGCACCGTGAGTGTAGCAAGATTACTGAGATACTCTTTAATATCTTCGAAGCTTTTTTGACACTCCGGTGTCCATGCAAAATCTTCGGACCCTTTCAATGTTTAAATATAGGCAAGCTTCTCTCCGCAGACCTTGATAAAAACCTGCTAAGTGCTGCCAGACGCCCAGTCAACTTTTGCACTTGCTTTAAATTTTCTGGAGGAGCCATCTTTTGTAGCGCAGTTATTTGCGTAGGGCTAGCTTCAATCCCACTGCTTGAAACTAAATACCCTAACAATTTTTCGGCCTTAGCTCCGAAAATACACTTTTCGGGGTTAAGACGGATCCCACATGCCCGAAGGCTATTAAATGTTTCTGCTAAGTCTAGGCTATGTTGGTGCTTTAAAGCACTCTTTATTACAATATCATCCATATAGGCCTCCACATTGCGACCTAATTGATGACCTAGAGCCTTAGCAACTAACCTCGAAAAAGTAGCCCCGGCATTTCTTAAGCCAAAAGGCATTCTTACATAACAAAAGACTCCCGAAGGAGTTACGAAGCTTGTCTTGATCTCATCTTCGCGCTTCAACCATATTTGATGATAACCAGAATACGCGTCGAGAAAGCTTAATAACTCAGAACCTGCGGTGGAGTCGACCAATTGATCAATTCGGGGCATGGGGTAGGGGTCACGAGGGCATGCTTTATTCAAGGATGTGAAATCAATGCACATGCGCCACTTCCCAGGAAGATTTCTTTTTGACGAAGACTGGGTTGGCTAACCATTCTGTGTGAGCCACTTCTCTGATAATCCCAGCTTTCAACAATTTCTCAACTTCGTGCTTCGCCAGAACAGCTCTTTCCATAGACATTTTTCGGAGTCCTTGCCGAACAGGTCAGGCCTTCGGGTTTACATGCAAACTATGTTCAATGATATCCCGATCGACTCCGGTGATGTCTTCGTCAGACCAAGCGAAGACATCTAAATTCTCTTCCACCACCTTCTCTAAAGAGGTTGCAACTTCTGGAGGTAAATCTTTACCAAATTGAAATGTATATTCTTTACCATCTTTAATAATAACCTTCGCTGCAATCTCTCCTTCAGGACTTGGTCTTGGAAGGATTTCTTCGAAGCTTCGGAATGTGCTGAAAATTTTTTTTGATTATCTTGCACATTGTTTACTTGTCTTGGATCAAGAGGGGGACCATGACCATATTCCACTCTTCGGGTGATAGCTTGGTCTTCGAAGACAGTTAATACTCCTGCTTGTGTGGGCATCTTCATGCACAAATAATTGTGATGTGCCACAGCTCCGAACTGGTTTAGCATGCCTCTTCCGAAGATGACGTTGTAGGCATATGGGGCATCTACAACATCGAAGATTACTTCCTCAGTTCGGGCCAACAAACCTTCTCCGAAGGTAACTTCCAGGCCTATTTGGCCTGAGTGCATCAAGCGGAGGCCCAGCGAAGCCTTGCAACGGACGAGCCGCTGGAAGAAGGTGCTTTCTGGAGATGCACAATTGATCGAAGGCTTGAACAAAAATAATGTCTGCCGAGCTACCTCCGTCAATCAACACTCTTCGAACTTCAGTGCCCGCAATATCAGCAGTAATAACAAGTGGGTCTGCATGCGGGAATTTAATGCCAGCTGCATCCTTCGCAGAAAAAGATATCGGTACGTGAGACCATTCCGGCATAGCAGCTGCAGATGACGAAGTCCCAATGTGGCCCACCTCTCTGACATAGTCTCTTCTCTGTCTTTTCGACATGCTTCCGAGGGTACCTCCTCCGGAGATGGGGAGGACTACTCTTTTCCCTCGGTCTTGCCCTTCCTCTTGCTGCGGAGGTGGCATAACATTGGCCACCGGAGGGCGTCTTGCGGCTTCGAAGTTTTCTATCCGCGCCACAGCTTGAACAGGCTCTGGGCGCGCTGTAACTAGAACTCGGTCAGTAGTACCTCGACCCGAAGTTCTTTCTAGGTATTCTCCTCTCAGAGTGAGTATATCCTTGCAAGTATCAGTTGCGTGGCTTCGGTTTTCACCATGAATGCAACAGAAAAGGGTCTGGCCTTTGCCAGCCGTTTTCCCTGGCGGCCTCCAGCCGCTGACCTTGTTTGCTGAAGGTTGTGGAACTCTCTGTGTGAACTTTTGCGGGGGTGCAATGTTCAAGACTTCAGAACGAGGATGCTTCTGCCCCTTTCTCCGATCATGTTGAACTTCGAAAACTGGTTCTTGCGGTTGCGCCGAAGTTTTTACTTCTACTTTTACTTCTTGCAATATGGATGAGTAGCTGCAGTTCTTCGAAGCCAACCTTCTTCCGACCTTGCATACTCCTCAAAGTATGACATCAGCTGAGAAACCGAGGATATGCTTTTCCGATGAAGCTTATCCAGGAGGCCTTGATGAGTGACACCTTCCCGAGCTGCATGAACTACCGAAGATGTAGACAGCCCTCGGATCTGCGACTTCGTATGAGCGAAGCGCTTAAAATATTGCCTCAATGTCTCTCCGGGGAGTTGCTTCACCTAGAAAAGGCTTCCCGTTGACATTGGAGGCACGAAGGTGCCCTGAAAATTGCTTACGAACTTCTTCTTAAGCTGCCCCCATGAATTAATTGATCCTGGCTTCAAAGACCAAAACCACCTTAATGCCACTCCTTGAAGAGCTAAGGGGAAGCATTTTGCCATGGTATCTCGAACTCCTCCACTAGCTTCAATTGCTAGGGCATAAGAACGGACAAACTCTCCAGGATCTTCATCTCCAGCATACTTACAGAGCTTCGAAGTCTTAAACTTCGGGTCGAAGCGAACTTTTTGTAGCTCAGGATGCAACGGAGATTCATTATCAAAGGAGGCGTTCTCCGGGGCTTCGGGATAAATGGGTTCGTCATCTTCGAGCACTTCTGGAATAGTTGGGACGGCTTGAGAGCGAAGCCTGTTCGCGGCTTCTTGCCGCCATCTTGCTACTTCGGCTTGGAGGCTGGCCATTTGAGTGGCCATATCTCCAAGATTGTCTTCATCTCCTCCGGAAGGGTCTTCCGGGTCTTGAGAACCAAGGGGATCAGTTCAAAGTGGGATTGAAGGTGGAAGAGGGACTCCGGGTGGTCGAAGTATAGAAGGAGTTGGTGGAGGAACTCCGTATGCTCGAGGGATGGAAACTCCTTCCGGAGTTTGAGGTGGACGGAATGTCGAAGGCCCTCCGACCTCAACCGTGTCGGATGGTGCCTCTCCGGAGATCCGAGAGGACCTCCGAACAGGGTTACGAGGTGTACTCCGCTTAGGAGGCATGATGTAAGAAATTGGTAGAGAACGAAGTTTTTTGGACTAGGTTCCCCACGGACGGCGCCAACTGTTGGCGTAAAAGATTACGCTAACAGGTTTCTGTAGATTAGAACTGACAAACGAAGTGTTTGCGAAGTGAACTGTTCTAAGCCTCCGAAAGGATAACAACTTAGAATAGTTCAAATGTGTGTATTGAATAACTTGTATTCCGTCCCTATTACAGGGTGAAATGGGGGGTATTTATAGGCCCAAATATTAAGGAAAAGACCTATTTACCTCTCTATTACAACCGACATAGTGGAAAATATTCGGTACCCTTGATAGGGCTAAAATGGTAAAAGACTAATCTAATAAGAAGAAAGATAAATCTTCCATCTTAGCTGGCAGAAAAGATCTCAAAGAGCCTTAGTTCGAAGATATACTCCAGACCAAGGCCCATCTTCATACTTCGAGCTTGACTCAGGACATCTTCGAAGATGGACATCCCTAAACCTTCGAATCCATTATCTGCCTTTGTGTTGTTATGGCAATAACCCTGAGGATGGAATATTTTCCCCCAACATGCGGGCTTTGCAGTCAATGAGGCAGATAAATGTGTATACTATCGCTATGGTGGGGGTGAGGGAGTTATTTTGTGCCTATACGTCGACGACATACTGATCTTTGGGACAAGTATTAATATGATAAATGAGATCAAAACTTTCTTGTCTCAAAATTTTGATATGAAGGATCTGGGAGTGGCTGATGTAATTTTGAACATCAAGCTAATAAGGGATGAGAATGGGATTACACTTTTGCAGTCTCATTATGTGGAAAAGGTCTTAAGCCGCTTTGGCTATATGGACAGTAAGCCTTCTCCAACACCTTATGATCCTAGTTTGTTACTTCGAAAGAACAAGAGAGTTGCTAGGAATCAATTGGAATACTCCCAGATCATTGGATCACTCATGTACCTAGCTAGTGCTACTAGGCCTGACATCTCTTTTGCTGTTTGCAAATTGAGTCGGTTTACTTCTAATCCGGGAGATGATCATTGGCGTGCGCTTGAGAGAGTCATGCGCTATCTAAGAGGTACTATGAGTTTTGGACTTCACTATTCTGGGTACTGGAGGGTTATAGTGATTCAAACTGGATCTCTGATATTGATGAGATCAAAGCCACGAGTGGATATGTGTTCACTCTTGGAGGTGCAGTTGTTTCATGGAGGTCTTGTAAACAGACCATATTGATGAGGTCAACCATGGAAGCAGAGCTCACGGCACTAGACACAGCCACTATTGAAGCAGAATGGCTGCGTGATCTATTGATGGATTTACCAGTGGTTGAAAAAACAGTGCCAGCTATCCTTATGAACTGTGACAATCAAACGGTCATTGTCAAGGTGAATAGTTCTAAGGATAACATGAAATCGTCTAGACATGTAAAGAGACGATTGAAATCTGTCAGGAAGTTGAGAAACTCCGGAGTTATAACATTGGATTATATCTGTTGGCGTAAAAGATTACGCTAACAGGTTTCTGTAGAAAAGAAACTAACAAACGAAGTGTTTGCGAAGCAAACTGTTCTAAGCCTCCGAAAGGATAATAACTTAGAATAGTTTGAAAGTGTGTATTGATTCACTTGTAATCGGTCCCTATTACAGGATAAAATGGGGGGTATTTATAGGCCTGAACATTAAGGAAAAGACCTATTTACCCCTTTATTACAACCGACATTAAGGAAACTATTCGGTTTCCTTAATAGGGCTAAAATGGTAAAAGACTAATCTAATAGGATAGAAGATAAGTCTTCCATCTTAGCTGGCAGAAAAGATCCTGAAGGGCTTTGGTTCGAAGACATACTTCGAACCAATGCCTGCCTTCGGGCTTCGAACCAGGTTCCAAGCCACCTTCGAAGATGACCTTCGGACAATCTTCGAACTGGTTGGTTGTCTCCATGCTCCTTTGGCAATAACCCCGAAGATGAGATATTTTCCCCCAACAGTAGCCCTCGAATACGCTTCTCCGTTCGACCTGTAACGTTAGGAGAGCAGTATACGGAAAGAAAAGATAACCAATCATAGGGGTTATTGATTTTTGTTTTATCTCCGAAATACATGAAGATATGAACTTCGAACCAGTCATAAGGTAATTATTTTTCGAACTATCTTAGAACTGACTCAGGAAGTTCGAAAGTCTTTTTAGACTTAGAAAATATAACCGTTAGTTTCTGTTTCTAACGGAGTTATACGAAGCGTTATTTTCGGAGGAAAATAACAGGCGGGAATGCGAAAAGGCAGAGCCCAAACGGTAACAAACGGAAAGTTAGACTATAAATAAAGAACTCCAGAACTTACTCGATTACCTTTTCACTGCTTGCTCCCAGTCAAAAGCCTTTTGAGCCCTTTGAGTTCTTGAGCCCTAGCTTTCGAGTTCTAGAGTCCTAGTCCCCACTCTCTCAGATCGATCCAGTCATTGCGATGGCGAAGACCAAAGGCTCTGCACCTCCTTCGACCTTGGCTCGTCAACAAGCGGCTGCGGCAGCGGCAGCGGCAACAGTGACGGCGACGCCTTCGATGCAGGCGACAACTTCCATGGCGGCAAAGGGAAAAAATCCCCAAATCGCCGATGATCAAGGTCTGTGCCCTCCATCGACCAAATATCTGGACCAATCCTTTGAATTAGGATCTTCAACCTGCAAAAGAGAGTCCCTGGCAATGGCAGTAGGAGGAAATATAGGTGCGGGAGTTATGATTCGAAAACCAGGGAAAGAAGCAATCCCATCACCAAGACCCGGAGAAGTCGTAGTGTTCGAAGCTTTTTTCGAAGCAGGCTTGGGCCTCCCTGCTGTAGATTTCTTGGCTGAAGTCCTCGACTTGTTTCATGTAACCCTCCCCCAGCTGTCTCCGAATGCTGTAGCTAGATTAGCTATCTTCGAGTGGGCTCTGAGAGCCGAAGGTTGTGAGGGGAGGGCTGAAATCTTCGCAGCATTGCACAGAGCAACTTGTCAGCCGAAGACCTTCATAGGCTCCGGAGGTGAAAAAGTAGTGGTTGCCTTCGGAAGCATCAATTTTAGGCTTCGAGATGAATACGCTCTACGATTCCCTGCTAAGGCCATCAATGCTAGATGGTATACTGATTGGGTGCTGAAATGGTTCTATGCCGAAGTCGGGGCAAGCAATCCTTTGGCCGGACCTCTTAGAGAAATCCAGTTCCGAAAAGAAGCTTTGGTGCGTCCTGACGAAGGTCAATTCGAAGCCCGTCTGAACTTGCTTGAAAAAGTTAGCCGAAGACTCAGTATGCGGGACTTGGCCGAAGAGTTCATCGGTCTTCAAATTCCTCCGTTGATGGCTGACTGGCCTATTATCTTCGAAGATGATTCCGAAGGTGGTCTTCGCAGAATTAACTTGACTTCAAGTCCTACAGGTAACTTCGAAAACAACATGCATTAAACATATTTACTTCGAAGAAAAACTGACTTGAATTATTTATTTTGTAGAATCTTCAGCCCCTGTTACTTCAGAACAGATTATAAGGGCTTCGGAAAAAATCTTGGGTGCTCCAACTCCGACCGAAAAAGAGTGGCGAATTAAGCTGGTTGGGAGTTGGGAAAGATTTAACAGAGTATGGGGAATGCTGAAACTCACTCCTCCCTCTCTGATGGATTGGGCGCCTTTGGAGAAAGGGCCTCAAAAAAGAAAAGCGGAAGCTGGAACTTCAAGTTCAGCAAAAACTCCTGTGAAGAGGGTGGCTCGGAAGCCGAAGAACCTCGCACCTTTAGATCCTTTACCTTCGAGCTCCAGAGCGGAGTCTGGAGAAAATGTTGATCAACCAAGGACTTCGGTAGTTCAAGAAGATGTAGCTCAGGACGAAGTTCCTGTGGATGAAAGTGGGGTTGAAGTCACTATGGCTTCGATTCTCGAAGAAGCAGCGAGGACTACCCAGGACGATGCTCCTGTAGTCCATGATTCAACGGCTGATTCAGATGAAGAATTAGCTTTCGATCCACCAATCAGTCCGACAACGACTCCTCTACGGACTACCGAAGGTGGACTTCGAAGAACTTCTGTATTTATTTGAATTTTTATACTATGTATAATACTTTTGATTACTTTGCAGAACCCACTCCTATGGAAGAAGTCCGTCAAGAGGAAATAATTCCTGAACCTTCGACGACTTCGGAGCCAGCCCCAAGAGTTACTCAAAAGGGGCCTGGAAGAGGCAAAAGACAAATAGATCCCCTGCCTGCTATAAGCTCCGAATCAACTCCGTCTGATTCAACAGACGAGAGCCAATCTTCCAGGGAGGCTCAAACTCCAGTGGCTCCGAAGGCCGCAGGCCAAAGCTCCGGTCCTTCATTGAACGAAGATGACCAAGAGGCAATAAGCATGCTCCCCTTGCTGGCTCCTTTCTTAGGGCAAACAACTGGTCTTCGGACTTTGCTCGAACCTTTGGATCGAGCTAGTCGTGAGATAGGGGAGACCGAATTAGTGGCCATCCTGCGCAAGGCTGACAGGACGGAGCTTAATGCCATTATTGAACGTACAGCTTATCAGGTATGAAACAACTGCAAATTATTATAGAATTTATCTTCGAATGAATATTTACTTTGATTTTTACTTTGGCAGCAAACTGTCTTGGCCCGAGCTGCAAGTCTATGCAATGACGAAGAAATCGCTCGGCTTCGGGAAGAAAATAGCACTCTTCGAAGGAATTTTAACATCTCTGAAAGTCGAGTGACTCAAATGGACAATATAATATTAACAGAGCGAAGGGCCAGGCAAAGCTTGGAAGCTGTAAAGAAGGAGCTCGAAGCGGAAAGGATTGTGCTTCGAGCAGAAGTTGACAAACTGCGGGCGGAGCATGCTACTGCAGGGTCTAGGCTCGTCCGGCTTGAAGAGGAAGCTAGCCAATTGTTGACACAGAAAAACACTTTGACCACTGAGAATGCTAGGCTTTCTGGGGTTTTGGACGAAGTTACTTCGGCGAAGGATGCGCTGAACGAAGATAAGTTGAAGTCTGAGAAAGTGGCTGCGGAGATTATGAATCAGTTGTTAGAAGTCCTGGAGTATTTCGGTACTACTGGAATTCTCCCTTCTGATGATAACATCAGTCTTCTGCGTCGATTGAAAAGGATCCAAGGGGTGGCGAAGCAGATGAAGACAGCGGGCATTAGATACGGAGAACTCTCCGGACATGTGTCTGCTGTTGGTCTACTTCGCTATTACGAGGATTTGGGCCGATCAATAACTCCGGACGTAGGAAGAGGTCCAATCACCTTCGACGACGACCGACTTCTCAAACCTTCCGAAGGTGTAGCTGCTGCTTGGCGGGCCTTCCAAACTTCGTGGAGAGCCGAAGGTCGATCTGCGATCAAGGCTTGGATTGATGAAGGCCAACGCCAGAAGCATGTTCGAAGCCAAGCTTCGAGCAGCCAACCTCCTTCAAACCCACAGGTTTAGGAATGTTTTATGATTTTTAACCATGTAAAGCTTTGTGCTTGTAAACATTTATCAATGAAAATCTTGTTTGTTATATTTTTAGGCTTTGCCTCTTATCGAAGATATCGAAGTGTTAGAACTTAACAGCGAACTTCGTTCACTGTGGAAAACCTTCGAACTTCTAAAGAGTTATAAGCGTCCTCGATTCCTTATCCCTCGAGATGACTCCGGCGTTATTGCGCCCGAAGTAATCAAAGACGTATTGTCTTATATTAAAGAGGAAAATAAAGAGAGCGACGCAAACACCTCGTCTTCTGAAGACACTAATTGGTCCGAAGACGAAGGTGAAGCCCAAAATAAAAGATCTGAAGATCTTAGAAGCTGGGAGAGAAGTCCCGAGCGGCTTCGAACATGGGCCGAGCTTCAACAAGAGCAGAAGGATTTTAGAGCTTCGAAGGGGAGGAAGAGAGTTAAACGTAAAGTTCTTAGAACTTCCGATGTTGGAACTAGTCGTTCCACCCCTAGCTCTCGGGACCGAAGAGGTCTCCGATTCCTTCTTGGTATAGATACCAATTTTTCATAATGTAATCTGTAAACACATTTGTTTTAATAATGAATGCCGATTTAAAATTGTCTCCATATTTACTAGCCCCTCTTTGGGTATAAGCAACTTCGAACTGTATTCAAAGATGGTTATGCGCAAAGAAAAAACTTCGGAGTACAATTTTGTGGGGGTTCGGAGCCCCTCTGTCATTTAAAGATCTTTTGAAATCTTATGAAATGTCTTCGACCTTTGTAGTCAGAAGAATGGTAACTTGGTACCTTTGTTTGCTTTACGAAAGAAATCAATTAAGATAACTTCGATGACACTTTAGTGTCTTAAAAAAAATTTGTCACTTTGGACTTATAAGAGCAGACATTCGAAGCTCATGGCTTAAATGCTGTTTTGCTTTAGCCACCTTCGGCTATTTTTTGCAGAAGTCTACCAGCCGGAGCTTGGACTTCGCAGAATTTGTAGCCACCTTTGGCTATTTTTTGCAGAAGTCTACCAGCCGGAGCTTGGACTTCGCAGAATTTGTAGCCACCTTCGGCTATTTTTTGCAGAAGTCTACCAGCCGGAGCTTGGACTTCGCAGAATTTGTAGCCACCTTCGGCTATTTTTTGCAGAAGTCTACCAGCCGGAGCTTGGACTTCGCAGAATTTGTAGCCACCTTCGGCTATTTTTTGCAGAAGTCTACCAGCCGGAGCTTGGACTTCGCAGAATTTGGCCACTTGGGCTCTTTTTTGCAGAAGTCTACCAGCCGGAGCTTGGACTTCGCAGAATTTGGCCACTTGGGCTCTTTTTTGCAGAAGTCTACCAGCCGGAGCTTGGACTTCGCAGAATTTGGCCACCTTCGGCTCTTTTTACGGAAGTCTGACAAGCTGCAGCTTGGACTCCGCAGATTTTGGCCACCTTCGGCTCTTTTTACGGAAGTCTACCAGCCGAAGCTTGGACTCCGTAGAATGTGGTATTGGCTCTTTTACGGATGCCTACAAGGTATTAGCTTGGGCTCCGGATGGATTTCAGCCACCACGCCGGAGGCTTCGACTTTATGGGTACGAAGTCCGGAAATACCTCCCAGCTTGATAACACTTCCCTCTCGATCGACTTCCGTCCCAGCGCGTCCGCTCGGGAGACTAGGAGTGTCAAGGGGAAGGTTAAACCACAGGGTGTATGCTTTATTAATTTAGAGGTGATTACAAGCGAATTACAAGGAGCCCTTATGCGAAGTATCGCTTTAGGTGCTCCGCATGCCAAGTGTGTGCTAATTCTTCACCTTCTAAATTAGCTAATTTAAATGAACCAGGGCGCCCCGAGCGGACGATTAGATATGGACCTTCCCATTTATTGCCTAGCTTCCCTGGTGCTATGATGCTTCGTAGAACAAGATGACCCGGCCTTAACTCACTGAGCTTAACCTTCGGGTCATACCAAGTCTTCGTCTGCTGATGATACTTTGATAAATTAGCTACAGCTCGAAGTCTTGTCTCTTCTGACAAATCTAACGAAGCTTGTCTTTCTTCTTCGATGTCTGGTTCGGTGCTGCGAAGTGATCCCCCTTTGAGCTCCGTTGGAGTCATAGCTTCATCTCCGAATAGCAGTCTGAACGGAGTAAAACCTGTGGACCTTGTTTGTGTAGTCCGAATGGACCACAGAATCTTCGGAAGCTCTTCGGTCCACAGTCCCTTTGATAGTCCTACTATTCTTCGATTTAGCCCTGATAAGATATTTCCATTGGCTCGCTCAACGGCTCCATTCGACTGAGGATGTCTCACTGCAGCAAAACATAGTTGAATGCCTAGGTCTTCGCAAAACTTCCTGAAGGGTTCTGCGTCGAACTGTGTTCCATTATCAACTGTGAGATATCTAGGCACTCCGAACCGACAAATAATGTTCTTCCAAAAGAATTTCTGTACATTATTCGAAGTGATAGCTGTTAAGGGCTCTGCTTCGACCCACTTAGAAAAATATTCGATAGCTACCACTGCGAACTTCAGATTTCCCTTTGCTAACGGAAAGGGACCAATTAGATCCATACCCCATCTGGCCATAGGCCATACCGGAGCAATGACTTGAAGAGCTGTTGGTGGGCGATGACTCCGTCGACCCATCCACTGGCATCCTTGGCAAGTGCGGACTAAGCTCTCCGCATCAGCTGTTATTGTGGGCCAATAAAGCCCCTGGCGAAGTGTTTTTCCTGCCAGAGCTCTAGGGGCTAAATGACTTCCACAAAGGCCTTCGTGAATTTCTCGAAGAATTTCTTGGCCTTCGGCTTGAGATATACATCGGAGTAGAGGGGAACATACTCCGGCCTTGTATAATATACCGTTGATTAGCTGATAATTTCTTGCTCTGAGCTTTAATCTTGACAATTGGGGCTCTTCGGGCAAATTCGTTCCTCCTTGCAAGAGTTCTATGATTGAATCTTTCCAATCTGCACTAGGAATGCAGAGAATCTCTGCAGAAGCAACTTGTGGCACCGAAGGTATATTGAGCTCCTCATAAAAAGCTTCGTCAGGCACATCCACAGCTCCGGCAGCAGCCTTCGCTAAAATGTCCGCTTGCACGTTTTCAGCTCTTGGTATACTCCGAATGGAAATACCCTTGAAATGTGCTTCGATCTTGCGAATTTCTTCCAAATACTTTGCAAGCTGTGGATGTCGGACTTGAAAACTTTTGTCTACGTGCCCTGCTACTATCTGAGAATCTGTTTTTATAATTATTCTTGTAGCCCCTAGAGCACGTGCTTTCCGGAGTCCCAATAATATTCCTTCGTACTCCGCTATATTATTGGTAGACTTAAAGTTGAGTCTTGCGGAGTACATTGCTCTTTGTCCTGACGGAGAAATTAATACTGCCCCAATGCCTGCTCCGGATGCTTGGAAAGCCCCATCGGAGTAAATAGTCCAGACTCCGTCATCTGATTTCTCCGGAGTCAACTTCGCAGGTGGAGTCCACTCTGCTACGAAGTCTGCTAGGACTTGAGATTTGATAGCTGTCCTTGCCAGGAAAGATATGCCGAAGGGTGCTAGTTCTACTGCCCACTTTCCAATTCTTCCAGTGGAATCTTTGCTTCGGAGCATATCTCCTAAAGGATAAGAAGTTGGTACAATTACATTGTGAGCCAAAAAATAATGTCTTAGCTTCCTCGAAGCCATTATCAGAGCATAAACGAACTTTTCAAGTTCGGAGTATCTTGTCTTCGCTCCTGACAATGCTTCGGATACAAAATAGACAGGATTTTGGACCAACTTCCCATTGATATCAGCTTCTCTGACAAGGACTGCGCTGACTGCTGAGCCTGTGGCTGCAAGATACAGAAGTAGGGTTTCGTCCGCAATAGGCACCGTAAGTGTAGCAAGATTGCTGAGATAATCTTTAATATCTTCGAAACTTTTCTGACACTCCGGTGTCCATGCAAAATCTTCGGACCCTTTCAAAGCTTTAAAGATCGGCAAACTCCTCTCCGCAGATCTTGATAAAAACCTGCTAAGTGCGGCCAGACGTCCAGCCAGCTTTTGCACTTGCTTTACATTCTCGGGAGGAGCCATCTTCTGCAGCGCAGTTATTTGAGTAGGGCTAGCTTCAATTCCCCTGCTTGAAACTAAGTACCCTAACAACTTTCCAGCCTTAGCTCCGAATATACATTTTTCGGGGTTAAGGCGGATCCCACATGCCCGAAGGCTATTGAATGTTTCTGCTAAGTCTAGGCTATGTTGGTGCTTTAAAGCACTCTTTATTACAATATCATCCATATAGGCCTCCACATTGCGACCTAGTTGATGACCTAGAGCCTTAGCAACTAATCTTGAAAAAGTAGCCCCGTCATTTCTTAGGCCGAAGGGCATTCTTACATAGCAGAAGACTCCCGAAGGAGTTACAAAGCTCGTCTTGATTTCATCTTCGCGCTTCAACCATATTTGATGATAGCCGGAATATGCGTCAAGAAAGCTTAGTAACTCCGAACCTGCAGTGGAGTCAACTAGTTGATCAATTCGGGGCATGGGGTAGGGGTCACGTGGGCACGCTTTATTCAAAGATGTGAAATCAATGCACATGCGCCACTTTCCGGAGGACTTCTTCCTGACGAAGACTGGGTTGGCTAACCACTCTGTATGGGCCACTTCTCTGATAATCCCAGCCTTCAACAGTTTCTCAACTTCGTCCTTAGCTAGAGCAGCTCTCTCTGCGGACATCTTCCGGAGCCCTTGTCGAACAGGCCGGGCCTTCGGGTTTACAAGCAAGCTGTGCTCAATAATATCCCGATCGACTCCGGTGATATCTTCGTCAGACCAAGCGAAGACATCCAAATTTTCTTCTACGACCTTTTCCAAGGAAGTTGCAACTTCGGGAGGTAAATCTTTACCAAATTGAAAAGTGTATTCTTTACCATCTTTGACAATGACCTTCGTTGCAATCTCTCCTTCGGGACTTGGTCTTGGAAATGACTTCTTCGAAGCTTCGGAGGAGGCTGAAAAAATTTCTCCATTATCTTGGACATTGTTTACTTGCCTCGGATCAAGAGGAGGACCATGACCATATTCTGCTCTCCGGGCTATGGCTTGATCTCCGAAGATTGTCAGAACTCCTAACTGTGTGGGCATCTTCATGCACAAGTAGTTGTGATGCGCCACTGCTCCGAACTGATTCAACATGCCTCGGCCGAAGATAACATTATAAGCATACGGGGCATCTACCACATCAAAGATAACTTCCTCAGTTCGGGCTAGTAAACCTTCTCCGAAGGTTACTTCCAGGCCTATCTGGCCAAGTGCATCTAGCGGAGGTCCTGCAAAGCCTTGCAGAGGACGAGCCGCTGGGAGGAGATGCTTCCGGAAATGCATAACTGATCGAAGGCTTGCACAAATATAATATCTGCCGAGCTACCTCCGTCAATTAGCACCCTTCGGACTTCTGTTCCTGCAATATCAGCAGTAATAACCAATGGATCTGCATGCGGGAACTTGATACCAGCTGCATCCTCCGCAGAGAAAGATATTGGAACATGAGACCACTCCGGCATTGCAGCTGCAGATGACGAAGTCCCAATGTGGCCTACTTCTCGAACGTACTCTCTTCGCTGTCTCTTGGACATGCTTCCGAGGGTACCTCCTCCGGAGATAGGGAGAACTACTCTCTTCCCTCTATCTTGCCCTTCTTCTTGCTTCGGAGGTGGCATAACATTGGCCACCGGAGGATGCCTTGCAGCATCAAAATTTTCTATCCGCGCCACAGCCTGGACCGGCTCCGAGCGCACTGCTGCTGCTGGACTTCGGTCGGTACTACCTCGACCCGAAGTTCTCTCCAAGTATTCTCCCCGAAGGGTTAGAATAGCCTTGCAGGTATCAGTTGCATGGCTTCGATTCTCTCCATGAATACAGCAAAAAAGGGTCTGGCCCTTGCCAACCGTTTTCCCTGGCGGCCTCCAGCCGCTGGACTTGTTCCCCGCAGACTGTGGAGCTCTTGGTGCAAACTTCTGTGGGGGTGCAATGTTTAAGACTTCAGAGCGAGGGTGCTTTTGCCCTCTTCTTCTATCATGTTGCACTTCGGAGACTGGTTCTTGCGGCTGAGCCGAAGTCTTCACTTCTGCTTTAACTTCTGTCAACACTGTCGAAGTAGCAGTAGTCCTCCGAAGCCAACCTTCTTCCGACTTCGAGTACTCCTCGAAGTACGACATCAACTGTGATACTGTGGTGATGCTCTTCCGATGCAATTTATCCAGAAGGCCTTTATGACTGACGCCTTCCCGAGCCGCATCAACCACTGAGGATGTGGACAGCCCCCGAATTTGCGACTTCATGTGAGCGAAGCGCTTGAAGTACTGCCTCAATGTTTCTCCAGGGAGCTGTTTCACTTGGAAAAGGCTTCCTGTCGTCATGGGGGGCACGAAGGTGCCCTGAAAGTTACTTATAAACTTCCTCTTCAACTGTGACCACGAAACGATTGATCCTGGCTTTAAAGACCAGAACCATCTCAACGCCACTCCTTGAAGAGCCAACGGGAAGCACTTTGCCATAGTTTCTCTGTCTCCGCCACTAGCTTCGATTGCTAGGGCATAAGAACGCGCAAACTCACTGGGATCTTCGTCTCCGGCATACTTGCAAAGCTTCGAAGCTTTGAACCTCGGATCGAAGCGAACCTTCTGGAGCTCGGGGTGCAACGGAGATTCGTTGTCGTAAGAGGCGTTCTCCGGGGCTTCGGGATAATCAAGATCGTCGTCTTCGTGCACTTCGGGGATAGCTGGGGTGGCTTGAGAGCGAAGCCTGTTCGCAGCCTCCTGTCGCTACCTTGCTACCTCGGCTTGAAGATTGGCCATTTGAGTGGCCATGTCTCCAAGGCTATCTTCATCTCCTCCGGAAGGACCTTCCGGGTCTTGAGAACTGGTATGATCAGTTCGAATCGGAATGGAGGGTGGCAGAGTGGCTCCGGGCGGTCGGAGTGTGGAAGGAGTTGGTGGAGAGGTTTCGTATCCTCGAGGGATAGAAGCCCCTTGCGGAGTTTGAGGTGGAGGGATAGTCGAAGACCCTCCGACTTCGACTGTGTCGAAGGGTATCTCTCCGGAGATCCGAGAGGACCTCCGAGTTGGATTGCGAGGTGTGCTCCGCTTAGGAGGCATGATGCAAGAGGTTGGTAGAGAACGAAGTTTTTTGGACTAAGTTCCCCACGGACGGCGCCAACTGTTGGCGTAAAAGATTACGCTAACAGGTTTCTGTAGAAAAGAAACTAACAAACGAAGTGTTTGCGAAGCAAACTGTTCTAAGCCTCCGAAAGGATAATAACTTAGAATAGTTTGAAAGTGTGTATTGATTCACTTGTAATCGGTCCCTATTACAGGATAAAATGGGGGGTATTTATAGGCCTGAACATTAAGGAAAAGACCTATTTACCCCTTTATTACAACCGACATTAAGGAAACTATTCGGTTTCCTTAATAGGGCTAAAATGGTAAAAGACTAATCTAATAGGATAGAAGATAAGTCTTCCATCTTAGCTGGCAGAAAAGATCCTGAAGGGCTTTGGTTCGAAGACATACTTCGAACCAATGCCTGCCTTCGGGCTTCGAACCAGGTTCCAAGCCACCTTCGAAGATGACCTTCGGACAATCTTCGAACTGGTTGGCTGTCTCCATGCTCCTTTGGCAATAACCCCGAAGATGAGATATTTTCCCCCAACAATATCCAAACATCTAAAAACCTGGCAGATTCTTTTACAAAGGGATTATCACGGAATGTGATAGACAATGCATCAAAGTTGATGGGTATGAGACCCATGTGAGTTATACTATGGTAGTAACCCAACCTATGTGATCGACGATCCCGTGAATTAGGACGTAGGAAGAACAAGCCATCAGTTAACTGAAGAGAGTAATTCTAACCCACTCTAAGTGAAGATGCAATACTCTCAGAAACTGCTAGGCAGGTTGACGACTGTCTTAATGTGTTCTGTTGGCTATTTTAGTGAAGATGCTATCCCGCAGAGCATTCTTGAAAGAACACACCTATATGAGCTCGATTGTTGGTCGCAGTCTATGGAGACTTGGGCACTCTCCACCCGAGGGGTAGGCTACTGGCAGCCTAGTATCAGTTAAGACTTTAAGTAAAACTTACTTGCACAAAACTTGCAATTCAAGGCATAGTCCATTGTTCAAGTTGTGAGTGAGTGTAGCTTGAAGCTCTAGATGGATGTTCAACCTTAACCGGTCTCCATCAAAACACTGGTATATAAACAACACAAAGAAACAGGCAAATCTCTGTGGGACTTTGAGCTATGGTGGGGGATTGTAGAATAAATGGGCTTCGCCCAAATTTATTTGAAGAATAATTCCTGGAAAAATCTCAAAGGCCCACCATGTAGAAGGAGCATGTGAACCTTTAGTCCCACCTTGCTAGTTCTAGGAGAGGAAGACCAGCTTATAAGGGATGGTGCTCTCCTTGCAACTAGACCTATATGGGTGAGAGGAGACTAGAGAAACACGCGCGCGCTCGCTCGCCTCGCCTCGCCGGGCCGGGTCAGGCTCGGGCATGGGCATGGGCACGGGCCGGGGCCGGGGGGCGCAGGCGCACGACATGCGCGTGAATGGTCCGCCGAAATCGGCTCCGATTGCTTGCGCAGACGGGGCTCCCTTTTGCAGTTCCGTTTTGCTGCACGCGTAACTGGTTGGAAAGGTTTCGATTCATCTTCGGAACAGCTGTTACTATTGGAGAACGTGGAGACGCCCTGATCACGCGTTTGTTTCTCCTCCACTAAAACCGAGCAACTGCCCTGCGCAAGAACAGAACTGAAGAGTCTCACCGATCTCCTCTGTTTTGTTCTGCCATTCGTAGATTACTCCGTTCCTCTCATTGGCGTGCACCGTTGAGCAGAAGAGCAGGTCTCTGGAACCCGTCGCCTTCGAGATCCTGCACCGGGAGAGGGCGAATAAGGTTTTTGGGAAGTGCTCCGCGCGACTGCTCGCATTCATCCACCACGGCTCATCTTCCTCTTCGCTCGAGTGCTGCCCGTCGTCGCCATCATCCGGTACCGCGCGTCGTCGTCGTGGTACCAGTCCGATCTGTGACTGCTCCAACTGTGAACATCCGGTACGTTCTTACCACGTTCGGTAGATTATTCTTGTTCATGTGTATAGTATACTACTATACCGTGGTTATGCGTATTCATTTGCTTAACGTCATGATTTATTTGTGGAATAAGTTAAACCTAATAGTGCTGTTATTTCCAACAATCCAAAAACCTTATTATAGGCACTGTGGTTTTGATATGGCTGGATTTGCCGATGCACTGAGGCCGGAGAAATTTTCCGGTGTGCACTTCAAGAGATGGCAGATCAAAGTCACTTTGTGGCTAACAGCTATGAATGTCTACTGGGTTAGTAGTGGCAAACCTGAAGGAGATCTTTCTGCTGAAAAAGAGAAAGAGTTCAAGGATGCCACTACAATCTTTGTAGGATGCATTCTTAGTGTTCTTGCTGATCGTCTGTGCGAGGTGTATATGCACATGACAGACACGAAGGAGTTATGGGATGCACTGAATGCCAAATTCGGTGCTACTGATGCTAGCAATGACTTGTATGTCATGGAGTAATTTCATGATTACAGGATGGTTAATAACCGTTCTGTGGTAGATCAGGCTCATGAAATACAGGCCATTGCTAAAGAACTCAAACTCCTAAAGTGTGCGTTACCCGACACGTTTGTGGCTGCTTGCATTATTGCGAAATTACCTTCTTCATGGAGGAGTTTCGGTACTGCACTCAAACACAAGAGATAGGAATTCTCTGTTGAGAGTTTGATAAGGTATCTTGATGTTGAGGAGAAAGCCAGGGAAAAGGACGCTGCAGCAAAAGGTGAGGGGCAATCGAGCGCCAACGTGGTGCGTCAACCCTCAGGCAAGATCAAAGGGAAATTCAAAGTTAAACAAACTACCAACTACAAGAAGAAAGAGTAACACAGATGCGAAGCCTTGCTTTGTATGTGGGGAAGTTGGCCATTGGGCCAAGAAGTGTCCACATCACAAAGGAATGAAAGCTCTTGCAGGACAGACTACAAAGTCTGTCAATGTGACCATTGGCAATACTGAAGATGGGAACGAGTATGGTAATTTTCCTACCGTTCTTTCAGTTGATCAGTCTACCAATTGGTGAGTTGATACAGGGGCTAATGTACATGTCTGTGCTGACATCCCTTTGTTCTCTTCTTACCAGGTCACTCGGGATTCTTCCGTCCTAATGGGGAATGGGTCTCATGCTTCTGTTCATGGTGTTGGCACGGTAGATCTGAAGTTTACTTCAGGAAAGATCGTGCAGCTGAAGAACGTGCGACATGTCCCTTCTATCAACAAGAATCTAGTTAGTGGCTCCCTTCTACGTAGGGATGGGTTTAAATTGGTGTTTGAGTCTAATAAAGTAGTCGTGTCAAAACATGGACTATTTATTGGTAAAGGCTACGAATGTGGTGGCTTGTTTCGCTTTTCCCTTTCTGATTTCTGCAATAAATCTATGAACCATATATGTGGCAATGTTGGTGATGATGTCAATGTTTGGCACTCACGTTTATGTCATATAAATTTTGGTTTGATGTCTCGGCTTTCTAGTATGAACTTAATTCCAAATATTTCCATTGTTAAAGGTTCTAAGTGCCATAGTTGTGTGCAGTCAAAGCAACCTCGTAAGCCTCACATGGCAGCCGAGGAGAGAAACTTGGCACCACTAGAACTCGTACATTCAGATCTTTGTGAAATGAATGGTGTGTTAACAAAGGGTGGAAAATGATACTTCATGACGCTAATTGATTATGCGACTAGATTTTGCTATGTTTATCTATTAAAAACGAAAGATGAGGCTCTTGACTATTTTAAAATTTATAAGGCAGAAGCTAAAAATCAACTAGAGAGAAAGATCAAAAGACTTAGGTCGGATCGTGATGGAGAGTATTTTTCAAATGAGTTTGAATTATTCTGTGAGGAACATGGAATTATACATGAGAGAACACCTCCCTATTCACCCGAATCAAATGGGATTGCCGAAAGGAAGAACCGCACCTTGACTGACTTGGTTAATGTCATGTTAGACACAGCGGGATTATCTGAGGCATGGTGAGGGGAGGCGTTACTGACCTCTTGTCATGTATTAAATAGAGTTCCTAACAAAAATAAGGACAAAACCCCACACGAGATGTGGGTTGGAAGAAAACCATCACTTTCTTACTTACGCACATGGGGCTGCTTGACGAAAGTCAATGTACCAATAACTAAGAAGCGCAAGCTTGGACCTAAAACTGTGGATTGTGTCTTTCTAGGATATGCTCATCGCAGTATTGCCTATTGATTTTTAGTAGTAAAATCTGAGGTACCAGACATGCATGTTGGGACAATTATGGAGTCTCGAGATGCAACATTTTTTGATAGCATATTTCCAATGAAAGATACTCATAGCACTTCTAGTCAAACTCCTGAGACAATTCCCAATTCAATCACACCACCTGAATTTTCTAAACAAACACATGAAACTGTCCTTGAGGAGGATGACAGTGAAGCTCCTAGGAGGTGCAAGAGACGAAGGATAAATAAATCCTTTGGTGACGATTTCACTGTGTACCTTGTGGATGACACTCCCACGTCTATGTCAGAAGCATATGCATCTCCTGATGCAGACTACTAGAAAGAGGTTGTCCGTAGCGAGATGGATTCCATTATTGCTAATAGGACTTGGGAAGTGACAGAACGACCTTATGGTTGCAAACCTGTAGGGTGCAAGTGGGTGTTCAAAAAGAAGCTTAGGCCTGATGGTACTATTGAAAAGTATAAGGCTCGACTTGTAGCCAAGGGCTATACTCAGAAAGAAGGTGAAGATTTCTTTGACACTTACTCACCTGTTGCTCGATTGACCACTATTTGAGTACTACTTTTTTTGGCTGCCTCACATGGTCTTCTCGTTCATCAGATGGACGTTAAGACAACTTTTCTTAATGGAGAGCTGGATGAGGAAATTTACATGGATCAGCCTGATGGTTTGTAGTAAAAGGTCAAGAAGGCATGGTGTGTAAGCTATTAAAATTTTTGTATGG
This sequence comes from Zizania palustris, assembly GCA_019279435.1. Taxonomy (NCBI): domain Eukaryota; kingdom Viridiplantae; phylum Streptophyta; class Magnoliopsida; order Poales; family Poaceae; genus Zizania; species Zizania palustris. The sequence continues at coordinate 58,697,369 of JAAALK010000285.1, read as the reverse complement.
TCTGAAACAAGCTCCTAAGCAATGGCATGAGAAGCACACGCGCGCGCGCGCTCGCCTCGCCTCGCCGGGCCGGGCCAGGCTCGGGCTCGGCATGGGCACGGGCCGGGGCCGGGGGGCGTGGGCGCACGACATGCGCGTGAATGGTCCGCCGAACAGAACTGAAGAGTCTCGCCGATCTCCTCTATTTTGTGCTGCCATTCGTAGATTACTCCGTTCCTCTCATCGGCGTGCACCGTTGAGCGGAAGAGCAGGTCTCTGGAACATGTTGCCTTCGAGATCCTGCACCGGGAGAGGGCGAATAAAGTTTTTGGGAAGTGCCCCGCGCGACTGCTCGCATTCATCCACCACGGCTCATCTTCCTCTTCGCTCGAGTGCTGCCCGTCGTCGCCGTCATCCGGTACCACGCGTCGTCGTCGTGGTACTAGTCCGATCTATGACTGCTCCAACTATGAACATCCGGTACGTTCTTACCACGTTCGGTACATTATTCTTGCTCATGTGTATAGTATACTGCTATACCGTGATTATGCGTATTCATCTGCTTAACGTTATGATTTATTTGTGGAATAAGTTAAACCTAATAGTGCTGTTATTTTCAACATAATCCACCAAGAAAACGAACCTCGATGGCGCACAACGAGCCAAAGCGGCTTTCCGGTTTTACTCTCCCGTCCCCTTTCCCGTTCCATTGGACACAATCAAACAACTGTAAAATGGGTTGGCAACTTGGCATGTCGGGGGATTACATGGACAGTGGAAACCATCAGGCAACAGCTCGGTAAGTTCATTCTGACTCGGCGGTGAAGGAGCTATAGCACGTTTTCTCATTTTAGATAGAGGAAGACAGACACTCGCGGACAGAGACAGACCTAGCGGACAGAGACAGACCTAGCGAATAGAATGGGATGGCAATTTCTCCTGGTTAGGGTATCCACGTATGATTTTTAAGTTTAAATTTATGCTATGAGCTTGTAGATAGAGTAGCCGGTTCGAGTTTAGTGGGATGCGGGTTTAATCTTAAATTCATGAGTTTATAGGATGCGGGTTTAATCTTAAATTCATGAGTTTATACTCATTTAATTTCAGATTCTCCCCTCCTCTATATTCTGCATCTACTTCTGCTTTAGATTTTGCTTTAATTGTTTCTACTTCATTTTCTGCAAACCCATGAACTTTTCGTCATGTTTTAAATAGACGATATGTTTAGGCATAGATTTAGTTTAAGATCCACCGATTTTACAATTGTGGGATTAAATATGTTTCACTAATTTATTTCAGGGATGAGTTTTTAGTGAACCTATAGTTTTCATCCATAGCGTTGATGGGTTCAAGTAAGTCTCATGGCTAATTTTTTATTTCTATTAATTTTTCATCAAATTTATATAAAAAATAAATAATTAAAAATAATAGTTCACCTATAATCGTAATCTATATTTTCTGCACTGAACTTACCGCTCCCATTTCTACGGTAAAAAATTCAGAGTGAAGGAGGGAGCGCAAACGTGACAGGTGGTGGTCAAGAAACGGGCTGGGTGTGCTGTGGGTTGGCTCCTAGGCTCAGGCTGTCGCCGGACTGCACTCCAGTTAATTACGTGGGTAGCCACACGCGCGTCCGTTGCTGTGTACTGTGCGTGCTCCGGGTTCACGGTTCACGGTTCACCGCCTCCTCGCCACGGCCTCTATAAATCCACACGTCTCGTGGACAAAGGCCGCCGCCACCCTTGCGCCTCGCGTCGCCTGCGCTCGCCTCGGCCTCCATCTGATCCTCCGGATTCCGGTGCGTAATCCTCCCTCCCCCGTTCTCCTCGTTCTGCGAACCTCGTGAAGTGGGTTGGGTTTTACTCCGGCGCGCGCCGTGCCGGCCGTCTCTCTCTGCCATCTCGTGGGCGGTGGATCGAGGTAGAAAATTTTCTCTTGCGTCGGATTTAGTCGTCGAAACGATGCCCGGCGATGCGATTCGTTCGCCGGCGTTGCCGAATCGGCCGGCTCCGTCTCCGTCTCCGCTCCCTTCCCCTCCACGGTTCTTGGAGCGGCTGCCCTGGTTACTTTCTGGCCAGACGCGTGACACGGGCCGGAGGAGCGCTCGCCACCAACTTTTGTGGTTGTTGGACAGATAGAGTTTGTGTGAGTCCTATGTAGCACATGGTGTGCGTGCAGGGCGCCGTCCGCCGTGGCGTGTGGAGGAGGACGTCGGCTCGCCTCCGGTGTCCGTCAGATTCCGGACACTTCTGTGTAGGCTTGGCAGCGTCTGCAGCAGCCGTGAAGCTTTTTTTTTTGTTAGCTTCCCTCTTTTCATCCCCTTCCGTGTGAGGGTTGTGCTCCCGAATTCCCAATCAAGTTGGTGGCTTGGTGTACTCCCTTTTTGTTGGATACAGGCCAAGTGACAGGGAAGTATATCTCTTCCGATCCGATAAGCGGTCCATTTCTGCTACAGGACGGCTGGTGTAGGTTGCACCATGCCACCATGTATTGAGAATACGTGACGTGCAGACGTTGCTCCCTTTTCACAGTTTCACTGTTGGTGATACCAAAAAGATGAAAACTTTGACATAAAGAATGGATTTTTTAGTAAGATAGAACATTGTTTAGGACGGGACAAAAATTATCAGCCTTAACTTTGGAGCAAAAATGCATGCTCAATTGTTCTGAAATTTGGGTTACTTCTACTGACTACTGCAGCGCTGTAGGAGGCTTGGAGCTGTGAGAAAAATGGTGGCCAACAAGGTGGTGGACCTCCGTTCAGACACAGTGACGAAGCCTTCCGAGTCGATGCGTGCCGCCATGGCCGCCGCGGAGGTGGACGACGACGTCCTTGGCGCAGACCCGACCGCCCACCGTTTCGAGGAGGAGATGGCGAGGATCACGGGCAAGGAGGCCGCGCTGTTTGTGCCGTCCGGCACCATGGCCAACCTCATCTCCGTCCTCGTGCACTGCGACACCAGGGGCAGCGAGGTCATCCTCGGGGACAAATCCCACATCCATGTCTACGAGAACGGCGGCATCTCCACCATCGGCGGCGTCCATCCCAAGACCGTCAAGAACAATCCCGACGGAACCATAGACATCGACAAGATTGTTGCAGCCATCAGGCATCCGGATGGGTCGCTGTATTATCCGACTACCAGGTTGATCTGCCTGGAGAATACACATGCAAAGTGAGTTGATCGAATACGTGTTTCCGTTATAAGAAAAAAACAAGATGCTAGTTTTTCTGGTTAGAAGAGTAGTAAGGGGGTGTTTGGATTGGGGGCTAAATTTTTAGCCTCCGTCACATTGTTCGCGAGACAAATCTAATGAGCCTAATTACACCATGATTTGACAATGTGATGATACAGTAAACATTTGTTAATTATGGATTAATTGGGCTTAATAAATTTTTCTCGTGAATTATCCTCCAATTCTGTAATTATTTTTATAATTAGTTCATGTTTAGTCATTCAAATTGATATCCAAACATCCTTTGTGACACGGGATAAAATTTAGTCTCTTGATCCAAACATCCTCTAATACAACTTGTTTACATGATTACTATGTTTCTTGTTGTCACTGTAGCTGTGGTGGAAAGTGTTTATCTGCAGAATATACTAACAAGGTTGGTGAAGTTGCCAAGAGTCATGGTCTGAAGCTTCACATCGATGGAGCTCGAATTTTTAATGCTTCTGTGGTAAGTACTGTGAGATCAAGGATGCTGTACTATGTGAAACCAATGATGTTATCATGTTAAGGACTTAGTATCAATGCATTTCTACTAGAATATTTTAACACATGCATGTGTCATTCTGTCCCAGCTTCTCAATTCATTGCGTTTTGTTGTTTCAGGCCCTTGGAGTTCCTGTTCATCAACTTGTGAAAGCTGCTGACTCAGTTTCGGTACGTTCAGCTTGCTTGTTACTATGCTCATTTTCAACTCACATATGAATGATTCGCCGCATAAAAGTAATTTCCTCTCTGAAATTTAAACTGTAGGTGTGCATATCTAAAGGCTTAGGTGCTCCTGTTGGATCAGTTATTGTTGGCTCGAACGCCTTCGTGGAGAAGGTTTGTTCAATGTTGTCTGTTACCTAAACAGCAGAGGGCATCTAACAATGGAAATCTCAATACCACTTTCAGGCTAAAATTCTTAGGAAGACACTAGGTGGTGGCATGAGGCAGGTGGGAATTCTTTGTGCTGCTGCCCATGTTGCCGTTCGTGAAACTGTATCTAAACTTGCTGATGACCATAGAAGAGCTAAAGTTTTAGCAGGTTTCGTACGTTTTCCTCTGGAACAAGAATTCACCTATTTCTGAATTCCAGTGAATCACAATTTCTTAGTAACTTAAATTCCTGACTTGCATTTCATTTTCATTTGCTTAGATGGACTGAAGAAAATTAAACATTTTACAGTTGACTCAACTTCAGTGGAGACCAACATGGTTAGTCTGCTAGATTTACCTATTGATTTTTCTGGTTTACACTGTATTACCTTTAAATATCCCACATGAATAATACATCTGTGTATTTAAAGGTATTCTTTGATATTGTGGACTCACGCATATCACCTGACAAACTGTGTCAAGTCCTGGAACAACGCAATGTGCTTGCAATGCCAGCAAGCTCCAAGAGGTGAGGTTCAATTCTCTGACACAGTTTTTCATTAGAAATACAGATGTCCAGTTCTGCTTGGTACACAGATCAACTTCTAAAAAGAAAAATATTAATCTGCTTACCTCTATTGTACATGTATCCAGTTTCATCAACTTCTAAAAAGAAAAATATTAATCTGCTTACCTCTATTGTACATGTATCCAGTTTCTTATTGTCAAGTTAGGACATATTATAAAATATCGATCACTTTTTGGACAATAATCAAATTTCCGTTCTTAATTCGGGCATAGCGATTCCTATCGCGGGCTCTGACTGAAAATTTGGATTGTGCTGACCATATCAACTACAATCTTAACAAATCCGTTTTGCATTCCCTTGATTTGCAGCATGAGGCTTGTCCTCCACTACCAAATTTCAGACAGCGATGTTCAGTATGCACTGACATGCATCGAGGTATACAAACAAACTGCACATAAATTCCTGTCTTTATACTGTTCACGCTATGTTTGGTGTTGAGCATGTTCCCTGATACGGTCTTCTGTACGCAGAAAGCTGCGGAAGAAATACTGACAGGCAGTAAGAAGTTTGAGCATTTGACAAACGGTACTACCAGAAATTCATACGGGCACTAGATCACTCCTTTCAAGCCCACTGATGATGCATTAATCCGGCGTCCAGCTTGTTTGTGATTTCATGACTGGTGTAGTCACGACTTTGCTTTATAATAATAATTGCTGTTCGCTCTTTGTTCAGATGAACTGTTGGGGTGGTTGTTCACATTCTTTTTTTTTCCTGAAAGAATGCTACTGACTTGTTTTCGTCTCCACTGAAACTGAGAAACTGAAACAAAATCCCATTGCAAATTCAGACGGCTGGGATTCGAGGTGAATTCTGCGTCTCACAGAACAGTGCCGGGCCTAGAAATCTAGAATGGATTCAGTCACCGGGCCGCCCACTCTGAGCTTCCTGCTGCAGTTCTTCGCCGTCTTTGGTTCGTGCCCATACGGGAGAGCATACCATCGTAGATTCAGAATTCAGATACGATGAAAGCTTCATTTCTGTAGCTCTTCCCGAAGTCCCCACCGTTATCTATTCTTTTTTTTTTGAGGCTTTACTGGTGCTACAACTCACAAGATCACCAATCGTCGTCGCTCTTGGCACAGTGTCGCTGTACCGTCTGCATCGCGCCGGAGCCAGTGCTCTACTGTGCCCAAAGATTGCACTGTAGACTGTACACATGTTTACATGCACCATCGACCAGAGGCCAGAGCGATGAACAGCAGCAGCAGGACTGTGCTTTTTTACGTCCCCGCGGCTCCAGATCCTTGACCAGATTGATGGCTCGTACCGGCATACGGCCCCTCCTCCATGGACCATGGTTGATCCGTGTCCGGGTCCTCCAGCCGTGCGCGTACGTCCAATGGCGGAGTAGAGACAAATTGAAGGGGTGCACTATTTTAAACGGTACACCGTATTGAGTCCAAAGGGGTGCACAAAGGATAAAAAATGCTAATAACAACTAATTTTTTTTATACCGGGTTCCTGGGAACCCGCTGTCAGCACTTGTAGCTCCGCCCCTGCGCACGCCGGTGGCCGGTCCGCCTCCGGTGACGAGGTGAGTGAGACGGGCAGGCGCGCTGCAGCGCAGGCAGAGCGGAGGAGGAAGAGGACGACGGCGAAACCGGTCAGGTGTGCTCGCTTATTAGTTTGGGAGAGGGTTGGGGCTAGGGATGGCAATCGTGCCCGATTACTCGTTTACCCGCCGGTAAAAACCCTATTAGAGACGAATTTGTTCTCAATTTTATACCCGATAGATAAACGGGTACGAGTATGGGTATCGACTACCATACCATTTACCGATTAAATTCACTATAAAAATAAATAAATCCGAACCCTAACATCCACCATTCCTCATTTCCTCTTCTCTCTCCTCCCTCCATCATCAGCTGCCACCCCCTCCCATCTTCTCTTCTTCTCCATCTCCCTTCTCTCCTCTTCCATGTTGTCCGGTGCGCCTTGTCGTGTACTTATGGGTGCGCCGCCAAGTATCATACCAGTGCTCCTTATTACCTTCATTTTTTTCGTAGGTAAACGGGTATACCCGTAAGTAACGGATATGAGCACGAGTTTTTATCTGTTGAATAAACAGGTATGGATATGCACTACCCGTACCCATCATACCCGATTGCTTGGGTGCGGGAGAGCCATGCCGGAAAAAGCGTCCAGATCTCGTGACAAGAGATGCCGACGATCTGGCTGCCGCCAGAGCGGGGCGCAGCCCGTACGCTCGCGTGGCCCACAACTCTGGACCCAGCCGGAGTCTGCTGGCCGCCGCCGCGCGAAATAGTCGCAGCATGGGCCATTGATTCTCCGTTTCAGCCTTCAGGGGCCCTGGCAGCTTACCTGCCGCGGCTGGCGTCCCTGCTGGCCCGTCCATTTCTCCGAGCGGTTAGTAGGGTTAAAAACGTTCACTCACTCCGACCGGTTGGCAGTTCAGATTGCCTCCCTTTTCTTGATCTTAATTGTCGTAGTAGCACTAACAATATTGATAATAATACCTTGGGTTTATGCAACTTTCATTATAAAATTTTAATTTACGGTGTTTAAAATTTTTGATCTTGAATAAATTGCATTCATGGATTAAAAAGTAAAGTAGGTATTAGACAAGTTGGAGGGAGAGTTAAGTGGTCTATTTTCACTACTAAGTTACACATGTTTTAGCTTTTTCGGCTTAATTATTGTCTCTCCCACACTCATTCAATATTAGAGGTTTGAGCTCACACCTCTTATGAAATATTAAACTAAAGTAAGAAAAATACACCCCTTGTCTTCACATATGTACGTTCTTTTCTTGGACAAGTTCAATATTTCATGATTACCTAATTCTCTCTCGTGATTACCTAACACCATCGGAACCGATCACCATTTTGCTAGATTCGACAGCTCCTTAGCACAACATTTGGGCTCCTTATATCCTCTGATGGCTTAAGACGTGCAGAACAGATTTTATGTGGGCTAGCTATATGCCTATATATACTGGGATATATATATGGCCGCTCCAACTATACAAAAAATAAAGTCCTTTCTTAACGTAACCACTTTATTACGGAGCTAAAACAAAATAGACCCTAATACAAAGAAACGATGACATATTTCTCCCTCAAAATTTGAAATTGTGAAATCATTTTTGCAATATTTTTGCATGATAACCAATTTTGAATATTGTGTACTCCGTGAAAACCAAAGACACATGGAATCGCCATGATTGAGACAAATGTTCCGTGTATAGTGAAAAGTCAGGTCGGTGAGAGTATCCCCGCAGAACCGCAACATTGTCGGAAGTGCGGGCCATTAGTTAAGCATATTTTCCCAGCTCACGAGTCTTTGACATCAGAATTATTCAAACTCATATTCAAATAATTATAAATATGGATATTTGTATTTATATCCGAATTAATTATGAATGATATTCAGAAACATCCAAATTTATTTTACAAATATGGATATATTAAGACAGATATCCGTTTTATATATGATTTTACATAGACTAAATTTTTAAGGGCTCAAGATAACATGATATCACTATATTAATGATTTATTTATTATTTATGTAATTATGAAATAATTAAGTTAGCGAGCGTTTCTAGCAATACAAAACAACAAGATATTTGCAAATTAGCTTGAGCTTGATATTTTTTCACTCAATATATAACATAATTAATACTATGTAAACTTTTTTTTCTAGATCCATTTGCTATTTTCACTCATTAATTGTGTTTCTAGGATTTAAATTGAAATATGTGAAATTTGAACTGCAAGTATCTAAAATAATGCACCAAAATTTATAGAAAAATTATATCCATATTTTTATGTCCATTTTTAGTTCTTATCCACTAATTTTGTTTTTTGAAAATATATGTTATGACACCCGATCGGTAACATGAAGCATAAGGGTTTTTTTAATTCTAAAAAAATCAAATAAAGTCCAAAAAATATGAGATTTGTCATGGTATTATGATATTATACGTAGATGCTATGATAAAAATTTAAAAATGTTTAAAAAAGTTGTCACATAGAATGTTAAGAAACTCCAGATTCTCTTGAGAGGAATTAGAGTTTTTAGAAGGAATATGTTATAGTTGAAAGTAAATTGATGGTTAAATCTTTATTTGAACATGAAACTTTTTTATAATCAAAATACAACATATCTCATTCCATATAATTTTTTTATATTTTTATAGATACATTTGCTATTTTTAACTCATTAATTATGTTTCTAGGATTTAAATTGAAATATGTGAAATTTGAACTGCAAGTACCTAAAAATAATGTACCAAAATTTATAGAAAAATCAATTTCATGTTTTTTTGTCCATTTTTATTTCTTACCCATTTAAAGAAAATTTTGAAAAATCAATGTTATAACACTCGATCGGTAATGTTGAGCTTAAGGGTTTTTTAATTCTAAAAAATCAAATAAAGTAAAAAATACGAGATTTGTCATGGTATTATTATATTATATGTAGATGCTATGATAAAAAATTTAAATGTTTCAATAAAATTGTTACATAGGATGTTAAGAAACTCGAGATTCTCTTGTGAGGAATTAGAGTTTTGTGAAGAAATAGGTTATGGTTGAAAGTAAATTGATGGTTAAATCTTTATTTGTAATTGAAATTTTTTATAATAAAAATACAACATATCTCATTCCGTATAAAAGTTTTGTATTTTTCTAGACACATTTTCTATTTTTAACTCATTAATTGTGTTTCTAGGATTTAAATTGAAATATGTGACATTTAAACTGCAAGTGCCTAAAATAATATGGCAAATTTTATAGAAAAATCATATTCATGTTTTTTTATCCATTTTTAGTTCTTATCCACTAAATTTCAATAAATTTTGAAAAAAACTATGTTATCATACTCGATCGATAATGTGAAGTTTAAGGGTTTTTTAATTCTAAAAAATCAAATAAAGTATGAAAAATATGAAATTTGTCATGTTGTTATAATATGATATGTAGATATTATAGGTACTATCATTTTAGTTAGAAATGATACACTATAATTTTGGTTATCAATTTAGAAAATTTGTGAAACGATGAACATCCGAATACAGATTCATTTCAAGTAAACGTCCGAATGCGAATGCAGATTCATATTCCAATTATCTGTTTCATATCCGAAAACATCTAAATCCGTATTCATATTTGGAATAAAATATGGTAAACAGTGTTATCCGTATCCGAATCCATGCCTACCTTATGAAAAACCTACACCAGTCAATTTCGATTTTGGGGAGTCACAAGATCAACAATGTTTTTTTTTTCCGTTGGCGACTAGGTTAGTAGGTTCTTCAGACTTCAACATAGAACCCAAAAGGGACTGGTCGGTGTTGCATGGTATAAAGACATGTAGGATTCGTTTGGTAAGAGAATTGAATGCAATCGAGGAGTGTCAATGTGTCATGACCATTGTTGGGGAAATTGCTTCACTTTCAGGACTTAGAGATTAACAACTCAAAGATTCACTAAGCTTCGGAGCTGGTGGGCTCTTATTCGAAGGAGAAGGCGTCAAGCCGAAGGGTGCCTCGATCCGAAGTCCAGAGAAGCCCTCCGCAAGATACGAAGGCTCCGAAGCAGAACGACAGGATTGATAAGACGTTTGGCTTATCCGTCTGCCCCGGATAATTTTACCCTTTTAACCCTGCTTTGGGTACCGAATAGTTTCCACTATGTCGGTTGTAATCTAGGGGTAATTAGGTCTTTTCCTTAGACATTTTTGCCTATAAATACTCCCTCTCTACCCTGTAACAAGGATCGAATACCTAGCTATTCAATACACATATTCGAACTACTTGAGCTATTATCCAATACGGAGGCTTGAGACAGTTCTTAAACACGAACTCACTATTTGTCCGTTCTTGATCTCAGAGAACCTGTTAGCGTAAACTTTTACGCCAACAGTTGGCGCCGTCCGTGGGGAACAGAGTTCTAGAAGCTTGTTCTCTACTGCTGACTGCACTTCGAAGAGCACTTACGGAGGGAGCCTCGGAGTCCCAAGATTCCGCGCACCCTTCGGTAAGGGGCTTCTTAGTGCGGTTCGAAGACCCTCGCTCGCCTTCCCAGATCAATCAAAGTCCCCGGTCTTCGGACCTCTCCGTGACTAGCTATGCCTTCGAAGCGAAGCCAAGCCTCGGGTCCTCTCCGAAGGTCCCCTCGGACCACAGGAGCCGGACCCTCAACCGCTCCAACGATTCCCGAAGATGCCGCTGGGCGTCGAGTGCCCAGGGGTCCCCGAGCTCCTCCTACAGTGCTTCAGACTAATTATGTCAGCTCCCAGGACCCGGAGTTGCCCTCCGATGAAGACGAAGACCTTCTTGGAACCGAGGCTACTCAACTAGCAAGGCTTCAGGAGGAAGTGGCTAGGTGGAGGCAAGAGGCCGTCGATCGTCTCCGCACTCAAGCCTCCACCGAGACTCCAGAAGGGCCTCAAGATGGTTGTGCTCTCAATCTTCTAGAAGCTGCCCAAGTCCCAGAGGAGGCTGAGAACACATCTTTCAATGATGAGTCTCCGCTACATTCGGACTTGCAAAGAGTGCCCTTCGATCCCAGATTCAAGGCCTCGAAGTTGCACAAGTACTCCGGTGGGTCAGACCCCGGAGAGTTCGCCTGCTCATATGCCCTAGCAATATAAGCAAGCGGAGGGGTGCGCAACACTATGGTGAAGTGTTTCCCCCTCGCTCTCGAAGGCGTGGCGCTCCGATGGTTCTGGTCCCTGAAGCCAGGATCGATCAGGTCCTGGGAGCAGCTGAAGAAGAAGTTTGTGAGCAACTTCCAGGGTACCTTTGTGGCCCCGATGTCCACAGGGAGATTGTTCCAGGTGAAACAGTGGGCGGGAGAAACACTCCGGGAGTACTTCACGCGCTTCGCCCACACCAAGTCACAGATTAAGGGCCTGTCTACCTCTTCGGTAGTCGACGCTGCCCGCGAAGGGGTGCTAAACTCCGACCTGCTCAGCAAGCTCCATCGGAAGCCGGTGACGTCTGTGGCACAGCTGATGGCATACTTCGAACAATATGCCAAGGAGGAGGAAGGCTGTCTTCGGCGAGCCGGAGCACCCGCACCTACCCTCCGAGAAGTTAAGACGGAGGCAGAAGCCTCGGCTCCTCTACAACCCCCTCAAGATAGCAACTTCAACGAGCACAGGCGAGGGAAGAAACATTTCCGTTCGGAGGTGCTAAGCATTGCACCCTCCGTTCCGAAGGCACCTGCCAGTTATCAGTAGGCGCAGAACTTCAAGGCTGGAGCGCCAAAGCCTCAAGAGAGAGCACCTGGCAGGCGCTAGAGTTTTTTCTGCTGTGTGCATGGCGACAATAGAAGCCACGACACGAAGGATTGCAAGGCAGTGTTGGCCCTTCGATGCGACTACCTTGGGCGAAGTACCGGGCGGGGTACTTCGGATCGAGCCCCACCAGCGGCATGGTCGGAGCCTGTGCAAATCGTGGCCCGAGCCGGTGTCCCCGAAGCCCCCATGCGACTTCTGGTGGCCAACATTAAGCCACCACCAAAGCAGGAAGACCCACAAGACCGCGGCAAACGAGTGGTCCTGCCCATCTCCGGAGGGGGGACCCTCGGGAACATGTCCAAAAGACAGTGGCGTGAATACGTCCGCGAGGTTGGGCACATTGGGACTTCGAGCTCCGCAGAGGGGATGCCAGAGTGGTCTCATGTGCCCATCTCGTTTACTGCCAGCGATGCCGCAAGGGTAAAGTTTCCCCATGCTAACCCCTTAGTCATTTCCGCAGACATAGCAGGGGTGGAAGTCCGAAGGATCCTGTTGGACGGCGGGAGCTCCGCAGACATACTTTTCGTCTAGGCCTTCGATCAAATGTGCATCTCCCGGAAGCATCTACTTCCAGTGGCCCGGCCACTTCAAGGGTTCTTAGGGCCACCTCTCGATGCCCTCGGCAAGATAGGCCTCGAGGTTGCTTTCGGAGAGGGGCCTTTGGCCAGGGTAGAAGAGGTGATCTTCGATGTTGTCGACGCCCCCTATGCTTACAACGCAATCTTCGGCGAGGGATGCTGAACCAGTTCGGGGCTATAGCGCACCACAATTATCTTTGTCTCAAAATGCCCACGCAAGGTGGGGTGCTTACTATTTCAGGAGACCAAGCTATAGCCTAGAGAACGGAGTATGGGCACGAATAGCCGTTGGATCCCCGACAAGTGCACAACATGGTGGAGGGCACGGAAGAGGTACTGGAGGCTTCAAACCCTTCAAAGGGGCTCTCCCTCAAGCCAAGCCCAGAAGGTGATGTCGAGACAAGGATAATTTCAAAAGATGGCAAAGAATATCCAGTACAGTTCGGCAAAGGGCTATCCCCAGAGATAGCTGCCTCATTGGAAGAAGTCGTCAAGCAAAATCTGGACGTCTTTGCCTGGACCGACGAAGACATCACCGGGGTTGATCGGAGCATCATCGAGCATAGCCTGCTCGTTAACCCGAAGGCCAGGCCAGTACGCCAGGGGCTCCGCAAGCTGTCTGCAGAAAGAGCAAGCCTCACCAAAGCCGAAGTAGAAAAATTGTTAAGGGCTGGCATCATCAGGGAGGTAGCCCATACCGAGTGGTTGGCTAACCCTGTTTTTGTAAGGAAGAAGGACTCGAACAAATGGCGCATGTATATTGACTTTACTTCATTAAATAAAGTGTTGGACCGGAAACGGCGACCAGAGGGGGGGTGAATGGGAGCTTTTAAAAACTTGGGCTAAAAACAGCCTTCGGTTTTAATTCTGTCACCGGCGGAACAGGTTTCGAACACCAACCTTCGAAGGTCTGGTTCGGAGGTATTTGACAGCTCCGAACACAGGCTTCGCAAGGAGTAAAAGTCCGAAGCCAAGCAGACTTCGCTCCACCCACAACCCCGAAAACAACTCTGCTAAGTCAGTGCAGGCTCCGCACACAGGGTGCTTCGAGCAGGCTTCACACTTCACCCTTCACAAGAGTGGACTACCCTCCGAGGACTTTGACCTAATACTTGGCAACAACTGGTGCTGGGCTTCGTACTGAGGAGGTCTAAATGCACACTAAGTGGACTTCGCTAAGGGCTTCAACACGAGAAGCAAAACGGACTTCGATCAGGGCTTCACTAGTAAGCAGCGAGGTCTGGCCTCCTGTTACACAGAGCGAACGCACACTGAAAAACACACTTCGCACATAAACACACTTCGCCTCGACAGGCTTCGGTGCACTACAACTAGCGAGGTATGCAAAACAATCTCAAGCAGAAAGACAACACAGAAGCAGGGCTTCGCCGCTTGAACAAGGAACACAGTAAAATTGATCTCACTGGATGAATACAGAGTGGAGGCTAGTACAGGAGCTCAACAGTAAATGCTCAAAGTGTTAAATGTTACCTACCGAGCCCCCATATTTATAGCCCACAGTTCACCCAAGTGAATTGACTACTTTACCCCTAGGGTTTACACCAATTTTGTCTCTACAGAACAGAGGGGTACAAAAGGTAGTCTACTTTATTCTGGAGGCTTCTCTATCAGTGTTGGCGTAAAAGATTACGCTAACAGGTTTCTGTAGAAGAGAAACTAACAAACGAAGTGTTTGCGAAGAGAACTGTTCTAAGCCTCCGAAAGGATAATAACTTAGAATAGTTCGAATGTGTGTATTGAATAACTTGTATTCGGTCCCTATTACAGGGTGAAATGGGGGTATTTATAGGGCCAAACTTAAGGAAAAGACCTATTTACCCCTCTATTACAACCGACATAGTGGAAACTATTCGGTTCCCTTAATAGGGCTAAAATGGTAAAAGACTAATCTAATGAGAAAGAAGATAAGTCTTCCATCTTAGCTGGCAGAAAAGATCTTGAAGGGCCTTAGTTCGAAGATGTACTTCGAACCAATGCCTACTTCGTACTTCGAACTGGGTTCCGAGTATCTTCGAAGATGACCGTCTGGGAACCTTCGAAGCCGCTGTCTGCCTTCATGTTGCTTCGGCAATAACCCCGAAGATGAGATATTTTCCCCAACAGTAGCCCCTCGAATACGCTTCTCCGTTTCACCTGTAACGTTAGGAGAGCAGTATACGGAAGGAAAAGATAACCAAACATAGGGGTTATTGGTTTTTATTTTATCTCCGAAATGCATGAAGATATGAACTTCGAATCAGTCTTAAGGTAATTGCTTTTCGAATTATCTTAGAACCGACTCAAGAAGTTCGAAAGTCTTTTAGACTTAGAGAAAATAGCCGTTAAGTTTCTGTTTCTAACAGAAACTGTAGCAGGCGCTAATTTCGTAAGAGGGGTAACGACAGGAATGCGAAACGACATGGATTAACGGTAAAAAAGCGAAGTCTGGACTATAAATAGGAGGTCTAGAAGTTACCCAGTTACCTTTTCACCGCATTCTCGCAATCCAAAACTTTTCGAGCCCTTTGAGTTCTTGAGCCCTAGCCTCCATTTCCTCAGAGCAATCCGACGACTGCAATGGTGAAGACTAAGGGATCTGCACCTCCGTCGATCTTGGCTCGGCAACAAGCGGCTGCAGCAGCAGCGGCGGCAATGTCGGCGGCGGCGACATCGGCGGCGGCAGCGTCGACGGCGGCATCCATGGCGGCAGGAGGGAGAAATCCCCAAATCGCCGATGACCAAGGTCTGTGCCCGCCATCGACAAAGTATTTGGATCAATCTTTTGAGTTGGGGCCTTCTACCTGCAAGAGGGAGTCTTTGGCAATCACAGCAGGGGAAAAAATTAGTAATGGAGTTATGATCCGGAAGCCGGGCAAAGAATCGATTCCATCGCCAAGACCCGGAGAAGTAGTGGTATTCGAAGCCTTCTTCGAAGCTGGCTTGGGCCTCCCTGCAGTGGATTTCCTGGCGGAGGTACTTGATCTGTTCCATGTAACCCTCCCCCAATTATCTCCGAACGCAGTAGCTAGATTAGCTATCTTTGAATGGGCGCTGAGAGCCGAAGGTTGTGAGGGGAGGGCAGAAATCTTCGCTGCACTTCATAGAGCAACTTGCCAGCCGAAGACCTTCGTAGGCTCCGGAGGTGAGAAAGTGGTGGTATCCTTCGGCTCTATCAACTTTAGGCTTCGGGATGAATATGCCCTTCAGTTTCCTGCCAAGGCCATCAATGCTAGATGGTACACTGATTGGGTTCTGAGATGGTTCTATGCCGAAGTTGGAGCAAGCAGTCCTCTGGCTGGGCCTCTTAAAGAAATTCAATTCCGGAAAGAAGCCTTAGTGCAGCCCAACGAAGGCCAACTCGAAGCTCGCCTTAACTTGCTTCAGAAGATTAGCCGAAGGTTAAGCATGCGGGACTTAGCTGAAGAATTCATCGGACTGCAAATTCCTCCGCTGATGGCCAACTGGCCTGTCATCTTCGAGGATGATTCGGAAGGCGGTCTCCGCAAGATTAACTTGACTTCGAGCCCTGCAGGTAACTTCGAAACCAACATGCATTATACATATTTACTTCGAAGAAAGACTAATTTGATTTATTTTTTAGCTTCTTCAGCCCCTATTACTTCAGAGCAAATTGTAAGGGCTTCGGAGAAGATTTTGGGTGCCCCAACTCCGACTGAAAAAGAATGGAGAGTTAAATTGGTCGGGAGTTGGGAGAGGTTTAACAGAGTATGGGGAATGTTGGAGTTGACTCCGCCCCCTCTGATGGACTGGGTACCTTTGGAGAAAGGACCCAAGAAGAGGATAGCTGAAGCTGGAGCTTCAAGCTCTGCAAAGACTCCGGTGAAGAAGGTGGCTCGGAAGCCGAAAAATCTCGCACCTTCGAATCCTGCGCCTTCGAGCTCAAGAACCTCAATCTCCGGTTCTAAAGAAGATGAAGGTATATTATTAGTGAGATTGATTGATGAAGATGCAGCTCAACAAAATATTCACATTGAAGATACTGCAGGTATGCCGGAGCTTCAAGCTAACATTGAAGTAGTGAGAGCTCCGGATACTCAAGAGGAGCAAATCGAAGCCCCTATGGGCGAAGATGAAGTTGAAGTTCCTACAACTTCAGTTGTGGATGAGAGAAGGACTGCTCACGGAGATACTCCGGCAGCTGAAGTTTTAACTGTGGATTCAGATGATGACTTTACCTTTGATCCTCCGAGCAGTCCAGTGCTCGACCTCCCCCAGAATGTCGAAGGTAAACTTCGTATAATTCTTTTATTATTTTCTGTTAAATTATACAATGTATAATACCTTTGCTTTTGCAGAGCCCCCTTCGGAAGAAGTACAACACGAAGACACAATTCAAAGGCCTTCGACAACTTCGGAGCCGCACCCGGAGGTCGCTCAACAGGGGCCTGGAAGGGGTAAAAGACACATAGAGCCTCTCCCTACTCAAGGATCAACTTCGTCTGAGTCAACAGATGAAAGTGAATCAACTGAGGGGGGGCCATCTTCCGAAGTTCCAAGGACCTCAGGAGAACGCTCCGGACCTTCGTCGAGCAGGGATGACCAAAGGGCTTCGGCAATGCTCCCTCTTTTGACTCCTTTTTTGGAGCCAACTGGGCTTCGGACTCTGCTCAAACCTTTAGGTCGAGTGAGTCGCAAAGTCAGGGAGACAGAGCTGGTAGCAAAATTAAGCAGGGCGAAGAGTTCGAAGCTTAACGTTGCCCTGGAACGAGCGGCCTACCAGGTACAGAGCACCTTCGAGCCAATATCTTTAGCGAATTATATTGGGTTCGGAGTACATCTTCGAACCAGTAGCAAATTATACATGAATAATTTCTTACTTTAGTTTTTTCTTTTCTCAGCAAGCAGTCTTGGCCCGCGCTGCAACTTTATCAAGCGAGAATGAAATTGCTCAGCTTCGGGAAGAAAATGAAGCTCTTAAACGCAACTTATCTTTCTCCGAAGCTAGAGTACTTCAAATGGATAATGTAATTTCAACGGAGCGTAGGGCCAGACAGGGGCTTGGAGGCTGCTAATAAAGAGCTCGAAGCAGAAAGAATCGTGCTTCGGGCTGAAATTGAAAAGGTGCGGTTGGAGCATGCTAGTGCTGGGTCCGAACTTGTTAGGCTCCAAGAGGAAGCTAGCCAACTCCTAAACCAGAAGAATATTTTAACTACGGAGAATGCTAGGATTTCTGGAGTTTTGGCAGAAACGACTTCGAGCAAGGATGCACTAACTGAAGAAAAGCTCAAGTCGGAGAAGGTAGCTACGGAGGTCATCGAACAGATGTTAGGTGTTCTAGAGTACTTCGGTACTACTGGATCACTTCCTTCGGATGACAATGTGACTCTGCTGCGCCGGCTAAAAAGGATCCAAGGAGCAGCGAAGCAAATGAAGACGGCAGACATTCGTTATGGAGAACTCTCCGGACAAGTGTCTGCCCTCGGACTACTTCGTTACTACGAGGATTTGGGCCGAACAATCACTCCGAGCGCAGAGGGCTCCATTACCTTCGACGACGAGCGGCTTTTGAATCCTTCCGAAGGCGTGACTGCCGCCTGGCGAGCCTTTCAAACCTCATGGAGAGCCGAAGGTCGTTCTGCGATCAAGGCTTGGATCGATGAAGGCCAACGCCAGAAGCAAGTTCGGAGCCAAGCTTCGAGCAGTCAGCCTCCTCCGAACACGCAGGTTTAGGAATTATTTAGGATTTTTTGACTATGTAAAGCTCATGCTTGTAAACATTTATCAATGAAAATCTTGTTTATCATATTTTTAGGCTTTGCCTCTTATGGAAGACATCGAAGTGTTAGAGCTTAACGATGAACTTCGCTCATTATGGAACACCTTCGAACTTCTAAAGAGTTATAAGCGTCCTCGATTTCTTATTCCTCGAGATGACTCCGGCGTAATTGCACCCGAAGTAATCAAAGACGTGTTGTCTTATATTAAAGAGGAAGAGAAAGAGGTTGACGCAAACACCTCGTCTTCTGAAGACACTATTTGGTCTCAAGACGAAGGTGAAGCTCGAAATAAAAGATCTGAAGATCTTAGAAGCTGGGAAAGAAGCCCCGAACGGCTTCGAACTTGGGCCGAGCTTCAACAAGAGCAGAAGGATTTTAGAGCTTCGAGGGGGAGGAAAAGAGTTAAACGTAAAGTTCTTAGAACTTCCGATGTTGGAACTAGTCGTTCCACCCCTAGCTCTCGGGACCGAAGAGGTCTCCGATTCCTTCTTGGTATAGATACCAATTTTTCATAGTGTAATCTGTAAACACATTTATTTCAATAATGAATGCCGATTTAAAATTGTCTCCATATTTACTAGCCCCTTTTTGTGGATAAGCAACTTCGAAATGTATTCAAAGATGGTTATGCGCAAAGAAAAAACTTCGGAGTACAATTTTTTGGGGGTTCGGAGCCCCTCTGTCATTTAAAGATCTTTTAAAATCTTATGAAATGTCTTCGACTATTTGTAGTCAGAAGAATGGTAATTTAGTACCTTTGTTTAATGAAAGAAATCAGTTAAGATAACTTTCAGGACACTTTAGTGTCTTAGAAAATTTGTCACTTTGGACTGTGTTAACAGACATTCGAAGCTCATGGCTCAAATGCTGTTTTGCTTTAGCCACCTTCGGCTTATTTTTGCGATCTCTGACGAACCAATGGTTCGGAGTTTGCAATGGTCTCTTTGGACTCTTTTTACGGATGTCTACCAGCCAATGGCTTGGACTCCGTATAATTTGGCCACCTTCGGCTCTTTTTGCAGAAGTCTACCAGCCAATGGCTTGGACTTCGCAGATTTTGGCCACCTTCGGCTCTTTTTGCAGAAGTCTACCAGCCAATGGCTTGGACTTCGCAGATTTTGGCCACCTTCGGCTCTTTTTACGGAAGTCTACAAGCTGCAGCTTGGACTCCGTAGGTTTTGGCCACCTTCGGCTCTTTTTACGGAAGTCTACCAGCCAATGGCTTGGACTCCGTAGGGTGTGGTTTTGGGCTCTTTTACGGATGCCTACAAGCCGGTGGCCTGGGCTCCGGATTATGTCAGCCCCCACGTCGGAGGCTTCGAACTTTATGGGTTCGAAGTCCGAAAATACAACCCAGCTTAATGACACTTCCCTCTCGGTCGACCCCGCGGTTCCAGTGCGTCCACTCGGAAGCTGGAAGTCTATGAGGGGAAGGCAACTATCAGGGTCATATGCTTTATTAATTTAGAGGATGATTACAAGCGAATTACAAGGAGCCCTTATGCGAAGTATCGCTTTAGGTGCTCCGCATGCCAAGCATGTGCTAACTCTTCACCTTCTAAATTAGCTAATTTAAATGAACCAGGCGCCCTGAGCGGACAATTAGATATGGACCTTCCCATTTATTGCCTAACTTCCCTGGTGCTATAATGCTTCGTAGAACAAGATGACCCGGCCTTAACTCATTGAGCTTAACCTTCGGGTCATACCAAGTCTTCGTCTGCTGATGATACTTTGATAAATTAGCTACAGCTCGAAGTCTTGTTTCTTCTGACAAATCTAACGAAGCTTGTCTTTCTTCTTCAATGTCCGGTTCGGTGCTGCGAAATGATCCCCCTTTGAGCTCTGTTGGAGTCATAGCTTCATCTCCGAATAGTAGTCTGAACGGAGTAAAACCTGTGGACCTTGTTTGCGTAGTCCGAATGGACCACAGAATCTTCGGAAGCTCTTCGGTCCACAGTCCCTTTGCTAATCCTACTATTCTTCGATTTAGCCCTGATAAAATATTTCCATTGGCTCGTTCTACGGCTCCATTCGACTGAGGATGCCTCACTGCAGCAAAACATAGCTGAATGCCTAGGTCTTCGCAAAACTTCCTGAAGGGTTCTGCGTCGAACTGTGTTCCATTATCAACTGTGAGGTATCTAGGCACTCCGAACCGACAAATAATGTTCTTCGAGAAGAATTTCTGCACATTGTTCGAAGTGATAGCTGTTAAGGGTTCTGCTTCCACCCACTTAGAAAAATATTCAATAGCTACCACTGCGAACTTCAGATTTCCCTTTGCTAACGGAAAGGGACCAATTAGATCCATACCCCATCTGGCCATAGGCCATACTGGAGCAATGACTTGAAGAGCTGTTGGTGGGCGATGACTCCGTCGACCCATCCACTGGCATCCTTGACAAGTGCGGACCAAGCTCTCCGCATCAGCTGTTATTGTGGGCCAATAAAGCCCCTGACGAAGTGTTTTTCCTGCCAGAGCTCTAGGGGCTAAATGGCTTCCACAAAGGCCTTCGTGAATTTCTCGAAGAATTTCTTGGCCTTCGGCTTGAGATATACATCGGAGTAGAGGGGAACATACTCCGGCCTTGTATAATATACCGTTGATTAACTGATAGTTTCTGGCTCTGAGCTTTAATCTTGACAACTGGGGCTCTTCGGGCAAATTTGTTCCTCCTTGCAAGAGTTCTATGATCGAATCTTTCCAATCTGCACTAGGAATGCAAAGAATCTCCGCAGAGGCAATTTGTGACACCGAAGGTATATTGAGCTCCTCATAGAAAGCTTCTTCAGGCACATCCACAGCTCCGGCTGCAGCCTTCGCTAAAATGTCCGCTTGCACGTTTTCCGCTCTTGGTATACTCCGAATGGAAATACCCTTGAAGTGTGCTTCGATTTTGCGGATTTCTTCTAAGTACTTTGCAAGCTGTGGATGCCGAACTTGAAAACTTTTGTCTACGTGCCCTGCTACTATCTGAGAATCTGTCTTTATAATTATTCTTGTAGCCCCTAGAGCACGTGCTTTCCGAAGTCCCAATAAAATCCCTTCGTACTCCGCTATATTATTGGTAGACTTAAAGTTGAGTCTTGCGGAGTACATTGCTCTTTGCCCTGACGGTGAAATCAACACTGCCCCAATGCCTGCTCCGGATGCTTGGAAAGCCCCATCGGAGTAAATAGTCCAAACTCCGTCACTTGATTTCTCCGGAGTCAAATTCGCAGGTGGAGTCCACTCTGCTACGAAGTCTGCTAGGACTTGGGATTTGATAGCTGTCCTTGCCAAGAAAGATATGCCGAAGGGTGCTAGCTCGACTGCCCACTTTCCAATCCTTCCAGTGGAATCTTTGCTTCGGAGCATATCTCCTAAGGGATACGAAGTTGGTACAATTACATTATGAGCCAAAAAATAATGTCTTAGCTTCCTCGAAGCCATTATCAGAGCATAAACGAACTTCTCAAGTTCGGAGTATCTTGTCTTCGCTCCTGATAATGCTTCGGATACAAAATAAACAGGATTTTGGACCAACTTCCCATTGAAATCCACTTCTCTGACAAGGACTGCGCTGACAGCTGAACCTGTAGCTGCAAGGTACAGGAGTAGGGTTTCGTCCGCAGTAGGCACCGTGAGTGTAGCAAGATTACTGAGATAATCTTTAATATCTTCGAAGCTTCTCTGACACTCCGGTGTCCATGCAAAATCTTCGGACCCTTTCAAAGCTTTGAATATTGGCAAGCTCCTTTCCGCAGACCTTGATAAGAACCTGCTAAGTGCGGCCAGACGCCCAGTCAGCTTTTGCACTTGCTTTAAATTCTCCGGAGGAGCCATCTTCTGCAGCGCAGTTATTTGAGTAGGGCTAGCTTCAATTCCCCTGCTTGAAACTAAATACCCTAATAATTTTCCAGCCTTAGCTCCGAATATACATTTTTCGGGGTTAAGACGGATCCCACATGCCCGAAGGCTATTGAATGTTTCTGCTAAGTCTAGGCTATGTTGGTGCTTTAAAGCACTCTTTATTACAATATCATCCATATAGGCCTCCACATTGCGACCTAGTTGATGACCTAGAGCCTTAGCAACTAATCTTGAAAAAGTAGCCCCAGCATTTCTTAGGCCAAAGGGCATTCTTACATAGCAGAAGACTCCTGAAGGAGTTACGAAGCTTGTCTTGATTTCATCTTCGCGCTTCAACCATATTTGATGATAACCAGAATACGCGTCGAGGAAGCTTAGTAACTCCGAACCTGCGGTGGAGTCAACCAGTTGATCAATTCGGGGCATGGGGTAGGGGTCACGTGGGCATGCTTTATTCAAAGATGTGAAATCAATGCACATGCGCCACTTCCCGGAAGACTTCTTTCTGACGAAGACTGGGTTGGCTAACCATTCTGTGTGAGCCACTTCTCTGATAATCCCAGCTTTCAATAATTTTTCAACTTCGTCCTTAGCTAGAGCATCTCTCTCTGCGGACATCTTCCGGAGTCCTTGTCGAACAGGCCGGGCCTTCGGGTTTACAAGTAAACTGTGCTCAATGATATCCCGATCGACTCCGGTGATATCTTCGTCAGACCAAGCGAAGATATCCAAATTTTCTTCCACCACCTTTTCCAAGGAGGTTGCAACTTCAGGAGGTAAATCTTTACCAAATTGAAAAGTGTACTCTTTACCATCTTTAACAATGACCTTCGTTGCAATCTCTCCTTCGGGACTTGGTCTCGGAAAAGACTTCTTCGAAGCTTCGGAGGAGGCTGAAAAAATTTCTTCATTATTTTGCACACTGTTTACTTGCCTCGGATCAAGAGGGGGACCATGACCATATTCCGCCCTCCGAGCAATGGCTTGATCTCCGAAGATCGTAAGGACTCCTGCTTGTGTGGGCATCTTCATGCACAAGTAATTGTGATGCGCCACAGCTCCGAACTGGTTCAACATGCCCCGTCCGAAGATGACGTTATAAGCATACGGGGCATCTATCACATCAAAGATAACTTCTTCAGTCCGGGCTAATAAACCTTCTCCGAAGGTAACTTCCAGGCCTATCTGGCCAAGTGCATCAAGCGGGGGTCCTGCGAAGCCTTGCAGAGGACGAGCCGCTGGAAGGAGATGCTTCCTGGAAATGCATAACTGATCGAAGGCTTGAACAAAAATGATATCTGCCGAGCTACCTCCGTCAATTAACACCCTTCGGACCTCAGTGCCCGCAATATCAGCAGTGATAACCAATGGATCTGCGTGCGGGAACTTAATACCAGCTGCATCCTCCGCAGAGAAAGATATCGGAACGTGAGACCACTCCGGCATTGCAGCTGCAGATGACGAAGTCCCAATATGACCTACTTCCCGAACGTACTCTCTTCGCTGTCTCTTGGACATGCTTCCGAGGGTACCTCCTCCGGAGATAGGGAGAACTACTCTTTTTCCTCTATCTTGCCCTTCCTCTTGCTTCGGAGGTGGCATAACATTGGCCACCGGAGGGTGTCTTGCAGCATCAAAATTTTCTATTCGCGCCACAGCCTGGACCGGCTCTGGGCGCGTTGCAGCTGGAACTCGGTCGGTACTTGCCTCGACCCGAAGTTCTCTCCAAGTACTCTCCCCTTAGAGTAAGTATAGCCTTGCAAGTGTCAGTTGCATGGCTTCGATTTTCTCCGTGAATGCAGCAGAAAAGGGTCTGGCCCTTGCCAGCCATTTTCCCTGGCGGCCTCCAGCCGCTGGTCTTGTTCCCCGTAGACTGTGGAGCCCTTGGTGCAAACTTCTGTGGGGGTGCAATATTCATGACTTCAGAACGAGGGTGCTTTTGCCCTCTTCTCCGATCATGTTGCACTTCGAAGACTGGTTCCTGCGGCTGCGCCGAAGTCTTCACTTCTACTTTGACTTCTTGCAATATAGACGAAGTAGCAGCAGTCCTCCGAAGCCAACCCTCTTCTGACCTCGCATACTCCTCGAAGTATGACATTAACTGAGAGACTGAGGAGATGCTTTTCCGATGCAGTTTATCCAGAAGGCCTTGATGACTGACGCCTTTCCCGAGCTGCATCAACCACTGAAGATGTGGACAGCCCCCGAATTTGCGACTTCGTATGAGCGAAGCGCTTAAAGTACTGCCTCAATGTTTCTCCGGGGAGCTGTTTCACTTGGAAAAGGCTTCCTGTTGACATAGGAGGCACGAAGGTGCCCTGAAAGTTGCTTATAAACTTCCTCTTCAACTGCGACCATGAATTGATTGATCCTGGCTTCAAAGACCAGAACCATCTCAATGCCACTCCTTGAAGAGCTAAAGGGAAGCACTTCGCCATAGTGTCTCTAACTCCGCCGCTAGCCTCAATTGCTAGGGCATAAGACCGAACGAACTCTCCGGGATCTTCATCTCCGGCATACTTACAGAGCTTCGAAGTTTTAAACTTTGGATCAAAGCGAACCTTCTGCAGCTCAGGATGCAGCGGAGACTCATTGTCGAAGGAGGCGTTCTCCGGGGCTTCGGGATAGTCAAGATCATCGTCTTCGGGCACTTCGGGGATGGTTGGGGTGGCTTGAGAGCGAAGCCTGCTCGCAGCTTCCTGTCGCCACCTTGCCACTTCAGCTTGAAGGTTGGCCATTTGACTGGCCATATCTCCAAGATTATTTTCATTTCTTCCGGAAGGATCTTCCGGGTCTTGAGAACTGGTCGGATCAGTTCGAATCGGGATGGAGGGTGGAGAAGGGAACTCCGGGCGGTCGGAGTATAGAAGGGGTTGGCGGAGAAGCTTCGTATGTTCGAGGGATGGAAGCCCCTTCCGGAGTTTGTGGAGGGAATGTCGAAGGACCTCCGACTTCAACTGTGTCGAAGGGTATTTCTCCGGAGATCCGAGAGGACCTCCGAGTGGGATTGCGGGGTGCGCTCCGCTTAGGAGGCATGATGTAAGAAGTTGGTAGAGAACGAAGTTTTTCGGACTAGGTTCCCCACGGACGGCGCCAACTGTTGGCGTAAAAGATTACGCTAACAGGTTTCTGTAGAAGAGAAACTAACAAACGAAGTGTTTGCGAAGAGAACTGTTCTAAGCCTCCGAAAGGATAATAACTTAGAATAGTTCGAATGTGTGTATTGAATAACTTGTATTCGGTCCCTATTACAGGGTGAAATGGGGGGTATTTATAGGCCCAAACATTAAGGAAAAGACCTATTTACCCCTCTATTACAACCGACATAGTGGAAACTATTCGGTTCCCTTAATAGGGCTAAAATGGTAAAAGACTAATCTAATGAGAAAGAAGATAAGTCTTCCATCTTAGCTGGCAGAAAAGATCTTGAAGGGCCTTAGTTCGAAGATGTACTTCGAACCAATGCCTACTTCGTACTTCGAACTGGGTTCCGAGTATCTTCGAAGATGACCGTCTGGGAACCTTCGAAGCCGCTGTCTGCCTTCATGTTGCTTCGGCAATAACCCCGAAGATGAGATATTTTCCCCCAACAATCAGCTTTGCAGAGGGGACAACATCAGCTTTTTGCAGAGCAGACAGTGTCAGCCTTTGCAGTCTTTGACCTTCCTGAAGCCCCCCTTCGCACGCGAGGGGTGCGGTAGCTTCTGTGAGAAGCCTTGAGCCTGACGGCCTTCGCTTCACCGAAGTTAGCCTCCGATACAGTGATGGTTTTGAGCCGAAGCCGTCAAAGCCCTTGGGCCTTCGCACCACCACCTCCGGAGTGGACCACCACGGCTTTGCTAGCTACTCCCAGCTCGAACTTCATCAGTCCGTGTACCGAAGCCATGCATGGCCGAAGTACCACAAGTCAATCTCGCTCCGGAGCTAGCCTCGCTCCGAAGCCTTCCTCGCTCCGAAGCCCCACCTTCGGAGTACCACCCTTCGAAGTCCCTCATTCATCCAAGGCCTCCGCATGAAGCATTCCATGAGCCCTTTGTCGCAGTGTCTCCCCCCGAGCACACTCCTCGACAAGCCTCACCCGGACCATGCCTTCGATGCGCCTCGACTTCTGAGACCTTCGTCGGGTACCTTCGAATGTCTCCCTCCGGAGCACACTTCGAACGCCTTGCCTCCGCAGAGGACTTGTTCCACCATACTCCGAAGTAACTCCATCTAGAGTACCGTTCGAAGTGCCTCGTCTCCGAGGACTTTGTCTCGGAGTACCGTCACCTGGAGCCACGCTCCGCACTTACTGCCTTCTCTTGATGCACCTCGACCCGAGGACCGACCTAGACCCCTTCGCAGCCTTCGTGACGGAGCTCCCTGCTCCACTGGCATCAAGCCTCCCGCTTGACCCAGGTTCACCTGCTACGAACCGTCCGTCGCCTCCGCTGGTCCCCTACGCACCACAGACAAACAGACAAGTGTATCCAATACTCCGGAGACCTCTCCGGGTTAGCAACCTTCGGCAGCACACTCCGGTGTACCGCCCAAAGTACCGAGACCTTCGGTACAACCCAGTCATCGTGTACTGTCGGACCCCTCCTACAGGCACACTCCGCTACAACAGCTGCAGCAACCAAGTCCACCGAACCCTTCGGTGAAACCACCTCCGAACACCTTCGGAGTTCCAACCTCCGAACCCCCTTCGGAGGTACCCCTTCGAACCAGAGGTTAAACTTCTGTCAATCACTCATCACACTCCGAAACAAACCCTTGGTTTCTCAATCTCCCCCTTGATGAGTGCATTGACAACCAAATTCAAGTTCAAGAAAAATTAAAAGACTTTCAGCACACAAGTGACCATAAAAACTCAGAAACGAGCCAAATCATGTCACTTGACAAAAGAATTTTTCCTCCCCCTTTTCAAAAGAGTAAAAGCCCCTTCGACAAATCTCCCCTTTATCAAGATAAAAAACTCCCCCTGAGTAATTTAATTGTACCCCCTTGCAACAGAGAACTCAAATTTCTCCCCCTTTGGCAATGCAAGCATCAAGGAGCAGTTAAAAGATGCATTGCTTGGAAATGAGCAGAATTTCAAAGACATATAAAGCAAAAATATGCCAACAGTAATACCAATGATCATGAGCTTAGCTCAATTTAACATTCTCTAAGAACATGATGATAGCATGTGATTTTATCATTTTTTGAAATAAAAGCATCACCACTTAGTCAAAGAAACTAGACAAGTAAAAACAGGGACTGCGCAAAGCTAGTCAATTTCTACTCTAGACAGACAAGTCCAGTTCAAATGGAGCAATGAAAGCAAACTTGATGATCAAGAATTTTGTTGTTCTTTTTCATAATGCTAGGGGTTATTCATTTGTCCACCTTATACTGTCCAATCAAGCCAAGCCTAGGCATGAAAGCCATCAAAAGCTTAAGGCGGTGATTTTGGCATACACTACACTATCCCAGTTCATGCCAATGTGCAATGGTAAGCAGTCTAGAATAGAGTAGTGCGACAAACAAACCCACCTGGATCTTTTCACTTGAAGCATGTAAATCATGGAGTTTGGAATTTTGGGATTAAGTGAACAAATTGTTTGGCACTTTATGAATATTCATGAAAATGTAGAACAATCTTTCAAGTTGCAATTTTTAGCATCCAGAGAGAAGTGTCTTGCTATCAAGCAGATAAAAGATAGCTAAAGCAGTCCTGCCTAAACATGCTAGATTCAAGACTAAGCAGTGAGCACGATTTGATTTTGAAAAGAAAACATCATGCACATGAATGTTTCAGATAAATTAAAAAGAGCTGAGCTGTCATGATTTCATGAAGTAAAATGAGGCATATAAGTGCAACAGATGTAAATGCAATTTCACACATGATGAGCATATGAAATACAACTAAAGACAGCTCCCCCTCACAAAATGCCGTAAGGGTGACAAATACCAAGTTCCCCACGCAAGTAGGCAAAACGAGAAGCATCGAGGGGGTTTCGTGAAAATATCGGCTAGCTGGTGTTGGGTATCTACATATTGAAGTTCAATATCACCCTTCTCATTGTGATCTCTGAGAAAATGATATCGCACATCAATGTGTTTGGTTCTGGAGTGCTGAACCGGGTTGTTTGCAATACAGATAGTACTCATGTTATCACAGAAAAGTGGAACACTCTTATAATCTAACCCGAAATCCTGCAAAGTGGAAGCCATCCACAAAATCTGAGAGCAACAACTAGCTGCAGCAACATATTCGGCCTCAGCCGTCGATTGTGCCAGAAGTACTTTTCCTATCAATTCTACACCCAGCAAAACCAGAGAAGTACCCAGAAAATGACAAGTACCAGAGGTACTTTTCCTATCAATTCTACACCCAGCAAAATCCGCATCGGAATAACCTCGAAGACATAAAGATGAAGATGCTGAATACCATATGCCGAATTCGAGGGTATGTTTGAGATACCTGAGTATGCGTTTTACCGCTTGGCGGTGCGAAGCTCGTGGTGAAGCCTGAAAACGAGCGCACAGACACACTGCGAAGTGTATGTCCGGCCTCGTAGCAGTCAAGTAGAGGAGGGAGCCGATCATGCTTCGGAACTCCTTCTGATCTACGGCTTCTCCATCTTCATCAGGATCCAATGCTACAGATGTAGCCATTGGAGTGGCGAGAGGCTTCGCATCGGCCATGTCGAATTTCTTGAGCAGGTCCTTGGTGTACTTCGTCTGGTGGACGAAAGTACCTTGTTTGCTTTGCTTGATTTGCAAACCAAGGAAAAATGTAAGCTCGCCCATCATGGACATCTCGAATTCCCTGCTCATGGCATCCTTTGATCAAGCTCACCAATGATCTGCTCGGGAGGGTGCATCCTTTGAACATGATGTGGGGCCTCGCGGCGGGATGCAGACTCCCCCTCAACTTGTGCGTGGGAGTGGTCCAAGATGACCGATGTCGAGGTAGTCGCTTCGGGACCTTGTGCCGAAGTGGTTGAAGCGGGGTCAGCTTCGGGGGTTGATGTCGAGGGTAGTAGGGGTTCATCCTCGAAATCTCTGGGATCTTCTTCTTCGAAGATGGTCTGTTCCATGTCGTGTTCATTTGCCTGTTCAAATGCAGAACTAACAGAGGGGGTTGATTCATCAAAAGTCACATCACATGACTCGATGACAGTGTTAGTTTCCAAGTTATAAACACGATAAGAATGACCATGTGTAGTATAACCCAAAAAGATCCCGTCAGAAGAACGCGACTCAAATTTATCCAAATTACCACGTTTTAGGATAAAGCAACGACAGCCAAAAACTCGAAGATGAGTAACCTTGGGCTGTCTCCCAAAACGCAGCTCATAAGATGTCAAGTTTAAAATTGTGGGCAAGAAAATTCGGTTTGAGATGTAGCATGCAGTGTTCATGGCCTCAGCCCAGAATTTTCTAGAGTCCTATGCTCATCAAGCATCGTCCTAGCCATCTCAACCAAAGTGCGGTTCTTCCTCTCAACAACACCGTTTTGTTGAGGAACCCGCGGAGCAGAGAATTGATGTTCTATGCCATGCTCCATGCAAAAGTCAATAAAGAGACTGTTCTTGAACTCAGTGCCATTATCACTTCGAATGAATTTTAATGCACCAGGGAGTTCAGTGAAAAGTCTCAAAGCCAAGCTCCGAAAGTGTGAAAACACTTCATCCTTGCTGGCAAGAAAGAAGACCCAAGAGTAGCGAGAGAAATCGTCAACAATGACTAAAACATACCACTTGCCGCCTAAAGAACTAACCCGAGAAGGACCTACAGTGTCCATGTGGAGAAGTTCTCCGGGTTGTTCAGTCATCACTGTGGTGACTGGCGAATGCGAAGCGGCAATCATTTTTCCATGTCGACAAGGAGCTCAAACTAAATTCTTCTCAAATTTGAGCTTGGGCAATCCTCGGATCAAATCTAGGGCGCTCAGACGAGCGAGCAACTCAAAGCTCATATGCCCTAGTCTCCTATGCCACTTCCAAAGCTCTGAAGTAGAATGTGCAACAAGACAATGAGAAGAACCAGATGACTCTGAAAAATCAGCTCAAAAACTCTCCCAACTCTAAAGATCTTTCACACCACAACGCCATCAGAATTGAGCACTTGCGAAGTATCGCGATGAAATCGCACTTCGAAGCCCTCATCAAGCAACTGAGATACAGACAACAAATTGTATCCCAGGTTTTCAACCAAAGCAACATCTTTGAGAGTGAAATTTGAATTAATTCTTACCACACCTTTACCTTTCACTCTACTCCTTCGATTGTTTCCGAAGGTGATATGTTCCCTTTCCTTGGTTGTGGTGAGGCTGGAGAACCATGCTGCATCTCCGGTCATGTGGCGCGAACAACCGGAGTCCATGATCCACGTGCCCTCCAAGCCTTGATCTGTCGCCTACACATGATAAGAATAACTCGATCGCTCAGTGCTGGGGTGAGTGAAAAAATGACGAGGCATCCAGCACTGAGTGACACGAGTAGTAGGCGCAGTAAAAGTAGACGGTCTACGCACATGATAATCAAAATGATGCAAAGTGCGAGGTCTACCAACATGCTGTGATCGAACAACATGTCGAGGTCTCCTACTCTGATGAGGTACAAAGCTACTCGCCCGAGGTCTACCACCATATGGAACATGGTGAACACCTCGAGGAGCAAAACCTCTCCGAGAAGCACGAGGAGCCTCAAAAGCAGGACGATAGTAAAACTCAGACTCATGCATACCTAAATATGGGTAATGCATGTCCCGGTAACTCATCGCCTGAGAGCGTCGCTCATCCTTGATGCGACAAAAACAAAACCCAATCAAATGACCCGCCCGGTGACAGTAGGAACAGTGGAAAACTTTCCTAGGGGCACTCTCATGGGTCACAGGAGCAACTCTCACAGGCTCCTTGGGCTTTTTCTGAGTGGTTTTCTTGGGAGGATTTTTCTTGGCAGGAGGAGTGGTTTTCTTTGGTGGTCGGGGAGATTTCTTGGCTGGTGGAGTGTCTAACAGAGCTCTCTCTTTCTGTAGTGTAGTGGGAGAGGTAAAAACAGTTTTGTTTCCATTCTCTGAAGGTATCCTCTCAAAACCCAAACCTAGAGCTAACCCTGCTCTGTCAGCACACATCTTGGTCTTGGCTAAGAGCAAATCCATCCTACCCTTTCCCTCAGTGCATTTGTTAACCACGGAAAGAATGTATTCATTTTCAGACATGAGGTTCTCAGCTCGCTCTCTAACGGTGCCTAGCTGGTCCTTAAGGGTAATGCACGTGTCACAAACAGGCTGCACATCCTTAGAACTACCGGCCCTCTCCAATCTAGCCTCTAAATCATAAACATGTTTATCACGTAAATTAATGCTCTCGCGCAATAAAGAACAGTTCATGCATTCAATATCAACAAGAGGTCTAGAATCCACCACCAAAAGCTGCTTCTGTGCTGTCTCAAGCTCAGAAAGAGTTTGAGCATGTACAGAACGCAACTGAGCAAGCTCACCCATGACTACAGTGCAAGATTCACATTCAGCATCATTAAATTTAGACTTAAGCATGGCATAATCAGTAGAAACAGATTCTAGCCTAAGTCTAAGGTCTTTTCTTTCTCTAGCGGCTTGCACAAGCAATCTATCCTGACCTAGAACTACTTCATTCAGCTCATCTAATTTCATTAATAGCTGGTCAGATGATAGAGGTACCTCAGATGAGTCAAGCTCATCGCCGCTGTGATCGCTGTCGGCCATGAAGCAAAGGCCGGTGAAATCTCGTCCCTTCTTGTCCTTCTTGTCCTCCTTCCTTGGGGACTCCTCCTCCTCAGAGCTCGACTCCTCAGTTGAGGAAGTGTCGATGTCGCTGAGAGCAGCAACAAATGCTCTGGAAGCGGCTTTGGCTACTCTCTTAGCCACCTTGCCACGCTTGCCCTTCACAAAGGGTTTCCTCTCCTTCTTGTGGTATTTGGGGCACTCACTCTCATCTCTCTTCTTGAGCTGAGGGCAATTGGCCTTAATGTGAGAGGTGTCGCCACATTCAAAGCAACCACTAAAACCACTTCTCCTCTGATCCCGTCTCTCATGATGAAAACGGGTGAACCTTCTGGCAATGAGAGCAAGCTCATCATCATCCAGAGTGTCCACCTGCTCCTTTGTGACGGAGACCAGGGAGGACAAAGCAAACCATCTGCAAGAACACAAGTGCCAGATGTGCTTGGTTCTGCAGTGGTGCCACGGCTAGTGCTAGAAACCAATGCCAATGGCTGTGGCAAAGAGCTTCTGTCCACAGCAAGAGATGCCTTGGCAATCTCTGTGGACTTCAGCTTGCTAAAGAGCTCATCACAGGTCAATGTGTCATAACCTGTGGACTCCTCAATGCTGGATATCTTTACTTCCCATATGCTACGGTCAAGAGCATAGAGAAGCTTGATAGCCCTATCGTGATCATTGTAAGCAAGCGTCCCGTTGGACCGCAAGTTACTCACTATCGCATCAAAGCGAGAAAACATGGCATCTATAGATTCACCAGGTGCCTGCATAAACAGCTGATACTGTTGATTGTAAGTGCTTTGGCGCCTGGCCTTAATCTATGTAGAGCCCTCATGAAAGACAGTGAGTGTTGTCCAAATCTCCCTAGCAGTCCTAAGGTGCTGCACCCTATCAAACTCACTCCGGCTCAAACCAATGAACAGTATGTTTCTTGCCTTCGAGTTGGCATTATACTGATATTTTTCTGTTTGAGAGGTGCGAGTCTCAGGGATGGAGTATTGTGAGTCCACAATCTCCCAAATTGCATTTCCTTGGCTTAGCAAGTAAGACTCCATGCGCACCTTCCAGTATGCAAAATCAGTCCCATCGAACAGAGGAATTTTACTAGCTCTGTCCATGTCGCCAAGAGATCACAAAACCGGTTAAGGTCAACTGGTGATCTTAACCCGCTCTTATACCAATTGTTGGACCGGAAACGGCGACCAGAGGGAGTGATGAGGACATCACTTCACATGATACACACATGGAGCCTCCACCTACAATTCAACTACAAGGACCAATCACACGCGCCCGTGACCCGTCGCTTGAACCATGAGGTTAATTCTTTCCTTAGCAACTATGTTAATATTTGTATGGACGGGATGCTACTGAATACTAGTGATATTTTGTTGCTTAGGAACATGGGAGATGGAATAGAAGAGTTGGAGTTGAACACGGAGGCGCACGGATGATTTGAAGTCAAGAATTCGCTGGTTCGGACTACATCGACCACCATGCACCAAAATGCGCATAACTTCCTCATACGAAGGCCGTGTTGGGCCATAGTCTGAGTCTGTTCGCCTTCTACTGAGTCTGTTCGCCTTCCACAGGCTGCCCACGCCCTATATAACTCACTCCAGCCGCCTTTAGGGTTAGGTTTTGCTTTGTTTGCATCTACACTTGTGTGTTTAGATCCCGCCCCTTGCACCGGACCGATTGGCTGCTGCATAGGCGTTTGTGAAACCTCACCTTATCATCGTTTGTCTGTGATTTGGCATTCGACTTGTATTCTTCCTGTTCTTGCTTGTGTTCTTGGGTTCGCTTGCAGGAATTAGCCTTCGTGGCGAGGTCAATCGCGTTCTGCGTGGTTGATAACCAACGGAGATAGTGGTGTAACGATTGCAAGGTTTTGATCCGCCGGACCGGAGCCTTGGATCGCCAACGTCGAGATTCTCCACCAACCCAAGTTATCCTTTACCTAGCGGAAGATCGGGACCAATCCCCCATCAGTTGGTATCAGAGCTCAGATTTCCCGTTAGGTAATCTCGATCTGCTTTTATTTTTACCTAGAGTCTAGAAAACCGCACCAAAAAAAATTCCTCACCGAGAACCCCTTTGTGCCTTGCGATTTTAATTTCAGTTTTAACTTTGTTGAGTTTGTGTTCTTGGTCGAGTCTTGTTGCTGGTTTAGTAATCCCTTTGTGTCATTTGAGTAGTAGTTGGTCTTGTGTCTCAAAAAATTCCCCACCCGAAAACCCCCCCTCCCCAGCCCTACTCCTTTTCCACATCGAGTCTTTGTGACCCCCCTTCGGTAAAACATGCATAACTTTTCGCTCGTTTGGCAGAAAAATCTGAAATTTTTTGAGCGTGTTCCTGACCCAATTTGGGGGGGTACCCTAACACGGTTCCCCTGTTAGCCCTCACCAAAATCGCCAAAAAAATCAGGAAGATAAAGAAAAAAATTGGTCAAAGTTTTTGCTCGCCGGTCAGCGAACTTGTTGAATTTTTGTGAGCCACATCCCACCTCAGTTGTAGGTGCCAAATTTTGTGGTTGCATCTCTGGTCATCCTTGTTCAAAAAAAATAGAGTGAAAAAAAAGAAAAAAAATATAAAAAAAGAGAAGCGGTCCTGTTAGTTGCTTGTCCGATCCCTTGTCCGAACTCTTGTCCGATCTCTTGTCCGATCAGTGGCAGGCAGTGGCAGTTTCTGCTTGTCCGATCCCTTGTCCAAACTCTTGTCCGATCTCTTGTCCGATCAGTGGCAGGCAGTGGCAGTTTCTGCTTGTCCGATCCCTTGTCCGATCTCTTGTCCGATCTGTAGAGAGCTTATTTTGGCCTGTTATTGCTTCCATTTGAGTTTTGGGCACATAGTTTCCCCTCTATTGCTTGAATTTTCACTTTGGGATCACTAAGGCCAGAAACTTTGACGAGTACTAGGGAATACTTATTGAACTTGGTTTAACTGTTATTACTATCGCTAATCCTTGCTACTCACTTTGCCTCCAAGCTACACCTTTCTCTTGGTCAGGACAGGATCAATTCTTGCAATTGCACACCACCTCCACTTGGTTCATCACCTGTAGGCCGGTGACCTCACTGCGGCATGGTAAGAACACTTACAAGCGTGGGTAAGGTGGTTGACGGATTGCTTCCACCACACATCCACCAACCCACCTAGCTGTTTTTCCATAAGGATTATTCTTTGTTGTTTTGTCTTTTCACTAACATGGCAGCACTTATTGTACAACGTGTTTTGAGCACTCACATGGAGCAGGACGACCAGGCACAACGGAATAATCTGTTTCAGACCTTCTTCCTCGTCAAAGACCGTCGTGTACGTGTCATCATCGACAGCGGTAGTTGCAACAATTTAGTGAGCCAGGACATGGTAACGAAGCTTCAACTTCCCACACGTGCACATCCACACCCTTACCACGTGCAATGGTTCAACAATAGCGGTAAAGTCATGGTAACACAAACTGCTCACATCGAATTTTCCATTGGTACATACTTCGGAGTTGCTGATTTTGATGTAGTACCAATGCAAGCATGTTCTCTATTACTTGGTAGACCTTGGGTATATGATACTGATGCTACACACCATGGTAGGAGCAATAAGTACACATTTATGTATAAAGGAAAGAAAGTTACATTGCTTCCTATGACTCCTGCTGAAATTGTGAAATTTGAACAAGAAATACATGCTAGGGACGCACAAAAGAGCAAACAACCTTCTGAAAATCAGCAAGTAGCTAAAACACCTTCGAGGCAACAAAACATAAAGTTGTTTCTCCTTCTTCATCACAAGTTATCAATCTGAAAGGACGTGTCATGCTTGCAACTAAAACTAACCTTGCAGTACGTAGTTTTCTTGGTCTTGTAGGTTTCTACCAGCGTTTTGTGAAAGATTTCAGCACCATAACCGGTCCTTTACCTGAGTTGACCAAGAAGGGAGTTACTTTTACTTGGGAACCAACACAAGAACAAGCTTTTGCCACCCTCAAGGATCGTCTTACGCATGCACCTCTACTTCAGCTACCCGACTTCAGTAAGCCTTTTGAGTTAGAATGTGATGCTAGTGGTTTTGGAATAGGAGGTGTGCTGCTACAAGGTGGTAAAACCGTGGCCTCTTTTAGTGAGAAATTGCATGGTCCACAGTTGAATTATTCTACCTATGATAAGGAATTATATGCCTTAGTGCGTGTGCTTGAAACTTGGCAACATTACCTTTTGCCTAAGGAGTTTATTATACATTCTGATCATGAAGCACTAAAATATTTGAGAGGGCAAGCTAAACTGAACCGTAGACATCTTAAATGGGTTGAATTTATTGAATCTTTCCCATACATTGTGAAATACAAGAATGGCAAAGAAAATGTGGTTGCTGATGCATTGTCTCGTAGGATTGTTCTTTTATCTCAACTTGATATCAACGTTCCAGATTTGGAAAGTTTGAAAGATTTGTATGTTGTAGATAAAGAATTTTCTGAACCATACACTAAATGTAATGATGGGAAAGGCTGGAAAAAATTTCATGTTTATGACGGGTTCTTGTTCCATGCTAACAAGCTATGTGTTCCAGATTCGTCCGTACGTTTGCTGTTGTTGCAGGAATCACATGGCGGTGGTTTAATGGAACATTTTGGGAGAGAAAAGACTTTGGCCCTGCTGTCCAACAATTTTTATTGGCTAAAGATGCGGAGAGATGTTGAACGATTTGTGCAGCATTGTGTCACATGCCATAAAGCTAAGTCCAAACTTAACCCATATGGTTTGTATACTCCACTTCCTGTTCCTAGTGCACCTTGGGAAGATATTAGCATGGGCTTTATTGTGGGATTGCCTAGGACAAAGAGGGGAAGAGACTCCATATTTGTAAGTGTGGATAGGTTTTCTAAAATGGTACACTTTATTCCCTGTTACAAGACCGACGATGCTTCACATATTGCTGATTTATTTTTTAGGGAAATTGTGAGATTGCACGGGATGCCTAGAGCCATTGTTTCAGATCGTGATGTGAAGTTTATGAGTTACTTTTGGAAGACAATGTGGGCCAAGCTTGGCACAAAATTGCTATTTTCAACAACTTGTCACCTGCAAACTGATGGTCAAACAGAGGTGGTAAACCGTACACTCTCCATGTTGCTGCGAAAAAATGACTAAGAAGAACTTGAAAGAATGGAAGGACTGCCTTCCACATGTTGAATTTGCCTACAATAGAGCTGTTCACTCAACAACACAATTGTGGCCGTCTAAAGTGGTGTATGGCTTTAAGCCAATCACACCACTTGATTTGCTGCCACTTCCTTTTCAAGAGAGAGCAAACATGGAGGCAACAGAGCGTGCAGAGTTTGTGAAAGCTATGCATCTGAAGACCAAGAAAGTTATAGAAAAGAAGGCACGCTATTTTGCTCAAAAGACAAATAAAGGAAGAAAGAAGATGTTTTTCAAACCAGGAGATCTTGTTTGGTTTCACTTGCGCAAGGATCGTTTCCTGATTTGAGAAAGTCTAAATTGATGCCCCGTGCTGATGGTCCCTTCCGTGTGCTTGAGAAGATAAATGATAATGCATATAAACTTGAGTTGCCTGCAGCTTTTTGGGTTAGTCCCACATTTAACATTTCAGATTTAAAGCCCTATTTGGGAAATGACGATGAGCTTGAGTCGAGGACGACTCCAATTCAAGAGGGGGAGGATGATGAGGACATCACTTCACATGATACACACATGGAGCCTCCACCTACAATTCAACTACAAGGACCAATCACACGCGCCCGTGACCCGTCGCTTGAACCATGAGGTTAATTCTTTCCTTAGCAACTATGTTAATATTTGTATGGATGGGATGCTACTGAATACTAGTGATATTTTGTTGCTTAGGAACATGGGAGATGGAATAGAAGAGTTGGAGTTGAAGACGGAGGCGCACGGATGATTTGAAGTCAAGAATTCGCTGGTTCGGACTACATCTACCACCATGCACCAAAATGGGCATAACTTCCTCATACGAAGTCCGATTGGCACGTTCTTGGACTTTTTGGAAAGCTAAGGAGAAGACGGATTGTTTGCCATTGGTTTCGTCTCATTTGGAGTCTCGAGTCGACCTGTGTCTTTAAAACAGTCCTGCATGACAGAACTAGGCCGTGTTGGGCCATAGTCTGAGTCTGTTCGCCTTCTACTGAGTCTGTTCGCCTTCCACAGGCTGCCCACGCCCTATATAACTCACTCCAGCCGCCTTTAGGGTTAGGTTTTGCTTTGTTTGCATCTACACTTGTGTGTTTAGATCTCGCCCCTTGCACCGGACCGATTGGCTGCTGCATAGGCGTTGTGAAACCTCACCTTATCATCGTTTGTCTGTGATTTGGCATTCGACTTGTATCCTTCCTGTTCTTGCTTGTGTTCTTGGGTTCGCTTGCAGGAATTAGCCTTCGTGGCATGGTCAATCGCGTTCTGCGTGGTTGATAACCAACGGAGACAGTGGTGTAACAATTGCAAAGTTTTGATCCGCCGGACCGGAGCCTTGGATCGCCAACGTCGAGATTCTCCACCAACCCAAGTTATCCTTTACCTAGCGGAAGATCGGGACCAATCCCCCATCAGGGGGGGTGAATGGGAGCTTTTAAAAACTTGGGCTAAAAACAGCCTTCGGTTTTAATTCTGTCTACTGCGGAACAGGCTTCGAACACCAACCTTCGAAGGTCTGGTTCAGAGGTATTTGACAGCTCCGAACACAGGCTTCGCAAGGAGTAAAAGTCTGAAGCCAAGCAGACTTCGCTCCACCCACAACCCCGAAAACAACTCTGCTAAGTCAGTGCAGGCTCCGCACACAGGGTGCTTCGAGCAGGCTTCGCACTTCACCCTTCGCAAGAGTGGACTACCCTCCGAGGACTTTGACCTAATACTTGGCAACAGCAACTGGTGCTGGGCTTCGTACTGAGGAGGTCTAAATGCACACTAAGTGGACTTCGCTAAGGGCTTCGACACGAGAAGCAAAACGGACTTCGATCAGGGCTTCGCTAGTAAGCAGCGAGGTCTGGCCTCCTGTTACACAG
This sequence comes from Zizania palustris, assembly GCA_019279435.1. Classification (NCBI taxonomy): domain Eukaryota; kingdom Viridiplantae; phylum Streptophyta; class Magnoliopsida; order Poales; family Poaceae; genus Zizania; species Zizania palustris. Next base: position 58,658,502 of record JAAALK010000285.1, on the reverse strand, counting down.
AGCGAACGCACACTGAAAAACACACTTCGCACAAACACACACTTCGCCTCGACAGGCTTCGGTGCACTACAACTAGCGAGGTATGCAAAACAAGCTCAAGCAGAAAGACAACACAGAAGCAGGGCTTCGCCGCTTGAACAAGGAACACAGTAAAATTGATCTCACTGGATGAATACAGAGTGGAGGCTAGTAAAGGAGCTCAACAGTAAATGCTCAAAGTGTTAAATGTTACCTACCGAGCCCCCATATTTATAGCCCACAGTTCACCCAAGTGAATTGACTACTTTACCCCTAGGGTTTACACCAATTTTGTCTCTACAGAACAGAGGGGTACAAAAGGTAGTCTACTTTATTCTGGAGGCTTCTCTGTCAGCTTTGCAGAGGGGACATCGTCAGGTTTTTGCAGAGCAGATAGTGTCAGCCTTTGCAGTCTTTGACCTTCCTGAAGCCCCCCTTCGCACGCGAGGGGTGCGGTAGCTTCGGTGAGAAGCCTTGAGCCTGACGGCCTTCGCTTCACCAAAGTTAGCCTCCGATACAGTGACGGTTTTGAGCCGAAGCTGTCAAAGCCCTTGGGCCTTCACACCACCACCTCCGAGTGGACCACCACGGCTTCGCAGCTACTCCCAGCTCGAACTCCGTCAGTCCGTGTACCGAAGCCATGCATGGCCGAAGTACCACAAGTCAATCTCGCTGCGGAGCTAGCCTCGCTGCGAAGCCTTCCTCACTCCGAAGCCCCACCTTCGGAGTACCACCCTTCGAAGTCCCTCCTTCGTCCAAGGCCTCCGCATGAAGCATTCCATGAGCCCTTCGTCGCAGTGTCTCCCCCCGAGCACACTCCTCGACGAGCCTCACCTGGACCATGCCTTCGATGCGCCTCGACTTCTGAGACCTTCGTCGGGTACCTTCGAATGTCTCCCTCCGGAGCACACTTTGAACGCCTTGCCTCCGCAGAGGACTTGTTCCACCATACTCCGAAGTCACTCCATCCGGAGTACCCTTCGAAGTGCCTCGTCTCCGAGGACTTTGTCTCGGAGTACCTTCACCTGGAGCCACGCTCCGCACTTACTGCCTTCTCCTGGTGCACCTCGACCCGAGGACCGACCTAGACCCCTTTGCAGCCTTCGTGACGGAGCTCCCCGCTCCACTGGCATCAAGCCTCCCGCTTGACCCAGGTTCACCTGCTACGAACCGTCCGTCGCCTCCGCGGTCCCCTACGCACCACAGAAAAACAGACAAGTGTATCCAGTACTCCGGAGACCTCTCCGGGTTAGCAACCTTCGGCACACACTCCGGTGTACCGCCCAAAGTACCGAGACCTTCGGTACAACCCAGTCATCGTGTACTGTCGGACCCCTCCGACAGGCACACTCCGCTACAACAGCTGCAGCAACCAAGTCCACTGAACCCTTCGGTGAAACCACCTCCGAACACCTTCGGAGTTCCAACCTCCGAACCCCCTTCGGAGGAACCCCTTCGAACCAGAGGTTAAACTCTGTCAATCACTCATCACACTCCGAAACCAACCCTTGGTTTCTCATAAAGCATGCCCGTGAGACCCCTACCCGATGCCCCGAATAGACCAACTGGTGGATTCCACAGCCGGCTCCGAATTGCTAAGCTTCCTAGATGCTTATTCCGAGTATCATCAAGTCTGGCTGAAAACGTGAAGACGAAGCCAAGACAAGCTTCATAACTCGTTTCGGGGTATTTTGTTATGTAAGAATGCCTTTTGGCTTGCGGAATGCTGGAGCCACTTTTTCACGTTTAATAGCTAAGGCTCTAGGTCATCAAATAGGCCGAAATGTCGAAGCCTATATGGATGACATTGTAATAAAAAGTGCTCAAAAGCACCAGCATAGCCTAGACCTAGCTGAAATGTTTGAGAGCCTCCGAGCATGTGGAGTACGCCTCAACCCAGAAAAATGTATATTCGGAGCACAAGCAGGAAAACTGCTAGGGTACTTAGTTTCGAGCAGGGGAATCGAAGCTAGCCCAACGCAGATAAGTGCACTGCAAAGAATGGCTCCACCAGGGAATTTGATGCAGGTCCAGAAGCTAGCAGGAAGGCTCGCAGCCCTTAGCAGATTCTTGGCCAGGTCAGCAGAGCGAAGCCTCCCAATTTTCAAAGCCCTAAAGGGGTCCGAAAGCTTCAGTTGGACACCGGAATGCCAGAAGAGCTTTGATGACATAAAAGCATACCTCGAAAGCTTGTCAACACTCACTGTGCCCCTCCTAGAAGAAACACTCCTCCTTTATCTTGCAGCAACAGGCTCCGCAGTAAGTGAGTACTGGTCCGGGAATGTTGAGCTTAAGGGAAAGCTGGTGCAGAACCCGGTTTATTTATTTCAGAAGCTTTGTCCGGAGCTAAGATAAGATACTCCGAGCTTGAGAAATTTGCTTATGCCCTGGTAATGGCCTCGCGAAAGCTAAGGCATTATTTTTTGGCGCATAACCTAATCGTTCCTACCTCGTATCCTCTTGGTGATATGCTCCGAAGCAAAGACTCTACATGTAGGATTGGAAAATGGGCTGTCGAGCTAGCCCCCTTCAGAATCTCCTTCACAGCAAGAACAAGCTATCAAGTCCCAAATCATAGCTGACTTCGTAGCAGAGTGGACTCCATCTGCAGTTTGGGCTCCGGAGGAGCCCTCTGAAGGTTTATGGACAATATTTTCTGACGGAGCTTATCAGGCATCTAGTGCCAGAGCTGGTGTAGTCATCATATCACCGTCAGGGCAAAAGGCCATGTATTCTGCGAGGCTCAACTTTAAGACCACCAATAACATCGCAGAGTACGAAGGGGTCCTACTAGGCCTCCGAAAGGCAAAGGCACTTGGAGCGGCAAGGATAATAATTAAGACAGATTCCCAAGTCAGTCGCAGGGCATGTCGATAAGAGCTTTCAAGCAAAGAACCCGCATCTAGCACAATACCTTGAAGAAATCCGCAAGGCTGAGGCAGCATTCAAAGGATTCTCTGTTCGGAGTATCCCTCGGGCAGATAATCAACTCGCATATATTCTGGCAAAAGCTGCAGCCGGAGCGGTGGACCTCCCAGAGGGTGCTTTCTACGAAGAACTAATGAAGCCTGCAGCTAGTCAATTACCCTTTGCAGAAATACTGTGCATTCTGGCTACAGATTGGCGGGCTCCGATTATGAATATATTGCAAGGTGGCATAGATTCATTAGAAGGTCTGGATGCCCGAAGATTGCAAGCAAGGGCTTGAAACTACAAGCTTGTCAACGGAATATTGTACAAAGCTGGCGTGTGTTCCCCTCTACTCCGATGCATCTCCCAACCCGAAGGCCAAGACATACTTCGGAGATTCATGAAGGTTTGTGCGGAAGTCATCTGGCCCCTCGTGCTCTAGCAGGCAAGACACTTCGACAGGGGCTTTACTGGCCAACAATTATGAGAGATGCAGAGGAGTTGGTTAGAACATGCCAAGGATGCCAATGGATGGGAAGACAAAGCCACCGTCCGCCAGTTCAACTTCAAGTTATTGCCCCGGTATGGCCAATGGCTTGGTGGGGCATGGACCTCATAGTCCCTTTTCCAATGGCAAAAGGCATCTTGAAGTTTGCGGTAGTAGCAATCGAATATTTTTCAAAGTGGGTTGAAGCAGAGCCATTGACTGCTATCACTTCGAGGAATGTGCAAAAAATTTCTGGCAGAATATTATATGCAGGTTCGGAGTGCCAAGGGAGTTGATAGTGGATAATGGAACCCAGTTCGAAGCTGACACATTCAAAGCATTTTGCGAAGAACTGGGCATTAAGTTGTGCTCCGCTGTAGTACGCCATCCATAGTCCAACGAAGCTGTTGAGCGGGCCAACGGGAACATCCTCTCCGGTCTAAATCGGCGAATCGTTGGGTTAGCCAAGGTGCTGTGGGTCGAAGAGCTTCCTAAGATCTTGTGGTCCATTCGAACCACTCAAGCCAGGTCCACAGGCTTTACCCCATTTAGACTGCTATTCGGAGATGAGGCCATGACTCCTACGGAGCTCAGAGGAGGATCCCTTTGTGTAGTATAGCCCGAAGATGAAGAGGAAAGGAACACTTCGCTAGACTTGTTAGAAGAAACAAGGCTTCGAGCTGTCGCCAATCTGACCAAGTACCAAGGCCAAACAAAAACATGGTATGACCCGAAGATAAAGCTGAGTGAGCTTAGACCTGGTCATCTAGTTTTGCGAAGTGTAATAGCTCTGGGGAAGCTAGGAAATAAATGGGAAGGACCATATGTTATCCTACGCTCAGGACGCCCCAGATCATTTAAATTAGCTAATTTAGAAGGGGAAGAGTTGAAGCATGCATGGCATGCGGAGCACCTTAAGCGTTATTACGCTTAGGGGCTACTTGTAATCACTTATAAAGCTTTCCTTTTTCTAAATAAAGTGAAGGGTCGAAATTTTTTTGCTCTTCGAATATCCCTTACTCTTGATGGACGCATCGGGAGGACGGAGATGCTTGCGGAGTCAAGCATCTTTCCCAAGACCCGGGCAGCAGCCTGCGAACCATCGGTTCAGGGGCTCCGCTACCAGCCTACGGATTCCAGGCTCCGGCTTGTTAGGATCCGTAGAAGAGTCTAAGGACTTTAAAAAACAGATTTCTGGCCTCCGGGTGCGAAGTATTGTAAAAGAGCCGAAGGTGGCCAGCCTACGGATTCTAGGCTCCGGCTTGTTAGGATCCGTAGAAGAGTTTAAGGACTTTAAAAAACAGATTTCCGGCCTTCGGGTACGAAGTATCTGTAAAAGAGCCAAATGTGGCCAACCTACGGATTCTAGGCTCCGGCTTGTTAGGATCCGTAGAAGAGTCTAAGGACTTAAAAAACAGATTTCCGGCCTTCGGGTACGAAGTATCTGTAAAAGAGCCGAAGGTGGCCAACCTACGGATTTCAGGCTCCGGCTTGTTAGGATCCGTAGAAGAGTCTAAGGACTTTAAAAAACAGATTTCCGGCCTCCAGGTACAAAGTATCTGTAAAAGAGTCGAAGGTGGCCACCCTATGGATTCCAGGCTACGGCTTGTTAGGATCCGTAGAAGAGTCCAAGGACTTTAAAAGTTAAACAGATCTCCGGCTTACGGGTTCGAGTAATCTGTAAAAGAGTCGAAGGTGACCAAGTAATAAGGTTTCGAGGCCCCGGCCACGAGACACTTAAAAAAAAGAAAAACGAATCAAAGGTCCTAAGTGAAAGATCCAACTTCGAAACTTACGAGGTAATAATACGGAAGTATGTTAGAAGAACCCTCTGAAAAGGTAAAGTACGAATATTAAGTGTGATACGAAGCATCAGGTTGTTCGGCGCATCATTGTGTCCGGCGAACCCATTTGCACAACAAAGGATCCACTACCCACAAGGAGGGGTAGGAGGGTAAAAAGCAAACAAGATACTTTCAGGGCAATTCACATTAATTCATCGTACTTTTACATCAGGAGAAGTTTTGGTCTAAGCCTAGGAAAAATCGAAGACCCTGTCGGCCTCTGGAGCTACCCCTTCGGCTACTCTGTCCTTCGGAGCTCGAAGCTGCCGGTTTGGTCCTTTTCGTTCGAGCGCTTCTCTTCTTCTTCGAGGCTCACAATTTCTTTTGCTCTTATTGAAGCTCGGCCCAGGTCAGAAGCCTTTCAGAGTTAGCCTTCCGCAGGGTCTTCGGCCTGGTACTCCGAGTCGGACCAATTCTTGTGTTCAGAAGACGAGGATGCCTTCACTTTCTCCTCTTCCTTGATATAAGCTAAGACCTCTTGAAAAACTTCGAGGGTTATCTCCCCTTTGTCTCCACGAGGAACAGATAAGTGGGAACGGCGGTAGGGCCTTAAGCTCTCGAGGCTTGCCCATTCCTTCCGGAGCCCTTCGGTAAAATCCAGTATTTTGAGGTCAGGGTTCGAAGGGCGTGACAAAACCTAAAAGAACAAAACACCCAAACAAGCTTTTCGTTTATAACTTTTCATTAATGAAAGGGGCTTTACAAGATTTTGTATACATGGCTTCCCTAAGAGCTAGACCTGTGGGTCGGTTAGTGGAGCAGGAGGTTGTAGGACCGAAAGTTATAGCCATAGGCTTCCAAGGACGGGACCTTGCTAGGAGAAGTCATGATCACTACTTGGGTTTAGAACCGGTTAAGGTATGGAAAAACCCAAACCAGGCTCTGATACCACTTGTAGGACCGAAAGTAGCGACCAGAGGGGGGGGGGGGGTGAATGGGCGCCTAAAAATTCTTTCGAATCAATGGCCTGCTCCCAACACCCAACGCACCTCAAAAGACTAAGTAGTAAAGTATGAATAGATTGCCTAAGTCTAAAGGTATCTAGCCTAGAAGCAACTGATGATAAAATCAGTGAAACACTAAAGCAGTGCTAACAGGCAGATAAACAGACTATCCAAGTCAAGGCAGGTTAAACTTCTCAATGGATGATCTAAGTAAAACTAAAGTGAGATGAGAAGTTACTGTTCAAATCTCTCCAGTTCGGAACTTGGCGAAGCCTGCTTCGCTGGTCGAAATCTGCTTCGCTGGTCGAAGCCTGCTTCAGAGGTCGAGGCCTGCTTCGGAGGTCAAAGATTGTCGAAGTTGAGAGAAGGTTGAAGTTGGCGTGCCGAAGGTTTGTTTAGTCTATCCTAGCTCGAGTGTAAATGCGAAGTATGCTTTGAAGCGAAGTATGATAGTGTCGAGACTTGCTTCGAACAATGCGCTTTGAAGCCTATCCTTCGAACAGAGCTTCGAACACAATGCACAGAAAAAACAGCCTTCGAAGGATAAGCGAAGCCCGACACGTGACAGCAAAATCAACTCGAAGCCTACACGACTACGTTTGAAGCTAGCACTATCGAGGTATGACCTTCGAACCACAGGCCAGCTTCGAAACAGACTCCGAAGCCCGTTGGAGTATGAACTTCGAATAGCTCAAGTTGGAGTTCACCTTCGCAAAGACAGTCGAAGTATGACAAGCCAACAGACTAGGTGCAACACATACTTCGAAGCTATATTCACAGGACAAGAGCGAAGTCAAAGTTCAAGCGAATCCCTCGAGGCTGTCAAATTGAAGCCTGCCTCACGGAGCTGAGGGGCTTCGAACAGAGAAGGGGCTTCGCCAGAGAACAGCCAGAAAAGGGACTTTAGTCCTGTCAACTCGATCAAAAAGCTGTGCAGTAAAAGCAAGGCTAGAGTACTAGTGTACTGTTGCTACAGTGTAGTAGTACTACTTGCAACTAGTATGAACTAGTACTCCTCACGTGAAGAACAGAAGCACCGTGAGGAATTTAACACAGAGAAAACATGGCTGCGCACAACAAAAACGAAGCTTCTGATTCAGAGAAGTCAATGCACACACCTCAACGCAAACAAGAGATTGAATCTATGGAACAAGTAGAAACCGATGGAATCAAAACACAAACCAGTTCCTGGCGGCGCACAAAACAGGAGAGAGAGAGAAGAAAGCAGGGGACAAAATGACCCAATAGAGTAAGGAAAAAATTTCAGCAAAAGGGTGGTCCAACCCTAGGGATTGGGGCCCTATTTATAGGCTGCCCAATGGCCTAGAATATTCCACCAGCCCCTTAGGGTTTTTACAGATGCTAAAATAAAGAAAAAGACTCAACTGCCCTTAGGTATTTATAGACACAAGTGACTGACCGTGGGCCTAGAGATACAAATGACTTATCCGGAAGCTAAGCTTTCGTAGCGATTACGGCTTCTCTTCTGGACAGTTCGATACAGAATCAACAGGTTGTCAGTTTTGCGCCGAAACTGACAAAGCCTCCACCGGCTTTGCACCAGGTACCCAGATTGGGCCGGCCCGATTCCGCAGCTCTCTCAGCCCAGCAATCACTCACCGCCCGTGTACCTGAGTCAATCCTGGTCAACAGCCCAGTGGGTCTTCTACTGCTCCTGGCCCATGTACCCGGATTGGGCTACCCGACTTCGCAGCTCTCTCAGCCCGACCGTCGCTCGTTGCCCGTGTACCTGAGTCACACACGCGGCCCACGAAACAGCAGATCTTCATTCTTCTCAGTCCTATTTGACTATCGTTGACAATGACTCATCACATCTGGAGCCATGAGGCCCACGCTATTCAGCATGGCTCCTCAATCTCCCCCTTGATGAGTGCATTGTCAACACTTTACTTCTCCAGCTCTTCAGCACCTGCGAACAAATGTGGAAACACGAAAATAAAGCACAAGAAAACAAAGAAGAAGAAAATAAAGTAAAAGTTTAACCCTAATGACCGAAAGCCAAACAAAAGCAAGAAGTGGTCATTATGGTTAACCAAAACATAAAATCTCAAAATGAGTGCGATCTCAGAAACATCAACAAGGATATCAAAAGAGTAAGTGAGACAAAAATTCCCCCTCGAACTCTTATCCCAAAATTTCTCCCCCTTGTTGACATAGAACTCATCAAGCACTCAAAAGAGACACAGACTCCCCCTGAAACGCAACTCCCCCTCAAAATATGCAATGAATGCAACTGGGGTGCATGAGGAGTGAATAAAGCATGCTTCTCAGATATGATTGACTGCAATTATAACATCTAACAAGTAGAGCAAAAGACATACTGTCTAAGACACATGGCATGATCAGTGCAACAGATGATATCTAAAGAAAGTCATTAGCACGCATGTTCCAGTTTTTGCAAACAAAAGCATCACCACATTTTCCAGTAAACAAGCAAGGTAAAGCATGAGATGCAAAAGCTATCTGATATCTACCAAGATAAGCATTATACAAAACAAAGTGCTTCAGCAAACTTGTTATCATTTCATTTTTCAGGCTTTTTCTCTTTCCTTTTTCATTTTTGCCAGGGGTTATTTGCATGTCAAACCATATGCTGACCGACCAAGTCAAGCCTAGGCCAGAACTGGACCATCAGAAGCTTAAGACATTTGGTCTTGGTAGACACTACACTGTCCTAGTTCATACCAAAGTGCTATGGTACGCAGTCTAGAACAATGTAATGCGACAAAGCAAACCCACCTGGATCTTTTCAAGTTATGCATAAAAAGGCATGGAATTTTCATTTTTCTTGATTTTTCATCATTTTATAGCACATGTCCATGTTTTAAAGCAAAAAGATGTCCAAGTTGCATGTTTGCATCTAAGTCAGGAACTAGCTACAAGGCATGTAACAGATAGCAAGAACATTCAGCCTACGCATGCTAGTTACCAGAAGCAGTGGTGATTATTTTTCAAGTTTAAAGCATAAAAGACATGCATATGACAGATATCAGACATATCAAGTGAACTGAAGCAAAGCATGATCGTCGACAAGTAATCAAAAGCATGTACCCGGCTAGAATAAGTAAAGCAGTTCAATCATATAACAGAAGCAGCTCTAAAGTGTGATTTATGAATATGCAAGATATGAACACACACAAAAAGACTCAAGAAAAGAGTAAAGAAGAAGGAAAAACTGACGCAAAATATCCTAGAAAGGATACACAACACCCAACTCCCCTCGTAAACGCTCAAAGGTAGACTGATCGAGGGGTTTGGTGAAAATGTCAGCCAACTGATGATGGGTATCAACATGAACAAGGTCAATAACACCTTTCTCATATTGATCCCGCAGAAAATGAAAGCGCACATCAATGTGTTTGGTTTTTGAATGGAGACAAGGGTTTTTCCCTACACTAATAGCACTTGTGCTGTCACAAAACAATGGAACCCTGGTAGGAAAGAATAACCCAAAATCTCACAAAGTGGAAATCATCCAAACTAACTGTGAGCAGCAGCTAGCAGCAGCTACATACTCAGCCTCAGTGGTCGAAAGAGCAACTCCAGATTGCTTTCGAGAAGACCAAGAGACAAGGGAAGAACCAAGAAACTGGCAAGTACCGGAAGTCGACTTGCGATCCAACTGGCACCCACCAAAGTCAGCGTCCGAAAAGCCAGATAAATCAAGAGATGATGATGTTGAATAATAAAGACCAAGATCAGGCGCATAAGTAAGATACCTGAAGATGCGCTTGACAGCCTGCCGATGAGACGCGTGAGGTGAGGACTGGAAGCGCGCGCACAGTCCCACGGCGAACTGTATGTCTGGTCTTGTCACCGTCAAGTATAGCAGTGAACCGATCATCCCTCGAAACTCCCTTTCATTTACCTTGATGCCGCTCTCATCCTTGTCCAGACCCCCAGAAGTGCCCATCGGGGTCATCTGCGGCTTCAATTCACCACCAAAGTCAAATTTCTTAAGCATATCGCGAGTGTACTTACCCTGGTGGATGAAGGTGCCGTCCTTGGTCTGCTTGATCTGGAGCCCTAGGAAGTACTTGAGCTCACCCATGAGACTCATCTCAAACTCACTGTGCATCTGCTCAGAAAACTTGGACACAAGATCATTAGTAGTACCGCCAAAGATAATATCGTCCACGTAAATCTGAGCAAGAAAAGAGTTTTATCCACAGAACCCATCACAAAGCCCTTCCCCAACAAAAACTGCTTCAACCGGTCATACCAAGCCCTAGGGGCTTGCTTCAACCCGTATAAAGCTTTTTGCAATTTAAAAACATGTCGAGGAAACTTGGGGTTCTCAAAACCGGGGGGTTGCCTAACATAAACCTCCTCTTCTATGTACCCATTCAGAAAAGCACTCTTGACATCCATTTGAAAAAGCTTAAAACCCTTCGAAACGGCAAAAGCTAGAAGAATACGAATGGACTCAAGACGGGCAACAGGAGCGAAGGTTTCTTCAAAGTCAATACCTTCCTTCTGGCAATAACCCTGGGCAACTAGTCGAGCTTTGTTGCGCACCACAACCCCATCTTCACCTTGTTTGTTTTTGAACACCCACTTGGTGCCTATGGGGTTGCATCCTGGTGGCGGCTCAACTAGTGTCCAAACCCGATTTCGGACAAAGTTCTCAATCTCTTCTTGCATAGCATTAATCCAATTAGAGTCAGAAAGAGCATGAGAAACATCTCTGGGCTCAAAAGATGCAACAAAAGCAGATTCAACAAACACAACAAGAGAGGTAGATGAACGCAAAGTTCTCTCAGACAAATCACCAATGATGAGCTCTGAGGGGTGATCACGCTGAACTGCTCGGGTTCCCTGGTGATCTGAAGTCACCTCACCGGAGTCAGCAGCTGGCACCTCTAGACTTGACTGAGGGGCTCGATCGAAGTGGAAGAAGTGATCAGAGGTCTGCCCTCATCCTCAGTCGAAGTCTCAGAAGGTGTGGGCTCTACCGGGGGTGCAGAAGGCCCACCCTCATCAGCAGCTGGAGTATCCTCATCTTCCTCGAAGATGGACTCTCCGAGCTCATCATCACCAGAAAGCTCAAAAGAAGGAGTTAAAGAAGGCAAGGACTCATCAAAAGAAACCTCGCAAGTCTCGACATGCTGCTGGGATTCGAGGTTCCAAACACGGAAACCTCGAGAATGCAATGCATAACCAAGAAAAACTCCATCCCAGCAACGAGACTCAAACTTGTCCAAATGCCCTCCCTTCTTGAGCACAAAGCACTTGCAGCCAAACGCTCGCAAGTGGCTCACCTTGGGCTGTCTGCCAAACCGCAACTCGTACGAGGTCTTACCCATGTAAGCTCTAAGAAAAATGCGGTTGGCCAGATAGCAAGCCGTGTTCATGGCTTCAGCCCAAAAATGCCTAGGAGTCATGTGCTCGTCGAGCATCGTCCTGACCATCTCGACTAGCGTGCGGTTCTTTCGTTCCACAACGCCGTTCTGTGGGGGAGTGTAAGGAGAAGAAAATTGATGGTCCAGACCATGATCACTACAGAAGCTGACGAACTGAGAGTTTTTGAACTCAGAGCCATTGTCGGAGCGAATTGCTCGCATCCGACCATTGTTCTCATTCTTCAGCTTCAAAATCAGGTCATGAACAAACTGAAAAGTTTTATCCTTAGACTCCAAGAAGAAAACCCACGAGAATCAAGAAAAGTCGTCAACAATGACAAGTGCGTACCACTTCCCACCGACTGAACGTACCCGAGCTAGACCAACAGTGTCCAAGTGTAAAAGCTCGCCCGGATACGAAGTCATCACCTTGAGTCACAGGTGAGTGAGAAGCGGCAACCATTTTCCCATGACGACAGGGATGACAAACTAGATCCTTCTCCATCTTAAGCTTGGGCAATCCTCGGATGAGGTCCATAGAGCTTAACCTGACTAGAAGATCAAAACTCAAATGACCTAACCTCCTATGCCACTTCCAGAGCTCAGAGGAGGATCCAGCAATCAAACAGCGAGAAGGGCCAAAAGAACTAGAGAAGTCAATTCGAATAACTTTACCGAAAGGTAAAATCTGACAAATCAAAAACCCTTTAGAATCAACCACAGAAGAGTTGCCCTTCTTAAAACGCACCTCCAAACCATCCTCAAGAAGATGCGAAACAGAAATCAAATTGAAGTTCAAGTTTCTAACCAAAGCAACATTCTTCAAAGAGAAATGATCTGAAATGCGAATAGAGCCTATGCCACTTACCTTCCCTTGACCACTGTTCCTGAATGTGATGTACTCTTTGGAGCTCGGGGGAGTGAGACTGGAGAACCATCTGCGATGTCCCGTCATGTGGCGAGAGCATCCTGAGTCCATGATCCAAACATCCTCCAGTCCCCGATCCTGCACAATCAGTGGTCATAAGGGGGAGCAAATGGTCCGGCACCAGGTTTAGCAAAAGAGCTAAACCAATGTCGAGCCATTTGCTCAAAAGACGGAAAGCGAAAACCATCAAAAGAATTTGGACCAGAACGCAGCTCAAAGCGCGGTCCATGGTTCTCCCTAGAACCTCATCCACGAGGTACAGGACCGTAGCCAAAACGACTTGGAGCTCTGCCGGAATAGACACCACCAACTGGAGCACGTGCAAGAAAGCCGTCTCCTCTACCACCACCTACATGACGCGGCCTGGCCTCCAGCCTCTCCCCGCGTCGAGGAACATGCAGTCTACCACCCTGCTGGTAGAACTGCTCCTGACCACCACGAGCTCTCTCTGCTCTCTCTACCCACTTCCTCCTGAAGAAAAACTCCGCAAGATGCCCGTCTCTCTGACAATACTCACAATGGTAGGTGGGCTTCTTGGGATGTGGTTGAGGCTTGGGGTTCTTGGGCTTAGTGATGTTAGGTGTTGTCTTCTTGGGCTGAGAGGGTCTAGGAAGAGAGTCTAGAGGAGTGTGGAGGTGTTTGGGCTTTGGAACCCAAATAGGTTTCTTGAGTGGAGATTTTGGTGGTTCATTGATCACTCCATCCTTGGGCTGACAAGCCTGGGAGGACTCAGTGGAGTAAGTCTTAGGATATCACTGCTCAGGAGTAATTTTACTCCACTCCACTGCCCGGCTAATAGCACTCTCAAAGTCAGCCTTGGTGTAGGTGTAACCTACCCCAAACCCATCCTGCCTCTTAAACTGCTGGATCATCATGCCGAGCTGTGGCTCTCTGGCACTGATCCAACTCAGATAGAACAGAGGTAAAAGTTCTCATTCTGAGAATTAGCTAGCTCCTCTCTCAAGGAAGCTAGAACCTCCACCTGAGACAAGCAGGTCTCACACTCACTCTCTACTTGGACAGACTTCTCGTCTTTTAGCTTAATCAACTCAAGTCTAAGAGACAGATAGTTCTCACAGACAGTGGGTGGAACTGACAATGTCTCAAGCTCTAGCCTAGTCTGCGCAAGCTCAGCTCTCAACCTCTCCAAATCACCCAACTGTTCATTGCCCTTGGATTTCAGCTCAGCTAAGGCAGCTAGATGAGATGGGCAATCAACACAGGGTGCAATGACAGTGGCTTGAGCATCTTTCAGCTCCAGCTGAGCGCTTTCAAGCTCAGTGGCCAAAGCGTCCCTCTCATCAACCCTTTCTGTGTACTTGGACTTCAAAGTCGACAAGTCACACAGAAGCACCTCACACTTCGAGCACTCACTGCTATCACCCAAGAAAGGAGAAGAAGATAGACTCTCAATTCTGCCATTGGCTATGGCAAGCTCACTCTCTAACTCATCTATCCTCTTCTTGGCCCCCCTAAGCAGTTTTTCCCGATATTTCAACTCCTGACGATTGCTTTCAAGTAAATCAATGATTTCGCGTTCATAGGATGATACCTTTTCGTTGTCGTCGTCGGAGTCATCGGAGGAGCTCTTTTCTTTCTTATCCTCAAGAGCCATTGAGCAGAAGCTCTTGCGGGATCTTCGGCGCTGATGTGAGCGGCTCTTTGGTCTGTCCCCGAAGGCCATGAAGCAAAGGCTCGCCGGATCGTCCTTGTCCTTCCCCTTCTTGATGACGATCTCCTCATCGCTTGAGCTCGATGAAGAGGCAGAAGACGTGGACTGCTTGGAGTTAGCTCTTCTCCATCTCAGCGAAGAAGGCCTTGTCGCGCTTCTTGTTCTCTCGCCGGTAGTCCTTCAGGGCCTTCTTGAAGAATCTGGTCTTCGGCTTGCCCTTGTTGAAGGAAGAGCTGTCGTGCTTGCCAGAGTCGTGGAAGCCACCACCGGTGCCCTTCTTGTGACCATTGCACTTGGGGCAGTCGACGATGAAGTGTCCTAGATCACCACACTCAAAGCACCCGGATTTTGTGCCGTGTCTTTTGAACATTCTCTTGTCATAGACACGACGCACCCGGTTGTTAAAGAGACACAAATCATCATCTCCCAAAGACTCAAGCTGGTCCTCAGTGATAGACATCAAGGAGAACCTAGCACAACTCATAGCAGAGGGATCAACAGAAGGTGTAGCAAGGGCCAGGGACTTTGATCCAGAACCAGTGAGATTTGATCTTAGCTGGATATCTACCTCAGTGGCCTTCAGCTTGCTAAACAACTCAGAAATGGTCAAGGTATTGTAAGAAGTGCTCTCAACGATAGAGGATACCTTGATCTCCCAGATCTTTGGGTCCAAGGTATGGAGAACCTTGAGCGCCTGCTCGTGATCTGAGACTAATTGAGCACCCTCAGCCTTGTTGTCCCGAAGCTTGTTAATGATCGATTGAAAGCGACAAAACAAAGCTTCAACAGATTCACCCGACTTTTGTGTGAAGTTCTCGTACTCACGCCGGTAGGTCTGATAGAGCCGAGCCTTGACCTGGGCTGTTCCCACATGGTGTGCCTTAAGGGTAGCCCAGATCTCTCTCGCAGTGGATAGATGGCTCACACGCTCAAACTCAGTGGGACCTAATCCAGAAAAAAGAATGTTCACGGCTTTACTATTGCTCAGATGTTGGGCAATGATACCAGGAGTACCATGCTCAGCAACTGGCAAAATGACAAACGTGTCGTGAACGCAAATGTCCCAGATGTCCGAGCCCTGGCTCATGAGATAGGCTCGCATGAGAGTCTTCCAATAGTTATAGCCATAGGCTTCCAAGGACGGGACCTTGCCAGGAGAAGTCATGATCACTACTTGGGTTTAGAACCGGTTAAGGTATGAAAAAACCCTAATCAGGCTCTGATACCACTTGTAGGACCGAAAGTAGCGACCAGAGGGGGGGGGGGGTGAATGGGCGCCTAAAAATTCTTTCGAATCAATGGCCTGCTCCTAACACCCAACTCACCTCAAAAGACTAAGTAGTAAAGTATGAACATATTGCCTAAGTCTAAAGGTATCTAGCCTAGAAGCAACTGATGATAAAATCAGTGAAACACTAAAGCAGTGCTAACAGGCAGATAAACAGACTATCCAAGTCAAGGCAGGTTAAACTTCTCAATGGATGATCTAAGTAAAACTAAAGTGAGATGAGAAGTTACTGTTCAAATCTCTCCAGTTCGGAACTTGGCGAAGCCTGCTTCGCTGGTCGAAATCTGCTTCGCTGGTCGAAGCCTGCTTCGGAGGTCGAGGCCTACTTTGGAGGTCGAAGATTGTCGAAGTTGAGCGAAGGTTGAAGTTGGCGTACCGAAGGTTTGTTTAGTCTATACTAGCTCGAGTGTAAATGCGAAGTATGCTTCGAAGCCAAGTATGATAGTGTCGACACTTGCTTCGAACAATGCGCTTCGAAGCCTATCCTTCGAACAGAGATTCGAACACAATGCACAGAAAAAATAGCCTTCGAAGGATAAGCGAAGCCCGACACGTGACAGCAAAATCAATTCGAAGCCTACACGACTACGTTCGAAGCTAGCATTATCGAGGTATGACCTTCGAACCACAGGCCAGCTTCGAAACAGACTCCGAAGCCTGTTGGAGTATGAACTTCGAATAGCTGAAGTTGGAGTTCACCTTCGCAAAGACAGTCGAAGTATGACAAGCCAACAGACTAGGTGCAACACATACTTCGAAGCTAGATTCACAGGACAAGAGCGAAGTCAAAGTTCAAGTGAAGCCCTCGAGGATGTCAGATCGAAGCCTGCCTCACGGAGCTGAGGGGCTTCGAACAGAGAAGGGGCTTCACCAGAGAACAGCCAGAAAAGGGACTTTAGTCCTGTGAACTCGATCAAAAAGTTGTGCAGTAAAAGCAAGGCTAGAGTACTAGTGTACTGTTGCTATAGTGTAGTAGTACTACTTGCAACCAGTATGAACTAGTACTCCTCATGTGAAGAACAGAAGAAACTGTGAGGCATTTAACACAGAGAAAACATGGATGCGCACAACAAAAACGAAGCTTCTGATTCAGAGAAGTCAATGCACACACCTCAACGCAAACAGGAGATTGAATCTATGGAACAAGTAGAAACCGATGGAATCAAAACACAAACCAATTCCTGGCAGCGCACAAAACAGGAGAGAGAGAGAGAAGAAAGCAGGGGACAAAATGACCCAATAGAGTAAGGAAAAAATTTCAGCAAAAGGGTGGTCCAACCCTAGGGATTGGGGCCCTATTTATAGGCTGCCCAATGGCCTAGAATATTCCACCAGCCCCTTAGGGTTTTTACAGATGCTAAAATAAAGAAAAAGACTCAACTGCCCTTAAGTATTTATAGACACAACTTACTGACTATGGGCCTAGAGATTCAGATGACTTATCCATAAGCTAAGCTTTCGTAGCGACTACGACTTCTCTTCTGGACAGTCCGATACAGAATCAACGGTTGTCAGTTTTGCGCCGAAACTGACAAAGCCTCCACCGGCTTTGCACCAGGTACCCGGATTGGGCTGGCCCGATTCCGCAGTTCTCTCAGCCCGGCAATCACTCACCGCCCGTGTACCTGAGTCAATCCTGGTCAACAGCCCAGTGGGTCTTCTACTGCTCCTGGCCCATGTACCCGGATTGGGCCAGCCCGACTTCGCAGCTCTCTCAGCCCGACCATCGCTCGCTGCCCGTGTACCTGAGTCACACACGCAGCCCACGAAACAGCAGATCTTCATTCTTCTTAGTCCTCTTTGACTATCGTTGACAATGACTCATCACATCTGGAGCCATGAGGCCCACGCTATTCAGCATGGCTCCTCAGAGGTGCTAGAGCTGGCGAGGCAGGAAGCGATGGCCTTGTCTATGCCTGCTTCTGCCGACGGGCCTCGTCGATCCAAGCTTTGGCCACATCCTTGTGGTCCGTCTTCCAAGTCGACCGGAAGGCTTCCCAGGCCAAGGCTACGTCCGGAGATGGGTGCAGCAGGTCTTCGGAGGTGAAACTTCCGGGGGTCGAACCCCTGACTAGAGCGAGGGGGATCTGGAGGGCTTTGAGGTGGCGAAGAACTCCAATGCCAGCACACTGACCGGAGATCTCTCCGTACCGGACGCCGGAGTTCATCATCAACGACACCACCACTTGGATCCTCTTCAGCTTCTAATCGAGGGATTCGCTGGCCGCCGCAGAAGACAAAGGGCACATAGTGCCAAAATATTCCAAGGTACCCTGAAGGGCATCCAAGGTACGTTCTACCACACTGGCGTTCTTCTTCTCCACTGCCTCCAGCCCCGCAGCAGTAGCAGACACTTCTGCCACTTGGAGCAGCTAGGAGCTCTTCTGTGCCATCACTTGATTAAGGGCTCCTTGGAGCTCCACCAGCTGGGCGCTCAAAGTTGCCGCCGATTGTCGGAGCCTTTCAACCTCCGCTCGAAGAACTACGCACTCGGCTTCAGCCTCTTGGGCCGAAGTACGAAGCACGTCATTGTCTTGCCTCGCTATTCGGAGGGCTTCGTCGGCCACCGCCCTAGCCCTCCGTTCCTCTAAGGCTTCCTCCTCCAACCGAAGGGATCTTTCGTCGGAGCCTTTGAGGGCGGTTTGGAGAGTGATATCCTTCCTTTTGAGTCGATTGGTTTCGACTTCATTGGAAGTCGCTGCCGCTCTAGCAAGGACGAATTGCTGCAAAGAAAAAAGAACAAGTAAGTACCAAGTATTTACAATTACTAATTAGAAGTGGTTGTGGTGCTTTTCATACCTGAAGGGCAGCCCTTTCGAGGGCTAGGTTGAGCGCCGGAGCCCTAGCTTCGCTTAGAACAGAGACCAGGTCCGAATTGGCAATATCCTGGCTCTTCTCCGCCAAAGGATCCAGGAGCGCTCGGAGGCCTGTCCGGTGCTCCAGGAACAGAGCCAGCAAAGGAAGCCAAGACGAAGCTTGGCGATCATCTGCCGTGGCCTCCTCCTCCGAGTTGCTGGCCGAGGTCGTCGTTGGGCCAGGGGGAGGCCGAGGCTAGACATACTTTTGCCCCTCCCCGGCATGAAGGCAGGCGCATCGGCTAAGGCGGAGGTGGCCCTTTCTTCGGCGGCTACCCCTTCGACCGGAGTCGCATCAGCGGGGGCGACCTCGGTCACCGGAGCCGCATCGGCGGGCATGACTTCCGCCACCGGGACTGGAGCGTCCAAGGGAGTCGAGGTGTCCATCGGAACCACAACCCCTGAAGAAATTGGGACTTCGGGTGCCGCCGGGGCTTCGTCACCCTTCGAGGTACCTACAGTGTCAAAATATTTGATAAGCATTTACGAGTAAAGATTGTTGCCGGTGTCAACCAAGGTAAAAGCTTCGTAGTATACCTTCGGAGGACCCGTGAGGAAAAATCGTTGGATCCTCCATAACTTCGTACATCCGGAGGATATCGTCGATGTCGTCTCCCTAAGTCCTCTCCGGCGCATTTTCCGCTGGGGGCTTGACTTCCGCCGTGATCACCCTGGTTACGGGTGAGTTGGGGGTGGCAGAGTCCGTCTCCAAGTTTACAACAGCGGGCACGGAGGTACGTGTTGGGTCTACCTCCGCAACCTCCTGAGCAGAAGTTTCGGCTGGGACTCCCGCCGCATCTTCGTCGCCCTCCAAGAGATAATTCTCGAAGGTCGTCGCCAGTTGGGCATTGGAGTCCTCGGACTCCTCTGAGGATGATCTCTGAACGTCCAAGGACGAAGTGGATGAAGCAGGAGCCAGCTGTTGAGGGATCTTCGCCACCTTCTTCTTCTTAGGCGGCGTCTTGCTGGCTTTCTTCGGGGGCTCAGCGACAGCCTTCCATTTCCGAGGGGCTGCTCCCGTCGAGGTAAAGTCTGGTAGAGGAGGGGGCACCATCCTGAGAGCTCCACACACTCTGTTGGAGCGCTCCCAGCTCCCCACCAGCTCCAGCCTCTTCTGCCTTTCAGCCACCGTAGGGGCTCCGAGGACCCGTTCGGTGGCCCGAGCTATGTCTTCCAGAGCCAGCGCTAGTGGAGACGCTGGAAAAAAGGGTAACATATTATAAGTATGTTATTTTCATCATCTACCACATTACTGCAGGAGTTGAAGTCTTACCTAGGGTTCGGAGATCACCCTCCGAGGCCTGTTGAAACACTATCGGCCAGTTGGCCCCGAGAGGTGGAATCCGAAGGACGATGAACTCTTCGGCGAGGTCGCGCATGCTCATGCGGCGTGCCACCGAGGTCAACAGCCCTAGCCGCGTGGAGAGAAGGCTAGGGTTTAGAGCAATCTCCGCCTCCTTCCGGAACCAGATCTCCTGGAGAGGCCCTGTGAGGGGGGAGTCCTCTCCGACTTCGGCATAGAACCACCGAAGGATCCAGTTGGTGTACCACCGATCGTTGATGGCCTTCGCAGGAAAGTGTTGGGCGTGCTCCCTCCACAACTGGAAGTTGACGCTGCCAAAGGCTGTTATCACCTTGGAGTCCCCGGGCCCGTCCTGCGGCTTCGGCTGGCAGATAGCTTCATGGGTGGCGGCGAAGACCTCCGAGCGTCCTTCGCACCCTTTGGCCCGGAGCGCCCACTCGAAGACAGCTAGGCAGGTGACAGCATTGGGGGATAATTGAGGTAATGTGATGTGAAATAGGTCCAGCACCTCTGCCAAGAAGTCGATGGCCGGAAGTCCCAAGCCCGCTTCGAAGAATGCCTCAAAAACCACCACTTCTCCGCTTCGTGGCCTCGGGGTCGATTCTGACCCGGGGACTCGAGTCCTCAGTCCGGTCCCCAGCTTTCCTTCCACGGCCTCCTCAATAGACTCGGCGCTGCTTGTAGACTGGCCAATGAGGAAGCTCTAAGGAATCTTCTTCTTGGATGGCGGGCAGAGCTCCCGAGGGTTCTTGGGCCAGGCGTCGCCCGGAGCTCCCACCATTGCTGCCACAGCTGAGGCGGCCCACGCTTGCCTCTGCGCCAGAGTGCTCGCCGCCGCCGGAACGGTGTGGCTAGTTCTCGCCATTGCTCGGTGGATTGGGAAATTGTGAGAATTGGGGGTTGAAGAAAGTGAATCGCAGGTGCACCCGACACCAAGCCGCAACCATCTTGGTCACCTACAGGCATGTCCAAGTCACAGAAGAGACGTATACAATGACTATGGGAACAGGAGATGCACGAGAAGAAAGCCGAGGACGAGCATGACGCTATCTTCGAGGAAATCCGCCCTCAGCTAGCTACAAGACAGGTATGGAGGATGAAGCCGGTTGAGATAACCAACCCGGCTCCTAGTCCGAGCAATGATGACGATGACATGCTCGATGACGATTACTCGCCCATCTCCGAGGGGCCCGCACCCCAGGTGATGGACATCAACATCGTCACGCTGCCCGCCTGAGTTCGCCCTGCCACAGGACGAGGCCGAAGTCGCTCAATTGAACCTCGGCCCATGCAATGCCATCTTCGAGAAGCCCGAGGACTCGACTCATCATCTGAAACCCCTCTACATCAGAGGTCACATTGATGGAAAGCCGATTTCCCGAATGCTCTTCAACGTCGGCGCCACTTTAACTTAATGCCTTACTCGTTATTGAGGAAACTTGGTAGGGGCGAGGACGACCTGAAGAAGACTAACTTGATGCTCAACGGCTTCAATGGCAAGAGCTCCGAGGCCAAGGGAGTACTCTCCATGGAGTTGACGGTGGGCAACAAGACATTGCCAACAACATTTTTCATCGTCGATGTACAAGGTAACTACAGCGTGCTACTCGGACGTGACTGGATTCACACGAATTGTTGCATTCCTTATACTCTAC
Organism: Zizania palustris; assembly: GCA_019279435.1. Lineage (NCBI taxonomy): Eukaryota > Viridiplantae > Streptophyta > Magnoliopsida > Poales > Poaceae > Zizania > Zizania palustris. The sequence continues at coordinate 58,637,235 of JAAALK010000285.1, read as the reverse complement.
ACCAGTGCCTGATGTAGTGGGACGACGATGAGGTAGAGGTCATTCCCGCGGATACTTCGGCCCAAGTAGCATTGGCCGATGTATTGGTTGATGCCATCCATAACAAAGTAGAGTGTCTGTCAGGTAGAGATCTTTTTGATTACGATTTTGTTAGCGTATCCGGAGGATGTTTTGTACCAGTGTCTGTAAAGCCGGCTGGAGTAGCATGGCTGTTTTTGTATTGATAGTCATGTCTAACAAGAGTAATCTAGATTGGCTAAAGTCAAGTGTGGAGCAATATCGGTCTAATAAAGATGGTATTGCCGAGGCCATCAGGGACTTTAGCGAAGTAGAGAAATTAGGACAAGGTTTTGCGTCGGCCGATCCCTTGGAGGAAGTTGACATAGGTGATGGTAGCATCCCGAGGCCGACTTTTGTAAACTAACATTTACAGCGTGATGAAAAGGCCGAAGTAATAAAGTTACTTCGGTCGTATGCCAATTGTTTCGCATGGGAGTATAGCGAGATGCCAGGACTAAGCCGCGAGCTCGTGGAGCATCGGCTACCTATCAAGTCTGGATTTAGGCCTTATAAGCAGCCTCCTCGTCGCTTTAACTCGGCCTTCTATGACCGAGTTAAAGAAGAAGTAGAGCGAATACTCAAGGCTGAATTTATTAGGCCATGCAGGTACGCAGAATGGGTTGCTAACATTGTGCCTGTAGTGAAGAAAGGGAGCGGCAAGATACGGGTATGTATTGATTTCAGAGATCTGAATAGAGCCACTCCTGAAAGATGAGTATCCAATGCTGATAGCCGACATGCTAATCAACGATGCTTCAGGACACAAGGTACTGAGTTTTCTTGATGGCAATGATAGTTATAATCAAATCTTTATGGCTGAAGAGGACATCTACAAGACTGCCTTTAGATTGCCCTAGTTTTGTCGGTTTATTTGAGTGGGTCGTCATGACTTTTGGTTTGAATAATGCCAGCGCCACGTATCAGCGCTATGAACTTAATCTTTCATGACTTGCTAGGGGTTATGTTAGAAGTTTACATCGATGATGTTGTAGTCAAATCGGACACTATGGGAAACCATTTAGCCGATTTGAAGGTTGCTTTTGATAGAATGCGACAGCATGGTTTGAAAATGATCCCACTTAAGTGTGCTTTTGGTGTGTAGGCGGGTAAGTTCTTAGGTTTCATGATTCACGAAAGAGGCATATAAATTGATCCTAAGAGGCTTGAGAAGATTAGAAACATTGCAACGCCGATGTGCAAAAGTGATGTACATAACTTGCTAGGCAAGATGAACTATTTGCGTCGCTTTATATCCAACTTGTCCGGCAAGATTGATGCCTTTGTCCCCATACTCCGGCTAAAGAATGAAGCCGAGTTCACTTGGGGGGGCAAGCCAACAAAGTGCCTTTGAGAAAATTAAGGAGTGCTTGTCATCACCGCCTATGGTGAGAGCACCCAAAGCCGGGATTCCGTTTTAGCTATACATCGCTGCTGAGGATAGCGTAATCGGGGCTGTGCTAACCCAGGAGGTAGAGGGAAAAGAGTACATCATCACGTTCTTGATCCGCCGCCTGCTGGATGCGGAAACCAGGTAAGCGTTTGTGGAATGTTTGTGTTTATCACTTTACTACGCGTGCACCAAATTACGCCATTATCTTCTCCCTACTACATGTGTTGTCGTTTGCCAAACCGATGTTATAAAGCACATGTTACATAAGCCGATTCTAAGTGGAATAATCGGAAAATGTTCTTACACGTTGATTGAGTACGATTTGGCCTACGAACCCCTAAGAGCGATGAAAGGCCAAATCGTAGCCAACTTTATAGTTGATCACCACATAGATGTCAGCTGGAGTGGCAGTATTGCTCTAGTTGAGGTAGTGACATGGAAACTTTATTTTGATGCTTCGGCTTGCAAGAATGGCCAAGGTATTGGAGTGGTTCTCATATCACCTAATGGAATGCACTTTGAGACTTCAGCCCATCTAGAATTTCCTTCCACTAATAACCAAGCTGAATACGAAGCTTTATTGCTAGGGCTTGAATTACTAGAATCTGTAGGCGCTAGACATGTTCATGCATACGGTGATTCTTTGTTAATAGTGCAACAAGTGGCTAAAAATGCTCAATGCTTTAATGGCTTGCTGAATAGTTACTTGGATAAATGTCTAGACATAGTTGCTACTTTGATGACTTCAAAATCTCTCACGTGTCAAGAGAGACCAATTCGATTGAAAATGATTTGGCTCAGCAAGCATCTGGTTAACAAGTCAGGAGAGGAAAATTTTCTGTATGGGAGAAGTCGATGCTTGGTCTCACTGCCGAAGCCAGTGACGGTGGGCAAGCGCACCCTCCGGGTTGGATCCCTCCGCCCGCCGAAGGCCACTGTGCACCGAGGTCCCTGGACCGGAGTACTCTGCCCGCCGAGGGACCTGGCATGCAGGAGGCTGTAAGCCAAAGGTCCCCGCACGGTGAGGGTTCTCGGGAGTCTGAACCCTCCGGAGGGCTTCGGCCCAGCACACTCCGAATGACTAGTCCGACCAGACTTCGGCAGGAGCAGGAATGGCTCGGGGGGCATCCTGAAGTCAGTAGTTTAGAAATTTTTTCGGAAGGTGAGCTAGCAAGACCCTTTGAAGCCCATAAGGGCGATTGGAGAATTCCAATCGTCCTGTATTTGAGAGACCCTAGTCAAAGGGTTGATCGGAAGGTTCAGCGACAAGCATTCAAATTCATGTTGATAGACGACACATTATATCGCCGAACCATCGATGGAGTACTATTAAAGTGTTTAGACCATGAAACTTCCGAGGTGGCTATGGGAGAAGTCCATGAAGGACTTTGTGGCACTCATTAGTTGGCCTAGAAAATGAGTTGGATGCTCAAAAGAGCAGGTTTTTATTGGCTGACTATGACTGAAGATTGTTTTAAATATTATAAAGGGTGTGAAGCGTGTCAAAGTTTGACAATATTCTGTTAGCTCCTGCCTCATTACTCAACCCTATTGTCAAGCCATGGCCGTTTCAAGGTTGGGGTTTAGACTTCATCGGCCAAATTCACCCTCCTTCCTCAAAAGGGCATCGGTTCGTGTTGATGGTGACAGATTATTTCACTAAGTGGACCGAGGTCGTGCCTCTCAAGAACATGACTCACAACGAGGTACTTGATTTTATATTGAAGCACATCATACATAGATTTGGCATTCCTCAAACTCTTACTACGGATCAAGGTAGTTCATTTGTTTCTGGAGAAGTGAGGGACTTCACCGAATATTATGGTATTAAGTTGATAAACTCTTCACCTTACTATGCTCAGGCCAATGGTCAGGCCGAGTCTAGTAATAAAACCATGATTAAGCTCATTAAGAAGAAAATTGAAGAATTTCCTAAAAGGTGGCATGAAGTGCTTTCCGAGGCACTATGGGCTTGTAGAATTGCAAAGCACGGTGCTACCAAAGTCAGTCCATATGAGTTGGTATATGGGCAAGAAGTCGTTCTGCCTGTAGAGGTAGATCTTGGCTCTTTAAGAGTATTAGAGCAAGATGGCTTATCGGTCAACGAGTATGAAACTCTTTTAAAGGATAACCTAGAAGAAGTGACAGATAAAATACTAAAGGCTTTAGAATCCATAGAAGTAGATAAGAGGAAAATAGCTAAAGCTTACAATAAGTAGGTTAAACCAAAATCGTTTCAAGTAGGAGACTTGGTTTGGAAGATGATTTTACCCTTAGGCACGAAGAGTCCCAAATTTGGCAAGTGGTCACCTAGTGGGGAAGGTCCTTTCAAAATAGCCAAAATCGCTCCTGGCAATGCATATGTGTTGGAATCTCTGCAAGAAGAGCGGTTTCAAAGAGCTTTGAATGGTAGGTACTTGAAAAGGTATTTCCCAAGCGTGTGGCAAACAACGTGAAAGGTGTCAAAAAGCCGATATGGATGGTATCATCTTTAGCTCGTTGTGCTTTTAGTTCACTTAGTTCACTAAAAGGCAGGGGCATGTGTTGATAGCAAAAAATGGCATCAATGGCTGAGATTGTCGAAATATCAGTTTTGGTAATTTGGGCCAAAAATACACAATGTGCGGGGTAAGGCCGAAGCCCTACAAGGCCGAAGGTCCATTGGGCTATGGGCTCCGAAAGCCTCTGGCCAGCCCACGGCCTACGGCTAGGAAGCCTTCGGAGGCGCACGCCGCTAAAGCTTCGGCCCGAGGAGCAGGCTTCGACGGGCCTGGCCGAAGCCCACTTCGGCAGAGACAGAGTTGGATACAATTACGGCTAAGTTTTTCTCTATCCACGCCGAATTATACCAGATAAGATCAGAAGTTTGGCCCCTATAAATAAAGAGGCGAGGCAAGCTTAGAGGCCCCCCCAACACAAATCAAACACAAAGCCCTAGCTTTGATCACATTTATTTACCTTTACTTTTCTGTACCTCTTCGTGGGTTTTCTTGGAAGCCCTCTGTCGGCCACTTTGGAATAGTGGTAATCCTTGTTACTTCGCTTGTGAAGTATCCGTTAATCTACGTAATAGATTGCTATCGCCTTGTTACTTCACCTGTGAAGTATCCGCTAATCTACGTAACAGATTGCTACCTTCGCTACTAGTGCAACACTTAGCAGAATTCAGTCCTCAGGCCGAATTATTACTTCGAATCCTCTTTGTTGCAGGTTTCCACATTCAGAGCTACTTCGTCGGAGGTGTTCGGAGCTGAGAGATCGGTTTCGGAGGTTGCCAGAACACCCTTCGACGAGGCTGCTGCTTCCATCGCACGCTTCGCCAACACACTTCATCACGACAGGCTTCATCACACCTGTACTCCACTCTGGCGAAGTCACGACCGCGCGCGACACTCGAGTCATTATTCTATATCTTGCCATACCAGAGACTTCGCGCCGAACCCCACCATTCGGAGGTGATCATCGCGTCAGGATCTATTCGGAGTTCATCTTCGACCAGATTGGTCCGAACGCCGACGGTACCCTTCGGTGGGATACTTCGCACCAGACACCGAAGGTATACTTCGGCGACCCCCTTTGCACCATACTTCGAAGCAGACATGATCCGACCGGTTTGCTGATTTTATTCTGTTTAATATATTTCTTTCGGCTAATTGGATTATTTTGTGTGATCTGATTGCCTGGCGACTCCACCCCCCATACCACGGCTAAGGGTAGTCAGAACGTGACGTTGGTGTTGTGTTACGCTTAGGCCTGTCCCTAAGTATCCACACACTTTTGGATCGTCGAACTGACCCAAGTGCGGGGGCATGTTTTCGGGTCAATAGTTCAGCGAAACGCGAGGGAGGAACTTCCGGGAAGTATTCCGGCTCCTCGACGGCGTCATAGTCTTATCTATATAAATAATAAACATAACATTCAATAAACATTCCAAAATCACACAACAAGCATATGGGTTTTGATTGGGTTAAATTAAGGAAAATAAGTTATTAAGCTTCTGAAAATTATTATATGAATTTTTAAAATGAGCTTTGATGGAGTTAGAAATCTTCTAAAAAGGAAATAAAAATGTACCCTAATATATTTTAAACTTCCAATTAATTAATAATAGAAAGTCCAGATTAACCCACTGTTTCTATTACACAAAAATGAAGAGGATAAAAAGATAAATTTTTCTAAAGTTGAATTGGACAATTTTTGAGTTTACCCTAAAGTGCATTTTGAATACTTTATTAAATAGACATAAAATACTCAAAATAAACCTACTGTTTTTATTGCATTAGCATGTAGAGAATAAAATTATAAATTTTCAAGAACTTAAATGGTTAAATTTGGAGTTAAAATGAGGAAGTTATGAATTTTCAAAGTCTAAATCAATTTCAGTATTTTTATTTATACTGAAAATGGTCTCGGGTCCACGGTGAACCAGATCCACCATGAACCCGCACACTGTACACGTGGTCCGGCCCATCCTAGGACCAGTTGGATCTAGATCTAACGCTCGGAAGCGAGGCAGGGACATTAAGTGGCGATCAACGACCCACAGCGCTCGATACTTCTTTGACCAGATGGACGTTCGGGATTAAACCCCTCAGAGACTTAATCCCTGCCATCCGATCACGATCGTGCAGCCAGAAATGAATCCAGCACGGCACATGTCAGGAGGGGTAAAGTACCCTTCTTCCCCGACTCCGCCGGTGCGTCGGTGAGCGATTCCGGCGCCGGCGAGGGCTACCCGACCTAGCTAGGGCTAAAAACGGAAAAAGGGGACTACGAGGAACACTAGGGTAACGGCGGTGATGGTGGCGGCGAGCTGACGGTGACCGGCGATGTAGATGGGCGATGAAGCTCCTCGGTCCTCGTCGGCGATGCGGTTCCGGCAGTCTTTGGTGGCAACAAAGGGGTGGACAAGGTTGAGGCAGTCACGGCGGTCACGGCGGTGCAGTTCGTCGAGGGGGAAGCGGTCTCCAGTGACGGCGAGCGACAGCTAGAGTGCGGGCGGCGGGATGGTGTTAAAAACCGGGGCGTGGGCGTTCTGTTCATTCTCGCAGCGAATTATCGTGGGGGTTGAGCGCGAACGGTGGCCAGGGGTTTAAGTAGGGGCGTCGATGGGGGCAGAGGGGGCGCAATCGAGGAAGGCCGAGAGTAAACGCCGACGAGGGCTTTCCATACATGCAAGCGATGGCTGGGGTGATTACGCAGTGGAGTAATGGAGGGAAACAGTCGGCGCGTCGTGGGGGATTCAATGCCGGCGACGAATTAAAGGGAGGAGGCCGGCGAGGGTGGATGCGAGGTGGGATCGATGGCCGGGGGAGTTAGGGAGGGAGCGCGAGGTGGACGATGGGTCCGACAGGTGGGGGCCACCAGGCAGCGGGCGCGGGATGAGGGCGTGGTGGCTAACTGGTGGGCCGAGGCATGCGGGAATGTTGGCGCCGACAGGTGGGGCCAAGCTGTCGGGCGCGCGCGCGGAGGGAGAGGGGGAGGCTGACAAGCGGGACCCATTTGTTAGTACGGGGCGTGGGGAGGGAGTGGGCTGCGCCGGTCGGTTGGGGGAGAATAGGGGGAAAGGGGCCCGTTACTGTTTAAATTCATTTCTAAATAAATTTAATTGCTGAAATTGATTTAAAATGTTTGGGTTGCTTCCAAGGGTGATAAAAATTTGTAAAAATTCTCAAAAATATATCTTGGCCCGGGGATCATATACAAAATTTTCTAGCCTCTGGTTTGGATATTTCATCTAGGTTCTAGTTCATTTAAGACTATAAGGGTATTAAAGGTATTTCAAAATAAATTATTTTCAGAAAATATAATAAATGGTATTTTTATTTTCTCTGAAAATTTGGGGTGTTACAAACCTATCCCCCTTACAAAGAATCTCATCCTCGAAATTTGGAAAGTTACTCGAATAGCTCGGGTTATTGGGCTTTTAACTCGTCTTCTTTTTCCCATGTGGCTTCTTCAACGGGGTGATTGTCCCACTGAACCTTGCAGAAACGAACCACACGGCTCCTGGTCACTCTCTCCGTAGTTTCCAGAATCCGGACGGGTTTCTCGATGTAGGTCAAGTCTTCTTGGACATTTAGCTATTGGAGGTCGGCCTGCTTGGTGGGCACACGAAGACACTTCTTCAGTTGAGAGACGTGGAACACATCATGGACTCCTGCCAAGGATGGAGGTAGTTCTAGCTGATATGCCACTTCTCCTTGCCGTCGGAGGATCTGAAAGGGTCCGACATAATGGGGTGCTAACTTTCCTCTCATGTTGAACCTTTGGGTGCCACAGAGGGGAGTGACTCGGAGATAGACATAGTCACCCTCCTCAAAGGTTAGGTCTCTCCATCGGTTATCGGCATAGCTCTTTTGTCGGGACTAGGGCTATCTTCAATCTGTCCCTAATGATCTTGACTTTATCTTCGGCTTCTCGCAATATGTCTGTCCTGAATAGCTGCGACTCTCTGGTCTGATCCTAGAGTAACGACGTTCTGCACTTACGCCCATAAAGTGCTTCAAACGGGGACATCTGCAGGCTAACTTGGTAGCTGTTGTTGTAGGAGAACTCCGCATAAGGCAAGTTCTTATCCCACATTTCGCCAAAGTCTAGAGAGCAAGCTCTAAGCATATCCTCCAACACCTGGTTTACCCTTTTGGTTTGGCCATCGGTCTATGGATGATAGGCGGTGCTAAAGTTTAGTCGGGTGCCGAGTTCTTCCTGGAGATTCTTCCAGAACATGGAGGTAAACTGACTTCCTCAATCAAATACGATCTTCTTTGGAACTCCATGCAGGCACACAATACGGGTCATGTACAACTCAACCAACTTTGTTACGGTGTAGGTTGTCTTGACTGGGGATGAAATGGGCCACCTTGGTGAGTTGGTCGACGATCACCCAGATAGAATCATGACCGTCTTGTGTCCTGGGTAGTCCTGTGATGAAGTCCATTCCTATTTCTCCCCACTTCCATTCGGGGACCTTGAGGGGTTGCAATAATCCGGCAGGTCTCTGATGCTCTGCCTTGACTCGCTGACATGTGTTGCACTTGGCCACCTACTCAGCTATTTCCCTCTTCATACTGACCCACCAATATTTTTACTTTAGGTCTTGGTACATCTTTGTACTCCTGGGATGTATGAAGTATAGAGTTTCATGGGCCTCTTGAAGGATGAGGGCCTTCAACTCTGGCTTGTCGGGCATGCATATATGGTTTCCGAACCAGACGGTACCGTTCTCGTCCTCGGAGAATCCAGGGACTTTACCTTTTCTCATGTTCTGCTCGATCTCTAAGATGTTTGGGTCTTCCTTCTGTGTCTCACGAATCTGGTCCATAAAGACAGGTCTGGTCTCTAGGGCAGCGAGATATGCTCTGGTAGTGATCCCTAGATTCAGCCTTTCCATCTCCTTGTATAACAATGGGGCCTGGTCTTGCACCATGATGGCGTTACAGTACCCTTTTCTACTTAGAGCGTCTGCCACCGCATTTGCCTTGCCTGGATGATAGTGGATGCCCAAGTCATAATCTTTCATCAACTCCAACCACCTTCTCTGTCTGAGGTTCAGGTCCAATTGGGTGAATATGTACTTGAGGCTCTTGTGGTCGGTGAAGACCTCACACCGATTACCCACAAGGTAATGTCTCCATATCTTCAAGGCATGAACCACGACAGCCAATTCTAAGTCGTGGGTCGGGTAATTTAGCTCATGCGGCCTTAGCTGATGAGAGGCGTAAGATATCACATTCCCTGTCTTGCATCAAGACACACCCTAACCCTGGGCGAGAGGCATCACAGTAGATGTGGAAGTCCTTCCAGAAGTCTGACAGGGTCAGAATTGGGGCTGACACGAGCCTTTCTTAAGGGTCTGGAAGCACTCGTCGCAATCTAGTGTACATTCGAACTTTACTTCCTTCTGCAGCAGTCTGGTCATGGGCTTGGCTATCTTCGAGAAGTTCTCGATGAATCGGCGGTAATATCTAGCCAATCCGAGAAAAATCCGGATCTCGCTCACGTTCGTGGGTTGTAGCCAATTGGTCACTGCTTCCACGATGGTTGGGTCCACTGCTATTCCTCCGGCAGATATGACATGATCAAGAAACTTCACCTCGGACGACCAAAACTCGCACTTGCTGTATTTGGCGTACAATTGCTGCTCCCTTAGCTTTCGAGGGTCAGACAGAGGTGGGTTTCATGTTCTTCCTTGGTCTTGGAGTAGATGAGGATATCGTCGATGAATACCACGATGAACTTATCCAAGAACTCCATGAATACATTGTTCATCATGTTCATGAAGAAGGTCGGGGCATTCGTGAGTCCGAACGACATCACAGTATACTCGTAAAGTCCGTAGCGGGATGTGAAGGCAGTCTTGGGGATGTCCTCTTCCCTAATCCTCAGCTGGTGATAGCCTGACCTGAGGTCGATCTTGGAGAACACCGAGGATCCCTTCAGTTGATCAAACAGGTCATCGATCCGAGGCAGTGGGTACTTGTTCTTGATGGTCATGTCGTTCAAGGCTCTATAGTCCATGCACATCCTTTTGGTCTTGTCCTTCTTCATGGCGAAGATGACCGGTGCACCCAGGGTGAGGTACTCGGTCGGATGTACCCTTTCTGCTCCAAGTCCTCAATATTACTCTTAACTTCGGCTAGTTCATTGGCGGCCATCCGGTATGGGCGCTTGGAGATTGGGGTGGTTCCTGGGGACAAGTTTAATTCTAAATTCGATGTCCCGCTTGGGAGGCATTCCTGGTAGGTCTTTCGAGAAGACGTCCATGTATTCCTTGACCACAAGCACTTCCTCTAAGGCTAGCGAGTGAAGGGACACCCCTTGAGGTCCACGGGTGGTCATCTAAAAAGTGATGGCTTCGCCTTCGGGGTTGGTTACGATGACGGACTTGCCAGCGCAGTCAATCACTCCCTTGTGCGTCATCAACCAATCCATCCCTAGGATGAGGTCGAGTCCGGTGCACTCGATGAGGACCGGTTCGGCCCAGAATAGTACCCCTTGGATCTCTATCCTTACCTTCAGGCTTAACATGTTAGCTACGGTTTTCTTGCCTGGAGTGGCAATCATCATGGGGGCAGGGTAGAGGGAGTATTTCCAAGTCATTTGCTTTCACAAAGTCCTCCGAGATGATGGAATGTGTTACCCTAGAGTCAAATAGTACTATTGCAGGCATGGAATTTGCGGTGAACATACCGAGTACCACTTCGGGAGCTTCCTAAGCTTCCTCCGCGCTGATGTGGTTGACGCAGGCACTGAACTGCCTGGTTGGGCGCCGCGCCTTGGGTCTGCTTGGAGTGAGGACATTGATGCGAGTAGTGCCCTTCCTTCTAACAGTTGAAGCAGATGACCGACTTTCCGTTACTGTCCCTCATGATCGGGGCCTTGGCGGCGGGCGTCGGCTGAGCGGCCGGAGCTGGTGGAGTGGGGCGGGGATGCCCGGTGTTGGATCCACTGGCGGCGTGTGGCGTCCTATAGACGGACCGAGGATGGTAGGCAGGTGTCGGTGGTGGAGGGACGAAGCGGGGCCTTTGAGGATTCGCCTGATGATGCTTGAACGCGATCATCTTCCTCTTCTTGAGGTCCAACTTGTTTTGCTCAGTCTCTTGGATGAGCGCTTTATTCACCAACCTTTGGAAGTCGGTGTAGTCGGTGGTGATGAGCTGAATGGACAGCTCATCCTTAAGTCCCCGGAGGAACTTGGCCTGGCGGAGGGCGTCGGTTCGCACCTCCTTCGGCGCATAATGGGCCAGACGATTGAATTCATGGAGATACTCCATGACGGTCCGACTTCCCTGTTGTAGGTCGCAAAACTCCTGCTGCTTGACCACGATGACTCCAGCGGGGACGTGGGCGGTGCGGAAGGCGATGGTGAACTCCGCCCAAGTCACCTTATGGTCCTTCCGGCTGGGACTCATGGTAGTTGTCCCACCATTCTGCAGTGGGACCCTAGAGCTGGTGAGTGGTGAATGCCACTCTCTCCCGGTCAGTGCAGGGAAGGAGGTCCAACTTCTTCCCGATGGTCCGGAGCCAATCTCCGGCCTCCATGGGATTTGTTGTGCTGGAAAAGATAGGGGGTCGCACGCGCAAAAACTCTAAGAGTTGAGGTGCGTCCGCGGGGGCTGGTGCACGTAGAACATGCTCTACATTCTGTTGTTGCAGCTGGTCCAACTGTGCCTGTTGGTGCTGCATTTGGGTGAGGAGGGCGGTGATCAGCTGGTTCTGATTTGCCATCATCTCCGCCAAGGTAGGATGGTTGGCGGATGGTGCCCCAGTCTGACGTTGGCCCGTTCGCCCCAGTTGGGCACAACACTTTCGAGCAGACCATTGCTTGCCCCTTCTCCATTGTTGGACCCAGTGTTCTGGTTATCGACCATCTTCTGAACACAAAGTATTTTTAGTCATACGTGAAAAACTCTAAAATAAGCTTTACCAAGAAAACAGCCCAGAGGGGCTCATATATATAAGTGGTAAAAGAAATGTTCATTACATCAACGTTCTTATTTTAATCCACCCACAACACAAGCCATTGCAGGTGGTACCACAATCACAAAATTATTTAAAGAACGACCAACGAGAACTATCGCCTACTCGCCATCTGGGGCGGTCTCCATGCTCTCAGAACCACATGGGTCCTGAGGGACGGTGGGCTTGAGAAAGTTCTCGATGATGGGGTCGATGATGACGGCGGTGCGCGAGGCAGGGGCGCTGGAGCTGGATAGTCCGCCGGCCGTGGGGTGTGGCGGATCCTCTTGGGGCGAGGGGCGGGCTCGCGGATGGGCTTCTTCCTTCTCGGAACGAGGGGAATCATCTCCACTATGTCCTTCTACAGATGTATAATCTTACGTTGCAACTCGCCATTTTGTTGGATCAAGCTCTTTGTCTCCTAACGAAGGAACTCGACCGCCTCGTGGTGCTCCTCGGCGTCAAGCACGAACTTGGTATGGAGGTCATCCATGGCCTAAAGAAGACGCGTCTGCCGAGCCATGACCGGATCGCGATCGGAGTGGACTCCGCTGTAGATGCTGCGGTGGGCACCGGGAGTGCGCTTCGGCACAAGCCAGAAGGACGAGTTCTGAAGACGATCATCGTAGATCATCCTTAGCTCCATGAGGACTTGGAGGGCGACGCGTTGGCATGCGACGTCGAAGGTTGGGCCCCCAAGCGCTGCCGTGAAGAACGGCAGGTGTTCGCCGGATCCATAGATGGTGAGGGAGACATCACATGGCTCCGCGAATTCTTCCATGTACACGCCATGGAACTTGGGCTCGAAGAGGAACCCAAGGAAGGTCACCATCATTCGGAGCTCCCTGATGAAGCCCTCGAAGTGGCGGCAGAAACTGTGGACTTGGTAGACCGACATCTACAAAAACAACAAGTTGAAGAGAAGTGAGGGAAGGGACAAAGTTATAAAGTAGGTTTTCGTGAAATAGATTTTATCAAACTAAGTGCTAGGCTGGTCCGTTTGGCTTCCTACAGTCAAATCGGCTCTAATACCATCTTGTGACGCCCCGATTTAATAAATTGGAACATTATTGAATTTCCAAAGAAAAACAATAATACAAGAGGTTCATCATGCGACAATGTACATACGACAATCATTCGTGGTACGCAGACCACATTATTACATAAGAGTGAAAATAAATTAAACAATAAAAAGCATGACGAACACCCTCTTTATGATCTTCTTCTTGACTGGGTCGCTACTCCAGACCATCCTCCTCGTAGTAAGCAGCCTCTGAAGTGTTTGTCCAACGGGCATGAGTACAAAAGTACTCAACAAGCCACCGCACATGCAATAGTAATGCAAGATAATAACAAAGGAATGATAATGGCTAAAAGTGCAGAAAAGTACATTTTTCAGTTATTGCATTTAGTGTAGTCAAATTTAATCGGGCAGAATATTAAACATGAACATCATAATATCATCTAACTCGAGGAGTACGTTTTCCCTACTCGCTCAACAGTCCTTACATGCCAAGTCATCATGCACATTCATTAAAAGTAAACTAACTGTGGGATGTCACGCAACCCGCCCTTAACCGTGGGCTCATATTTTCGAAAAGATTTAAGACTCTGATCAGAGGTGTACCACGCTACCCACAAGGCACGCACTCATCCCATACACCAAAGTGTAACTAGATGACCCATACCACGGGAACTCGTGCCAAAACCTCAGCATGAAATGCTCCAAGCGATAATCACCCGCTCTAGGTTTCGCCGGCGCGCCGAGCCGCATCTCGGCTAACGTCGCACCCCTTTTGCGCCACGTCGTTACAAGCCACCGGCAGGTGCTTCTTGACCCATCTCCAAGTGGTGTCTCGGATTGGAACACTCCATACCTTAGTTAGGACTTACCCACTAGACTTGTGGTTGGTACGGAAATGTATTGCAACGGATCCCGCAGACCGGTCCTTACAGTGCCCTGAGTGCTACCGACCAATGCCCTAGCTTGTACCTAGGAACCCACCATGCATACACTTAACCATAACTCTATCACCAACAGAATTCCAGAGATAAGAATAACGGGGATCATATAGTAGATTCCAAATTGCTATGACTCATTTTTAACCTATAGCAATTGTGTCAATACATCGGACATTATCTACTAGTACTAATTATATGGTGACAAGGAGTTTAGGCTAAATAGCATGGCTTGGGTTGCACATCAAGGTCGGGGATCTAAATAAATATAATGTAGGGATTTCATTTAACTAATGCATGTATAACCTATGTGTTTTAGCGATAGTTTAAGAAAACTAGGTTCAATATGCTCAAAAGATTGGTCTGGTGACTTGCCTTGTTCAGCGAAAGGCGAGGGAGGAACTTCCAGGAAGTATTCTGGCTCCTCGACGGCGTCGTAGTCTTCTCGATATAAATAATAAACATAACATTCAATAAACATTCCAAAATCACACAATAAGCATATGGGTTTTGATTGGGTTAAATTAAGGAAAATAATTTATTAAGCTTCTGAAAATTATTATATGAATTTTTAAAATGAGCTTTGATGGAGTTAGAAATTTTCTAAAAAGGAAATAAAAATGTACCCTAATATATTTTAAACTTCCAATTAATTAATAATAGAAAGTCCAGATTGACCTACTGTTTCTATTACACAAAAATGAAGATGATAAAAAGATAATTTTTCTAAAGTTGAATTGGACAATTTTTGAGTTTACCCTAAAGTGCATTTTGAATACTTTAATAAATAGACATAAAATACTCAAAATAAACCTACTGTTTTATTGCATTAGCATGTAGAGAATAAAATTATAAATTTTCTGGAATTGAAATGGTTAAATTTAGAGTTAAAATGAGCAAATTATGAATTTTCAAAGTCTAAATCAATTTCTAGATTTTTATTTATACTGAAAACGGTCTCGGGTCCATGTTGAACCGGATCCACCATGAACCCGCGCAATGTACACGTGGTCCGGCCCATCCTGGACCATTGGATCCAGATCTAATGCTCGGAAGCGAGGCAGGGACATTAAGTGGCGATCAACGGCCCACCGCACTCGATACCCCTTTGACCAGATGGACGCTCAGGATTAAACCCCTCAGAGACATAATCCATGACATCCGATGACTGATCGTGCGGCCAGAAATGAATCCGGCACGGCACGCGTCGGGAGGGGTAAAGTACACTTCTTCCTCGACTCCGACAGTGCGTCGGTGAGCGATTCCTGGTGTCGGTGAGGGCTACCCGACCTAGCTAGGGCTAAAAACAGAAAGAGGGGACTACGGGAACACGAGTCTACCGGCGGTGATGGTGACAGTGAGCTGACGGCAACCGGCGACGTAGAGGGGCGAAGAAGCTCCTCGGGTCCTCGTCGGCGATGCGGTTCTGGCGGTCACGGTGGTGCGATCGTCGAGGAGGAAGGGGGTCTCCGGTGACGGCGAGCGACGGTTGGAGTGCGGGCGGCGGGATGGTGTTAAAAACCGGGGCGTGGGCGTTTTGTTCGTTCTCGCAACGAATTAACATGGGGGTTGAGCGCGGCGGTTGCCAAGGGTTTAAATAGGGGCATCAGCGGGGGCAGAGGGGCACAATAGGGGGGGGGCGAGAGTAAACGCTGGCGAGGGCTTTCCATGCATGCGAGCGACGGCTGGGGCGATTACGCATGGAGTAATGGAGGGAAACGGTCGGCGCGTCGTAGGGGGATTCAATGCCTACGACGAAATAAAGGAAGGGGGCCGGCGGGGGTGGATCCGAGGCGGGATCAATGGTTGGGGCAGTTAGGGGTGGAGCGTGAGGTGGACGATGGTTCCGATAGGTGGGCGCCACCGAGCAGCGGGAGCAGGACGAGGGCGTGGTGGCTGACGGGTGGGCCGAGGCATGCGGGAATGTTGGCGCCGACAGGTGGGGCCAAGCTATCGGGCGCGGGCGTGGAGGGAGAGGGGGCGGCTGACAAGCGGGACCCATTTGTCAGTACGGGGCGCGTGGAGGGAGTGGGCTGGGCCGGTCGGTTGGGTGAGAAAAGGGGGAAAGGGGCCGTTACTGTTTAAATTCATTTCTGAATAAATTTATTTGCTGAAATTGATTTAAAATGTTTGGGTTGCTTCGAAGGGTGATAAAAATTTGTAAAAATTCTCAAAAATATATCTTGGCCTGGGGATCGTATACAAAATTTTCTAGCCTCTAGTTTGGATATTTCATCTAGGTTCTAATTCATTTAAGCCTATAAGGGTATTAAAGGTATTTCAAAATAAATCATTTTCAGAAAATATAATAAATGGTATTTTTATTTTCTCTGAAAATTTGGGGTGTTACAGAGAGGCTACAACCATCTTACCATGCTGACAAGGAGCACACACAAGATTCTTCTTAAACTTGAGCTTTAACAATCCTTGGATCAGGCCTAAGGCACTCAAACGAGTAAGCAAATCAAAGATCATATGACCTAGTCTCCTATGCCACATCCAAAGCTCTAAAGAAGGTTGAGCAATCAAACAACAAGAAGAACCATAAAACTCATAAAAATTAGCTCAAAACTCTCCCAACTCTAGAAATCTTGCAATCCAAAACACCAGAAAGATAAAGAAATCGAGAAGTATCACGTCTGAAACACACTTCCAAGCCCTCATCAAGCAACTGGGATAAAAAAATATTGTATCCCAAATGTTTCACCAAGGCTATATCTTTGAGAGTAAAACTCTCATTTATCTTTACCTTTCCTTTGGCCTTCACTCTTCCTTTTCGATCATACTCAAAAGTTATGTACTCATGATGCTTCATTGGGGTGAGGCTAGAGAACCATGATAAATATTGGGTCATATGGCATGGATAACCATAGTCAATGATTCACTTGTTCTCCAAGCCTCCGCCTACCACCTACATCAAGTGCTCAATACTGGGGTAAGTAAGAAACTTCCTAGGAATCTAACACCGAGACACTTGAGGAGAATATATAAAATAAGTTATATGCACATCAAAATTAGAACACTAGGGCGAGAACCATGATGGGGAAAATGTGGTCCACAAAAGTACTGAGAATCAAAACTTATTACACGTGATCTAAAACCACATGAGCAATGGTAAGATCCACGATGAGTAATGACTCTAGACGCAAATTGAGGAGTGTCAAAGACTCATGAATAGAGGTGAGAAAAAGGCTCATGCATTCCAACAAATGGGTGGTACATGTCTCAGGTACTCCTTTCCCATTCATGTCACTCATTCCTCCTATGACAAATGCAAAACCCAACCAAGCGGCCCTCTCTCTGACAATAGGTGCAACGGTAAAGCCTCTTGGGAACTTGACTACTGTTCACATGGAAATCTCTCACATGCTATCTCAAATTTGGTCGTGGTGTTTTCTTCTTTTTGGTGGGTTGAGTTGGTATCTTTGTGGATTGAGGTAGTGTATCTATATTGGTTTTTTCCTTCTCAATGGTAGTAGGGGTGGTGAATATTGTCTCATCCTTCCTATTATATGCAACTCTCTCAAAACCCAACCCTAAAGCTAATCTCGCCTTATTAGCACATATCTTGGTCTTAGCCAAGAGTAAATTCATTTTTGCCTTGCCTTCTGAGCACTTCTCCATAAGAGAAAAGAGATACTCATTCTTAGTCACGAACATCTGAACTTGTCCTCTAACCCATCTAAGCGTGTATTTACATATTATGCAAGTGGAACACTCTGGGCTGCACATCTTTTAAGCTCCCCACACTTTCCGATCTAGATTCCACCTCTTAATGTGCTTGTCTTTTAGTTCGACATTCTTTGCAAGTGAAGAGTGGTTCAAGTAAGCAACCAAAAGAGTAGACCAAGATTCCTCTCAGTGAGCTTCTCAACACTTGAGTATGCACCTAATGAAGCTCGACAAGCTCACTCATAAGTAAAATGCAACTCTCACACTTATCCTCTTCTAACTTAGACTTAAGCAAAACAAGTTCAGTGGAGAAACTCATACTTAGGCCTAAGTTCATTTAGGTCATGCATTATTTTATTAAGTAACCTATCCTGGCTCATAAGAGCATCATTGTTGTCATCTGCCATGAATAGAAAGTTGGTCATCAGAAAGTGTTACCTTAGAGGGATAAAGCTCGGTCACACTATCGTTGTTGTCGTCCGCCATGAAGCAGAGACATGAAAAGTCTTGGACCTTCTTCTTGTCTTTTGCTTGAGGAGCTATCATAAATGCCCTAGAAGCCACCTTAACCACCTTCTTGGCCATCTCATCATGATTCTTCTTGAAAAGGGTTTCCTATCTTTTTTTGTTCTTATTATGGTCATGGTTACAATATTCATTCATTCTATGTTTTGGGCAATCTGTCATGAAGTGAGTGGTGTCACCACATTCAAAACATGCATGAGAACCACTTCTTTTATGATATAGGTGATTGTTGCAGAAGTGAGTGAACTTTTTTATGATGAGAGCAAGATCATCATCATCCAAAGTATTAACTTCCTCCTTGGTGATAGAGACCAAAAAGATAAGGAAAAACTACCCAAAGAGGCATTAAGACAAGAGGGACTAATTCAAACATGATTGCCACCACTAGAACCCAATACTAGTGCCATGTTCTAAGGTAGAGAATTTCCTAGGCCTAGTCAAGATGCCTTAGCAATCTCTGTGGACTAAAGCTCGCTAAAAATTTCATCACAAGTTAACATGTCATGAGTTGGTTATTCTTTCATGCTTGAGATCTTAACTTTCCATATGCTACGATCAAGATCATAGAGAAGTTTGATTGCTCTCTCATGGTCAAAATAGGCAAGGACTCGTATAGATTGAAAATTGCTAACAATCCCATCGAAACGAGAAAACATAGCATCATAGATACTCCGGGGCCTTGTAGAAACATTTCATACTCTTGATTATATGTGCTTTTGAGGAGCCATGGTGGAGACCGTGGGCTCATGCCTTTCAGTTTATTAGTGATTGTCAACGAAAGAGATAATGAAGGAATCCCTTCGACGGGAGGCACTTCGGAGAAGGAGGTCTTGCAGAATCGTAGTGGTCCAATCCGGGTACATAATGCAAGGGTGACAAGTGAGTGTTGTGGCATTGGTCATGTGACCCAGAATGTTCAGATTGGCTTGACTTCTAATGTGTTTCAAAGATTCGTGATCTGAATGAATAATAAATTCTTTCGGCCATAAGTAGTATTGCCATGTCTCTAAAGACCGAACTAAAGCATACAATTCCTTATCATAAGTGGAATAATTCAAGCTAGGACTAGACAATTTCTCACTATGATAGGTGATCAACTTACCTTCTTGTATCAACACTCCTCTAATCCCAATCCCACTAGCATCACATTCGAGTTCAAAAACCTTATCAAAATCAGGAAATTTGAGTAGTGGTGCATGGGTTAGCATCTTGTTCAACATGTTGAAGGTATTGTAGGACCGAGAGTAGCGACCAAAGGTGGGCTGAATGGGCACAAATAAATTTTCACACAGCAAAAGCAAAATTAAAACTAGTTTTATCACTCTCCTATCAGATATGATATAAGACGACAGTGTGAGAGATCACAAGCACTAAAAATAATCAAGCCTCCAAAAATAAAATGGTGTCCTAATTGATAAGACACCATGATGAGCATGGAGACATGCAAAAGGATGACCCGATCTTTCGATAGGAACGATTGAGGTGATGAGTGGATGTTCATGCTTTAAGGCTTCCGATGAGAGATCGAAACCTTGCAATCACTACACCCTCTTGTCTAGTCATTATCAACCATGCTTTTATGTAGTCAACCTCACCATGAAGGTTTTGATCGTGTAAATCAATCATAGAACTTTGCAAGAACAAGGTTGTTGATGCCAAGAATTGGTAAAGCCCAAGAACAATCAAGGAAGGCGCGCGGTCAATAGGAGGTCAAGGAAGATCTAGTCAAAGAAAGTCAAAGGAGTCCATCCACAACACCTGCATGATCAGAATGGGAGCCGATGGAGATAAGAGTAGAAGATTGTTATAGATTCATCCGAAATCAGCTGGATAAGTTACTTGGATGGCAAGTCTACAAACTATAAATATGTATATGTTAGGTTAGATTAGTTAACTCTTGTTCAATCAAACAATCAGCGTGTTGGCGTAAAAGATTACGCTAACAGGTTTCTGTAGATTAGAAACTGACAAACGAAGTGTTTGCGAAGTGAACTGTTCTAAGTCTCCGAAAGGATAACAACTTAGAATAGTTCGAATGTGTGTATTGAATAACTTGTATTCGGTCCGTATTACAGGGTGAAATGGGGGGTATTTATAGGCCCAAATATTAAGGAAAAGACCTATTTACCGCTCTATTACAACCGACATAGTGGATACTATTCGGTACTCTTGATAGGGCTAAAATGGTAAAAGACTAATCCAATAAGATGAAAGATAAATCTTCCATCTTAGCCGGTAGGAAAGATCTCAAAGAGCCTTAGTTCGAAGATATACTTCGAACCAAGACCCATCTTCATACTTCAAGCTTGACTCAGGACATCTTCGAAGATGATCGTCTGGAAACCTTCGAATCTATTATCTACCTTTGTGCTGTTATGGCAATAACCCTGAGGATGGAATATTTTCCCCCAACAGTAGCCCCTCGAATACGCTTCTCCGTTAAACCTGTAATGTTAGGAGAGCAGTATACGGAAGAAAAAATAACCAGGCGTAGGGGTTATTAGATTTTAACTTATCTCCGAAATGTACGGAGATATAAAACTCCGAATTAGTCTTAAGACAATTACTTTCGAACTATCTTAGAACTGACTCAGGAAGTTCGAAAGCCTTTTAGACTTAGAAGAAATAGCCGTTAGCTTCCTTCTTCTAATGGAAACTACAGAATGCGTTAATTTCGGAGAAAAGTAACGGCAAGAATGCAAAACGGCACAGACTAACGGTAAAAAATGTAAAGTCTAGGCTATAAATATAGGGCCTAGAACTTTCCTGAGTACCTTTCCACCGCTTTCTTGCAAACAAACACCCTTTGAGCCCTTTGAGCCCTAGCCTCCATTCGTCCTCTAGAACAACCTAGTAACTTCAATGGCGAAAACCAAGAGTTCTGGAGCCCCTTCGGCCTTGGCTCGGCAGCAGGCGGCTGCAGCAGCGGCGACTGCGGCGTTGGCGATGGTAACTCCAACACCCGCAACAGCATCCATGGCGGCAGGAGGGGGAAATCCCCAAAATGTTGATGATCAAGGTCTCTGCCCGCCATCAACAAAGTACTTGGACCAATCATTCCAACTGGGACCTTCTACCTGCAAAAGAGAATCACTGGCGGTCGCAGTAGAAGGGAAGATTAGTACCGGAGTCATGATCCGCAAACCTGGAAAGGAACTCATCCCGTCGCCAAGGCCCGGAGAAGTGGTCGTCTTCGAAGTCTTCTTCGAAGCTGGCTTAGGCCTTCCAGCAGTGGACTTTTTGGCCGCAATACTTGATTTGTTTCACGTCACCCTTCCTCAACTTTCTCCGAACGCAGTAGCTCGTTTAGCTATCTTTGAATGGGCGTTGCGAGCCGAAGGCTGTGAGGGGAGGGCAGAGATCTTCGCTGCGCTACACAGAGCTTCGTGCCAGCCAAAAACCTTCGTAGGCCCCGGAGGTGAAAAAGTGGTAGTAGCCTTCGGAAGTATTAACTTCAGGCTTCGGGATGAATACGCCCTTCAATTTCCTGCTAAGGCCATCAATGCAAGATGGTATACCGACTGGGTCATGAGATGGTTTTACGCCGAAGTTGGGGCGAGCAATCCTTTGGCTGGACCTCTGAAAGACATTCAATTCTGGAAGGAAGCTGTTGGCGTAAAAGATTACGCTAACAGGTTTCTGTAGAAGAGAAACTAACAAACGAAGTGTTTGCGAAAGAAACTGTTCTAAGCCTCCGAAAGGATAATAACTTAGAATAGTTCGAATGTGTGTATTGAATAACTTGTATTCGGTCCCTATTACAGGGTGAAATGGGGGGTATTTATAGGCCCAAACATTAAGGAAAAGACCTATTTACCCCTCTATTACAACCGACATAGTGAAAACTATTCGGTTCCCTTAATAGGGCTAAAATGGTAAAAGACTAATCTAATGAGAAGAAGATAAGTCTTCCATCTTAGCTGGCAGAAAAGATCTTTGAGGGCCTTAGTTCGAAGATGTACTCCGAACCAATGCCTATCTTCATACTTCGAACTTGGTTCCGGGTATCTTCGAAGATGATCGTCGGGGAGCCTTCGAATCCACTGTCTGCCTTTATGTTGCTTCGGCAATAACCCCGAAGATGAGATATTTTCCCCCAACAGTAGCCCCTCGAATACGCTTCTCCGTTTGACCTGTAACGTTAGGAGAGCAGTATACGGAAGGAAAAGATAACCAAACATAGGGGTTATGGTTTTTATTTTATCTCCGAAATGCATGAAGATATGAACTTCGAATCAGTCTTAAGGTAATTGCTTTTCGAACTATCTTAGAGCCGACTCAAGAAGTTCGAAAGTCTTTTAGACTTAGAGAAAATAGCCGTTAAGTTTCTGTTTCTAACGGAAACTGTAGCAGGCGCTAATTTCGTAAGAGGAGTAACAGCAGAATGCGAAACGACATGGATTAATGGTAAAAAAGCGAAGTCTGGGCTATAAATAGGAGGTCTAGAAGTTACCCAGTTATCTTTTCACTGCATTCTCGCAATCGAAAACTTTTCGAGCCCTTTGAGTTCTTGAGCCCTAGCCTCCATTTCCTCAGAGCAATCCGACGACTGCAATGGTGAAGACTAAGGGATCTGCACCTCCGTCGGTCTTGGCTCGGCAACAGGCGGCGGCAACGTCGGCGGCGGCGACATCGGCGGCGGCAGCATCGACGGCGGCATCCATGGCGGCAGGAGGGAGAAATCCCCAAATCGCCGATGACCAAGGTCTGTGCCCGCCATCGACAAAGTATTTGGATCAATCTTTTGAGTTGGGGCCTTCTACCTGCAAGAGGGAATCTTTGGCAATCACAGCAGGGGGAAAAATTAGTAATGGAGTTATGATCCGGAAGCCGGACAAAGAATCGATTCCATCGCCAAGACCCGGAGAAGTAGTGGTATTCGAAGCCTTCTTCGAAGCTGGCTTGGGCCTTCCTGCTGTGGATTTCCTGGCGGAGGTACTTGATCTGTTCCATGTAACCCTCACCCAATTATCTCCGAATGCAGTAGCTAGATTAGCTATCTTCGAATGGGCGCTGAGAGCCGAAGGTTGTGAGGGGAGGGCAGAAATCTTCGCTGCACTACATAGAGCAACTTGCCAACCGAAGACCTTCGTAGGCTCCGGAGGTGAAAAGTGGTGATATCCTTCGGCTCTATCAACTTTAGACTTCGAGATGAGTATGCCCTTCAGTTTCCTGCCAAGGCCATCAATGCCAGATGGTATACTGATTGGGTTCTAAGATGGTTTTATGCCGAAGTTGGAGCAAGCAGTCCTCTGGCCGGGCCCCTTAAAGAAATTCAATTCCGAAAAGAAGCCTTAGTGCAGCCCAACGAAGGCCAGCTCGAAGCTCGTCTTAACTTGCTTCAGAAGATTAGCCGAAGGTTAAGCATGCGGGACTTAGCTGAAGAATTCATCGGACTGTAAATTCCTCCGCTGATGGCCAACTGGCCTGTCATCTTCGAGGATGATTCGGAAGGCGGTCTCCGCAAGATTAACTTGACTTTGAGCCCTGCAGGTAAATTCGAAACCAACATGTATTATACATATTTACTTCGAAGAAAGACTAATTTGATTTATTTTTTAGCTTCTTCAGCCCCTATTACTTCAGAGCAAATTGTAAGGGCTTCGGAGAAGATTTTGGGTGCCCCAACTCCGGCTGAAAAAGAATGGAGAGTTAAATTGGTCGGGAGTTGGGAGAGGTTTAACAGAGTATGGGGAATGTTGGAGTTAACTCCGCCCCCTCTGATGTACTGGGTGCCTTTGGAGAAAGGACCCAAGAAGAGGATAGCTGAAGCCGGAGCTTCGAGCTCCGTAAAGACTCCGGTGAAGAAGGTGGCTCAGAAGCCGAAAAATCTCGCACCTTCGAATCCTGCGCCTTCGAGCTCAAGAACCTCAATCTCCGGTTCTAAAGAAGATGAAGGTATATTATTAGTGAGATTGATTGATGAAGATGCAGCTCAACAAATATTCACATTGAAGATACTGCAGGTATGCCGGAGCTTCAAGCTAACATTGAAGAAATGAGAGCTCCGGATACTCAAGAGGAGCAAATCGAAGCCCCTATGGGCGAAGATGAAGTTGAAGTTCCTACAACTTCAGTTGTGGATGAGAGGAGGACTGCTCACGGAGATACTCCGGCAGCTGAAGTTTTAACTGTGGATTTAGATGATGACTTCACCTTTGATCCTCCGAGCAGTCCAGTGCTCGACCTCCCCCAGAATGTCGAAGGTAAATTTCGCATAATTCTTTTATTATTTTCTGCAAGATTATACAATGTATAATATCTTTGCTTTTGTAGAGCCCCCTTCAGAAGAAGTACAACATGAAGACACAATTCAAAGGCCTTCGACAACTTCGGAGCCGCACCCGGAGGTCGCTCAACAGGGGCCTGGAAGGGGTAAAAGACAAATAGAGCCTCTCCCTGCTCAAGGATCAACTTCGTCTGAATCAACAGACGAAAGTGAATCAACTGAGGGGGGGCATCTTCCGAAGTTCCAAGGACCTCAGGAGAACGCTCCGGACCTTCGTCAAGCAGGGATGACCAAAAGGCTTCGGCAATGCTCCCTCTTTTGACTCCTTTTTTGGAGCCAACTGGGCTTCGGACTCTGCTCAAACCTTTGGGTCGAGTGAGTCGCGAAGTCGGGGAGACAGAGCTGGTAGCAAAATTAAGCAGGGCGAAGAGTTCGGAGCTTAACGTTGCCCTGGAACGAGCGGCCTACCAGGTACAGAGCACCTTCGAGCCAATATCTTTAGCGAATTATATTGGGTTCAGAGTACATCTTCGAACCAGCAGCAAATTATACATGAATAATTTCTTACTTTAGTTTTTTCTTTTCTCAGCAAGCAGTCTTGGCCGCGCTGCAACTTTATCAAGCGAGAATGAAATTGCTCAGCTTCGGGAAGAAAATGAAGCTCTTAAACGCAACTTATCTTTCTCCGAAGCTAGAGTACTTCAAATGGATAATGTGATTTCAACGGAGCGTAGGGCCAGACAAGGCTTGGAGGCTGCTAATAAGGAGCTCGAAGCAGAAAGAATCGTGCTTCGGGCTGAAATTGAAAGGTGCGGTTGGAGCATGCTAGTGCTGGGTCCAAACTTGTAAGGCTCCAAGAGGAAGCTAGCCAACTCCTAAACCAGAAGAATATTTTAACTACGGAGAATGCTAGGATTTCCGGAGTTTTGGCAGAAACAACTTCGAGCAAGGATGCACTAACTGAAGAAAAGCTCAAATCGAAGAAGGTAGCTACGGAGGTCATCGAACAGATGCTAGGTGTTCTAGAGTACTTCGGTACTACTGGATCACTTCCTTCGGATGACAACGTGACTCTGCTGCGCCGGCTAAAAAGGATCCAAGGAGCAGCGAAGCAAATGAAGACGACAGACATTCGTTATGGAGAACTCTCTGGACAAGTGTCTGCCCTCGGACTACTTTGTTACTACGAGGATTTGGGCCGAACAATCACTCCGAGCGCAAAGGGCTCCATTACCTTCGACGACGAGCGGCTTTTGAATCCTTCCGAAGGCGTGACTGCCGCCTGGCGAGCCTTTCAAACCTCATGGAGAGCCAAAGGTCGTTCTGCGATCAAGGCTTGGATCGATGAAGGCCAACGCCAGAAGCAAGTTCGGAGCCAAGCTTCGAGCAGTCAGCCTCCTCCGAACCCGCAGGTTTAGGAATTATTTAGGATTTTTTGACTATGTAAAGCTCATGCTTGTAAACATTATCAATGAAAATCTTGTTGTCATATTTTTAGGATTTGCCTCTTATGGAAGACATCGAAGTGTTAGAGCTTAACGATGAACTTCGCTCATTATGGAACACCTTCGAACTTCTAAAGAGTTATAAGCGTCCTCGATTTCTTATTCCTCGAGATGACTCCGGCGTAATTGCGCCCGAAGTAATCAAAGACGTGTTGTCTTATATTAAAGAGGAAGAGAAAGAGGTTGACGCAAACACCTCGTCTTCTGAAGACACTATTTGGTCTCAAGACGAAGGTGAAGCTCGAAATAAAAGATCTGAAGATCTTAGAAGCTGGGAAAGAAGCCCCGAACGGCTTCGAACTTGGGCCGAGCTTCAACAAGAGCAGAAGGATTTTAGAGCTTCGAGGGGGAGGAAAAGAGTTAAACGTAAAGTTCTTAGAACTTCCGATGTTGGAACTAGCCGTTCCACCCCTAGCTCTCGGGACCGAAGAGGTCTCCGATTCCTTCTTGGTATAGATACCAATTTTTCATAGTGTAATCTGTAAACACATTTATTTCAATAATGAATGCTGATTTAAAATTGTCTCCATATTTACTAGCCCCTTTTTGTGGATAAGCAACTTTGAAATGTATTCAAAGATGGTTATGCGCAAAGAAAAAACTTCAGAGTACAATTTTTTGGGGGTTCGGAGCCCCTCTGTCATTTAAAGATCTTTTAAAATCTTATGAAATGTCTTCGACTATTTGTAGTCAGAAGAATGGTAATTTAGTACCTTTGTTTATGAAATAAATCAGTTAAGATAACTTTCAGGACACTTTAGTGTCTTAGAAAATTTGTCACTTTGGCTGTTCGTTAACAGACATTCGAAGCTCATGGGGGGGTCCCTACATGATGTTTTGCTTTACGCCATCTTCGGCTTATTTTTGCGATCTCTGACGAACCAATGGTTCGTAGTTGCAATGGTCTCTTTGGACTCTTTTTACGGAGGTCTACAGCAATGGTTGGACTTCCGCTAATTTGGCCACCTTCGGCTCTTTTTGCAGGGGAAGCAAGAAGGTTCTACCAGCCAATGGCTTGGACTTCGCAGATTTGGCCACCTCGGCTCTTTTTGCAGCAGTCTACCAGCCCATGGCTTGGACTTCGCAGATTTTGGCCACCTTCGGCTCTTTTTTACGGAAGTCTACCAGCCAATGGCTTGGACTCCGTCAGGGTTGTTGTTTTGGGCTCTTTTACGGATGCCTACAAGCCGGTGGCCTGGGCTCAGGATTATGTCAGCC
>JAAALK010000285.1:58595629-58610116 GCA_019279435.1 Zizania palustris | reverse complement strand
CTGTTTGTGAGATTGTGTTTCTGTGTTCTTGCTTGTGTTATCGATTCTCATAGAGGGATAAGACTTCTTGGTGAGGTAAATCACGTTCGTGCGTGGTTGATAACCAACGGAGCTGTGGTGTAGTGATTGCGGGGTTCAGATCAGTGCTGATCGGAAGCTGGATCGTCAACGTCGAGTCCTCCAACATTCGAGTTTACCCCCTCTGACGAAAGATCGAGCACTCGTACGCATCAAGTGATATCAGAGCCCAAGTTGCCCATCAGGTATCACTGCATCCCTTAAATTGTGCTTCGCCTTCTCCTAGAACTCCATAAAAAACCGCAAAAAAAGAGTTGTAGACATCTAGGGCAAGTTATCCTTATCGACCTACTGTTTTGAGCCTTTACAATTTTGTCACGGTGTCATATTGCTGAGTTTTGATCCATGGTCGATGTTAGGTTGCTGTTTTAGAGTTGTGTTCTTGATCGCGAGTCAAAGCCATAACCTTTCTTAGTCCCAGGATATCCGAATCCAACCCTAAACCCTAGTCGGAGTCGGTTCGGGGTCAGTCCGACCTTGCCTTGGTAAAATGGCCATAACTTTTGCATAGGGACTCCATTTGAGCTCTACCACCCATCAAAACGATCGGGACGAAAAAACACATCCAGCCATAGGCGGAAAAGCCGCTTATGATTGGGGTAAGGGCCAAATTCATCCGGGAAGACAGAGTTCTAGAGGGGTTTTTTGTTTGCAACCAACATAACTTCTTCCTTGTCGGGTACCTCGTTGAGTACTTATTGTTTGAGGAATCTGTAAAAAAGGAGAAAAAAAGGGAGGCCAAAAGAAAAAAGAGGCCAAAAAAAGAGAAAGAAAATAAAAAAATCTGTGAGGCACAAGAGGAGGAAGTTGTTATAGTTTAAGTTCAGCGTTGTTACCTATATTTCTAAGTGTTGTTTTTGGTGTTCTTGGTATTAGAGTTGGCTTGTCTTCTCGTTTCTAGAAGCACAAGTTAGACTAGCAACCAAGACAAGTATTATGGATTATTATTGAGCTTTACTAACTGTTGTCGATTTGTGCTAATCCTTGCTACCAAAGATAAGCCTTCCGAGCTCCACCTTCCTTCTGATCAGTACGGTGACCAGCTGGCAATCGCTATACTCACGACTTCAACGGTATCATCCCCAAGCCAACCGGTTGTGCCACCTACAACGATTGGTAAGAACTTTGCAAGAACTTGGTGAACCGCTTGATTGTGAGCGACTCCACAACCTAGTAGTTCATAGGAAACTAACGCACTTGTGAGCTTGTTTGTGTTTTGTGTTTCTACTAACCATGGCAGGATCACACCAAGGCGATGGAGATGAATGTGTGTCCAAGTTCGAACTTGGAAAGTTGCTGCAAGAACTCAATGCAAACATCGTTAAGAGTAACCAGGACAATGAGAACAGATTGGAGAGGATAGAGAGGAGCATTGCCACCCCCGTCACCAGGATGGAGAACATAGAGGCACAGCAAGCACCACCTAACGATAGAGCTCAGGATCTCGACGCAGATGGTATAAATCAACAAGAGCATATCCACCCCTTGCTCGAGACCCTCCTCCCCATCAACGAAATCCACGTCGTCAAGGTATGGGTGGTAATAATGAAAACAACCCTCGTGCTGATAATTCGTTTGCTAAGGTTAAGTTCAGCATACCACCTTTTTCTGGCTCTTATGATGCTGAGACATATCTGAATTGGGAGATGACAGTAGAACAAAAATTTAACTCTCATCTTGTTTCAGAAATTCAAAGAGTTAGACAAGCCACTAGTGAGTTTACCGATTTTGCTATTATTTGGTGGAATGAGCTATCAAATGTAGGCTTAGCACCTGACACATGGGATGGGCTAAAGAGAGCTATACGTGGTAGATTTGTCCCCACTACTTATAAACGTGATTTGCGTCAAAAATTACAATGTTTAAATTAGGGAAATAAATCTGTAGAGGAGTACTACCAAGAACTGCAAATAGGAATGTTGCGTTGTGAGGTAGTTGAGGATGAGGATGGTAAAATGGCTAGATTTTTTGGTGGTTTAAGAAGATAAATACAGGACATAGTTGATTATAAGGAATATAATTCTCTCAATAGATTGTTTCACCTTTCTATGAAGGCAGAAAGAGAATTGCAGGGACTACAGCTGAAGTCGAAGAGCAACTTCACCGACACAAGAGCGGCATCTACAACGGGAAAATCAACACTACCTTCTCCTACACGGTCTACTGCCCCCCTTCATACCTAAGGCACGTTCAGCAGCACCGTTGTCTTCACTACCACCAGAGGATAAGAGTAAAACAACCATACTAGCAAATAGTTCCTCATCGGTTGCTTCTACAGGTTGAACCAGTGGAGTCATTTGCCACAATTGCAAAGGGAAGGGCCATTTCATGAGAGATTGCCCAAGCAAGAGACATACATTCATTGCTACTGAGGATGGTGGGTATATTAGTGCTAGTGATATTGATGAAGGTGGTACTAACAATGCAGGTGACGATGAGGAGACTGAAAATGACGGTGAGGAGATTTTAGGTACTACCACCACTGAGAAGTATTAGGCGTTGATTGTACAACATGTTTTAAACACTCAAGTGGAGCAAACAGACACACTTCAACGACATAACTTATTTCAAATGTTCCTCATTGTCAATGATCGTCGTGTTCGTGTCATAATTGACGGAGGGAGCAGCAACAATTTGGTGAGCTTAGATTTGGTTAATAAGCTTGGATTGACCACACTGTCCACATCCTCATCCATACTACATTCAGTCGTTCAACAATAGTGGCAAGGTCAAGGTAACACACTCTGCGAGAGTGCACTTTTTCATTGGTACGTACCATGACTTTGCTGATTTTGATGTTGTACCCATGCAAGTATGTTCACTTTTATTGGGTAGGCTGTGGGAATTTGATATGGATGCTACACATCATGGTAGGAGTAATAAATATACACTTATGCACAAGGGAAAGAAAATTACTTTGCTTCCTGTGACTTCCACTGAAATTATGCAATGTGAGAAAGAGAGTATTGAGAATAGCAAGAAGGAGATTGCACCACAATCTGAAAATAAGCAAGTAGCTAACACTATTTTTCCACCTAAGAAAGATAAGAAAGACAATAGCTCTAAGTCGGACGGTATTAAATTGAAGGGGGGTGTTATGCTTGCTACTAAATCTGATTTGGCTGATGTTAATGAGTTTGATTCTCCTTGTCATTATGCATTGATATCCAAAGAAGTCTTGTTTTCATTTGAGGATTCTTCCACCTTGTTGCCTCCTGCTGTCACTAACCTTTTGAAGGAGTATAAGGATGTGTTTCCAAGCAGAGATGCCTCCAGGGCTGCCACCTATTCAAGGTATTGAGCATCAAATTGACTTGATCCTAGGAGCGACATTGCCAAACTGTGATGCATATAGAACAAATCCGGAGGAGACTAAAAAAATTCAGCGACAAGTCCAAGAACTTCTGGACCATGGGTACGTACGAGAGGCTTAGCCCATGTGTTGTGCTTGTTCTTTTAGTCCCTAAGAAAGATGGTAGTTGGCGTATGTGTGTTTATTGTAGAGCCATCAATAATATTACAATAAGGTATCATCATCCTATTCATAGGTTAGATGATATGCTTGATGAATTGAGTGGGTCTACCATTTTCTCAAGGATTGACTTGCATAGTGGATACAACCACATTAGAATGAAATTAGGAGATGAATGGAAAACAACTTTCAAAACTAAGTTTGGTTTATATGAGTGGTTAGTCATGCCTTTTGGGTTAACTAATGCACCTAGCACTTTCATGCGTTTAATGAATGAAGTATTGAGAGTATTTATTGGCAAATTTGTGATGGTTTACTTTGATGATATCTTGATATATAGTAGATCTATTGATGAACATTTGAATCATTTGCCATGCTGTTTTTAATGCTTTGAGAGATGCACGCTTGTTCGGTAATCTTGAAAAGTGTACTTTTTGCACGGATCGAGTCTCTTTTCTTGGCTATGTTGTTACTCCACAGGGTATTGAGGTAGATGAAGTGAAAATTGATGCTAGTGGAATTGGTATAGGAGGAGTTCTCATACAAGAAGGTAAACATGTTGCTTACTTTAGTGAAAAATTGCATGGACCTAATCTGAATTATTCCACTTATGATAAGGAGTTGTATGCTTTAGTTTGGGTGTTAGAGACTTGGCAACATTACATTTGGCCTAAGAAGTTTGTCATTTATTCTGATCATGAATCTTGAAACATATTAGAAGCCAGACAAAACTAAATAAGCGACATGCAAAATGGGTTGAGTTCATAGAGTCATTTCCATACATCATTAAACATAAATGTGGTAAAGACAATATCATTGCATATGCTTTATCCAGGCGTTTTACTATGTTATCTCAGCTTGATCATAAGATATTTGGTCTAGAAACAATAAAAGAGTTATATGCTACTGATCTAGACTTCAAGGATGCTTTTGAAAATTGTAGAGGGTGCTGAACTTGGAATAAATATGTGCTAAATGATGGTTTATTATATCGTGCTAACAAGCTATGCGTCCCAGCTAGCTCCATTCACCTTGTGTTTTTACAAGAAGCTCATGGGGAAGGATTGATGGGACATTTTGGAGTGAAGAAAACTGAGGACGTGATGTCCACACACTTCTTTTGGCTAATGATGCGACAGGATGTCGTGCGCTACGTCTCACGCTGCACTACATGTAACAAAGCTAAGTCACACTTGAATCCCTTTGGACTTTATATGCCCCTTCCTGTTCCTAGCGCCCCTTGGGAGCATATATCAATGGACTTTGTCTTAGGTTTACCTAGAACAAAGAGGGGGAGGGATAGTATATTTGTGGTGGTCGATCGATTCTCAAAAATGGCACATTTTATACCTTGTCATAAGAGCGATGATGCTACAAACATTGCTAAATTGTTTTTTAGGGATATCATTCGCCTACATAGAGTACCCACAACCATTGTCTCTGATCGTGATGCTAAGTTCTTGAGCCACTTTTGGAGAAGTTTATGGTGCAAGTTGGGAACCAAGCTGCTATTCTCCACCACATGCCACCCTCAAACCGATGGAAAAATAGAGGTAGTTAATCGTACGTTATCCACCATGTTGTGGGCTGTTTTGAAGAAGAATTTGAAGATGTGGGAAGAATGTTTACCTCATTTGGAGTTTGCATATAATCGAGCGATACATTCTACCACCAAGGTTAGTCCTTTCCAGGTTGTGTATTGCTTTAATCCCCGTGCTCCCAATGATCTTTTGCCATTGCCTACTTCTGAACATGTGCATTTAGATGCTAAGACACGTGCTGATTTTATTCTGAAATTACATACCACAACTAAAGAACACATTGAGAAGATGACCGAAAAGTATAAAATTGCTGGTAGTAAGGGTAGGAAACATTTAACCTTTTAAATAGGTGATCTTGTTTGGTTACACTTGCGTAAAGATGGATTTCCAGATTTGAGAAAGTCTAAATTGATGCCTCGAGCTGATGGTCCTTTCAATATAGTTAAGAAAATTAATGACAATGCATACCAGCTTGAGTTGCCTGCAGATTTTGGGGTTAGCACCACATTTAACATTTCAGATTTGAAGCCATATTTGGGAGAAGAAGACGAGTTTGAGTCGAGGACAACTCCAATTAAAGAAGGGGAGGATGATGAGGACATCGATAATAATGATAAAGACATCCAACACTCTATCATTCCTGGACCAATCACTCGCTCTCGTGCCCGCAAGCTTAATTATGAGGTACATTCATTTCTTACTTTACATAATGATATGAATATGGATGGGATGATACTTATGGGTGATATTTTAACTCTAAGTAACTTGGGAGAAGCATTTCTGGATCAAACACAAGAGGGAGAGGCAGCGCAACAATCCAATTCGGATTCGACTTCAAACTCCGATTTCGGTTCGGTTTCAGTAGAACACCCTTCATTAAAACGGGCATAACTTTCTCGTACGGAGGCGGATTGAGGCGTTCTTTAAGGCGTTGGAAATATAACAAAAATATATTTCCAATGAATCTGGTGCCAAGTCGTGATTCATTACGAAACGTTCCGTGTCGTCCAAATAAGTCATAAGGTGTTGCGTCACCATTTTGGGCCACTTTGGGCCCTGTATCCGTTTGGGGCCTTAAGCCCAACAATAGGGAAAGACTTTACACAAACCCTAGGTATTAATACTCTGTAGACGTCATGAATTAGGGTGGGGTTTTGCTTAATTTCGAACTGCCTTGCAGATTGAACTCTAACATTCGTCAGATTGTGGAACCCCACTCGAGAAATCGATCTTTCATCTGTTTGTGAGATTGTGTTTCCGTGTTCTTGCTTGTATTCTCGATTCACATGCAGGGATAAGCCTTCTTGGTGAGGTCAATCGCGTTCATGCGTGGTTGATAACCAAGTGGAGCCATGGTGTAGTGATTGCGGGGTTCAGATCAGTGCTGATCGGAAGCCGGATCATCAACGTCGAGTCCTTCACCAATCGAGTTTACCCCCTCTGACGGAAGATCGGGCACCCGTGCGCATCATTTAAGTCATGGGCCGTACCCTAGAAGGACTCAAACCTAAACAGACTCGATGATCCTAACAAGACTTTGACTTAACTTAGTCATGAGTTTGACTCCCGATTGGTGCCGTCGTAGTTGGTGATTGCTCGATAGTGGATGGTGATCTACCAGTAGTGGTCAGCAGTCAGCCGATGGTAGTTGGTGATCGACCAATGATGGTTGCCGATCAACCGATGGTGGTCGGTGGTAGGCCGATGGTGGTCAACAAGCGACTGATGGTGGTTGGTGGTCGGCCGATGGTGGTCGCAGTCGTCAATTGGTTGATCCAACATCTCTTCTCCCATGTTCCTAAGTATAACATAGTCATAACCGGAACTTAGTAATATTCCATTCATATAGGAATTGGTTTGAGTAACGAGGAGCGAATTCACCTGAGAATTAAGTTGACGAACTCGAGCACAAGTCATTGGTCCTCGATAATCAAGTGTGGATGTATCTTTAGCACTGATGTCCTCATCAAGTATCATCTCAACTCCTTTATTTCTAATGTCACCATTTTCAAGACCATCATCATAAACCCCAACATATTCCTTTCCAAGCATGCTTCCTCCAATCTCTTTTTTGCTATCAGTAGTCACTAACCACGTTTTGGCAACAATTCTTTCTTTGTTTCTTAGGAAAATAAGATTGATTGGATAATGGCTCTACTATTTTGCAAAACGTGAAGGTAAGAGTTTTGTACATTTAAATAATTTAATTACAAAAGAAACAAGCAGAATAGAAGAATACCGATTCTGATTAGTTCAAACTGGGGGACTTTAACTCTTCGAGTCCTCTAGAATAGGAAGAACTTATATTAGTCAAAATACAGCATCACTAAAACAAGTTAGCTTAGACATACCATGCTTGTCAATATGGGATCTTGGGAAAAATTTGAGGTTGCATTACCATTACCTTCATGAACAAAACTTTGAATATGTGCCTCCTACAGTAAACAAGAGCCAAATAGTGATTAAGCATGGTCAATCAGTGTTGTGAAGACAATTTTGGCATAAATTTCAGCATGATTTTCCAACCACAACTTGGTCTACAATAGGCAAAATGGAAGCATACCATTGCAACTATCTACTCACTTGGTAAAGGCATACAGTCTTCAGTGGATGCCTCGTGATGCAATGTATCATCAACCATATTACATAATACATTAGTAAAAATATTAATATTATTGTTGTAGCTGATTACATTAGAAATAAAGTATGTTACCTATTACCTGCACTTTATTTGTGGGAGAGAGCACATTACCAATTGAGCATGCAGGGCTGTGATCAGTATGACTTTCTGGTTCTACAAGTTTATCCTTGAAAAAACAAGTAAGAGTGGGAAGGCTTACTTCTAGGTGGTAGGCATAATTACAGTTCATTGTAATATGAAAAGGACACATATATGAAAAAGTAATAAATCGAACCATTATGATGTTTAAAGCATAATAGCATATCTAATCACTATTATCAATGAGAAAAAAAAGATGTAGTTGCCATTCTGAAAAAGGAACATATGCTTACTTCATCATCATGTAGATTGGCTACCATTTCCTTTATGAAATCCTCTTCAGGAAACTTTTTTAACATGAAAGCAAGCCAGTGCTTCATGAAACCACCCATGCGTTGCATCTTATTCTCCATTTCATTTACTTTCTCTTGGTACATTCTTTCTTCCATAGTTTGAGTGACAAAAGTTAGACCTTGGGACACTCGAACTTCACTCCAGTACTTATCATCATAGTACCCCCATGCTTTTAACTCCTTAGCAACTATCTCATTGAACACCTCATTAAAATATTGAGCTGAAAGATTACCATTGTTGTTTTTATACCTTTTTTCTAATTACTCATATGATGCATTCTATAGAAATAAAAACAGTGCAAGGTCATATAATGGTAAATAGAAATTCAGATCGAACATAAATGGTTAGGATTAGAAAATGTACCATTACTGCATCGACTTTGTAGGTAGTGTATCTGCCATTCTTTTTCTTGTGAGCATCCTCCCATAATTCAAGCCTATTAATCTTCCTTTTTTGGTTATCTTCTCGCACGACAGAGAAAATTAAGGCTCATTACAAATCTAAATTATATGACGGTGAATACAATAAGTAACATGGGATGAATATATCTCACCATCACTTTTTTCAACCTAGCATGGTTTTTCTCCCATATGTGTGTGTATTTTTCTGTTCTTTTGTGATCCTAGAGTTTGTCGCACATACTTTCCTGCAAAGATAAAAGAGTGATGAAGTGTTGTTACACTCGATGCTATCAAACTAGATATAAATGGTAAATAAAAGGGTGGCACCTTATGTGGTTCTCAGCACCAAAACCCAATAAGACATTTCCATTGAAGTTCATTCACTTTGTTTGGTTTCCCATTTATGATTTCATCTACAGATCCCTCTTCACGATTGAAATATTGTTTCTTAAATTTTGATTTGTAGGATCACCACTTATTGTTAATAGTCCTTAGCACCGAGTCCCTTGTAAGATTCAGCGTTTGGCGGGGGAATTTAAAGTGTTCCTATAAAGAGTAGAGGTAGATATTACTGGAGAGATGAAAATTGTGGTACTTGACTGAACTAGCTAGGAATATTAATTTTACCTCCACATCCTTAATTATTTGTTGCTTGTGTGTATTGAACAGAGCATTGTTCCATCTTTCAATGTGTAAAAGAGTTAATGATGGTTTTGCTGCTATATGTCCAAGGTATAGACCAAGAATGGAGGCTAACCTTTCATTTGGGATACCATTTTCATTAGTCCCTATAATTACCTGTCCTCCTTGTAAATCCACTATATTTGAAACTTTGAAATCCCCTAAAACTGGTCTCACCTCTCTATTTGGCTCTACATATAGGAAATATATTATTTTAATACTATATTTGGATATGCAATAAAACATGAAACTCACATATTATCTTAATGGGGGTTCATGGATGTTGGCTTGGGAGGAGGGATAATAAGCCATCAACATTAGGACCCTATAAGTCACCATTGTTCTCATTCTCTCGTAAGTTGTCATGCCTATTGTTACTCTCTGCTAAGTTCTCCAGCTCATTCTCAATAGGTTTTTCATCCTCTTATTCTTTAAGGTTAATGTTCCTTGACCGTCGAAGTGGTCTTACCATGATTTCTTGTGCATATTTGTTGGCGTAAAAGATTACGCTAACAGGTTTCAAGAAATTAGAAACTAATAAACGAAGTGTTTGTGGGAAAACTATTTCAAGCCTCCGAATTGGATAATAGCTTAGAACAGTTCGAAGATGTGTATTGAATAACTCAGTATTCGATCCTCATTACAGGGCAAAACGGGGGGTATTTATAGGCCCAAACATTAAGGAAAAGACCCTTTTACCCCTATATTACAACCGACATAGTGGAAACTATTCGGTACCCTTGATAGAGCTAAAACGGTAAAAAAATAATCTACTGAGAAAGAAGATAAATCTTCCATCCTAGCTGGATAGAGGCTCTCTGAAGAGTCCATGTTCGAAGATATACTTTGAACTAGAGTCCGCCTTCATCCTTCAAACTCGCTCCAATACGCCCCCGGAGTTAGACATTGGAAGCCTTTGATTAAATCACCTGCCTTTGTCTTGTTGCAGCAATGGCTCTGAGGATGAAGTATTTTCCCCCAACAGTAGCCCCTCGAATACACTTCTTCGCTAGACCTATGATGTTAGGAGAGCAGTATACGCAAGAAAAATAATCATGCGCAGAGGTTAACAGTTTTAATCAACCTTCGAAATATGCAGAGATTCGAAACATCGAATCAACTTATAAGAAAATTATGTTCGAACTATTTTAGAATTAACTTAAAAAGTCCGAAAGCTTTTTTAGGCTTAGAAGAAATAGCCGTTGGCTTTTTCTTCCAACGGAAATTATGTGATGCGTTAACTTTGCAAAAGGATAACGGTCAGGAATGCGAAACGGCAAACACAAACGGTAAAAAATCGTGGCCTGGGCTATAAATAGGGGATCCAGACCCTTCCCGAATACCCTTCTCACCGCTTTCGTGCAAACAAGCCCTAGCCTCCATCTTTTTTCTTGAGCAATCCGTGCGATTTCATGGCGAAGACAAGCTTCAAGGTCCCTTGGAGCGGCTTCAGCCCTGGCCCGGCAGCAGGCTGCGGCAGCAGCGGCGAAAGCAGCATCAGTGACGACGACTCTGGCAGCAGGCAGTAGTAGCGCTAATGGCGGTGCCAGGAAGAAATCCCCAACATGATGGTCC
The DNA here is from genome assembly GCA_019279435.1 of Zizania palustris. Classification (NCBI taxonomy): domain Eukaryota; kingdom Viridiplantae; phylum Streptophyta; class Magnoliopsida; order Poales; family Poaceae; genus Zizania; species Zizania palustris. The sequence goes on along the minus strand of JAAALK010000285.1, from coordinate 58,599,295 downwards.
TCATGATCTCCTTCCAGCGTCGTCGAAGTATGCGGACCAATCTTACCAGCTGGGACCATCAACCTGCCGAAGGGAGTCGCTCGCAGCAGCAATAGAAGGGAAGATTAGCTCGGAGATTGTGATCCGCAAACCTGAAAAAGAAGCTATTCCTTCGCCAAGGCCCGGAGAAGTGGTTGTCTTCGAAGCCTTTTTCGAAGCAGGATTAGGGCTTCTGGCGGTCGACTTCCTAGCTGAGGTACTAGATTTATTCCATGTTACTCTCCTCAAACTCTCTCCGAACGCGATAGCACGCCTTGCCATCTTCGAATGGGTGTTGCGAGCTGAAGGCTGCGAAGGAAGAGCAGAGATCTTCACAGCCCTGCACCGAGCTTCTTGCCAACCGAAGACCTTCATAGGCCCCGGAGGTGAGAAAATGGTGGTGGCCTTCGGGAGCATTAACTTCCGGCTTCGGGATGAATACGCTCTTTGGTTTCCAGCAAAGGCCATCAACGCCAGGTGGTATACAGATTGGATCCTCCGGTGGTTTTATGCCGAAGTTGGGATAGGGAGCCGTCTGGCCGGACCTCTCCAAGACATAAACTTCCGAAGGGAAGCCCTCGTTCACCCAGATCCAGGCCAACTTGAAGCTCGCCTTAGCCTACTTGAGCGAATTAGCCACTGCTTGAGTATGAAGGACCTGGCAGAAGAGTTCCTCGGACTGCAGATTCCTCCTCTGATGGCCAACTAGCCTATCACCTTCGAGGAAGATCTGGAGGGCGGCCTCCGAAAGATCTCTTCGAACTCGAGCCCTGCAGGTAACTTCGAAAACAACATGTTTCATATATATTTATTTGATTAAATAACTAATGTCAACTTATCTCTCAGCTTCTTTATCTCCGATGACTTCGGAACAAATCGTGCGAGCTTCGGAGAAGATTCTGGGAGTTCCAACTCTGGCCGAGAAGGAATGGAGAAAGAAGCTAGTGGGTACTTGGGAACGGTTCAACCGAGTATGGGGTGTACTCGGACTTGTTCCCCCTCCTCTTCTAGATTGGGTGCCTTCTGAACAAGGACCGAAGAAAAGGAAAGCGAAGGTTGGGACCTCAGCCCCTGCCAAGACTCCGTCAAAGAAGGTAGCCCGGAAACCAAGAATTGCGGCGCCTTCAAGTCCGGTGGCTTCGGTCTTCGAATCTTCAGAAGATGAAGGACGAATCCTCGTCGACCTGATTGATGGGGATGAAGACCAGGCAGGTGCAAACACTGGCGCCACTGCAACCCCGATTGCCCGGAACAGGCTGGAACTTTGATTGCCCAGCCAAACTTGCTGCATGAAGGAGCCCCTATGACTGAAGGCGGAGTCGAAGTTGTTGGACCGAAAACGGCGACCAGAGGGGGGGTGAATGGGAGCTTTTAAAATTTAAGGCTTAAAATAGCCTTCTGTTTTAATACAGTCTACCGCGGAACAGGCTTCGAACACAACCTTCGAAGTTCTGGTTTGGAGGTATTTGACGGCTCCGAACACAGGCTTCGCAAGGAGCAAAAGTTCGAAGCCAAGAAGACTTCACTCAACACGCAACCCCGAAAAATCTACTCTGCTAAGTCAGTGCAGGCTCCGCACAGAAGGTGCTTCGAGCAGGCTTCACACTTCACCCTTCGCACGAGTGGACTGTCCTCTGAGGACTTCGACCAAGTACTTAGCGACAACAACTAGTGCTGGGCTTCGTACACCGAAGGTCTAAATGCACACTAACAGACACCGCTAGGAGCTTCGACACGATAGAAACACGGGCTTCGATCAGGGCTTCGCTAGTAAGCAGCGAGGTCTCGCCTCCTGTTACACAGAGCGAACGCACACTGAAAAGCACACTTCGCACAGAACACACTTCGCCTAGACAGGCTTCGGTGCACTACAACTAGCGAGGTATGCAAACAAGTTCAAGCAGAAAGACAACACAGAAGCAGGGCTTCGCCGCTTGAACAAGGAACACAGTAAAAGAACTCACTGGATGAATACAACGTATGTGGGGCTAGTACAGGAGCTCAACAGTAAATGCTCAAAGTGTTCAATGTTACCTACCCAGCCCCCATATTTATAGCCACAACTCACCCAAGTGAATTGACTACTTTACCCCTAGGGTTTACATTGGTTTTGTCTCTTCAGAACAGAGGGGTACAAACGGTAGTCAACTTTATTCTGGAGGCTTCTCTGTCAGCTTTGCAGAGGGGACAACGTCAGCTTTTTGCAGAGCAGACAATGTCAGCCTTTGCAGTCTTTGACCTTTCCAGAGCCCCCCTTCGCACGCGAGGGGTGCGGTAGCTTCGGTGAGAAGCCTTGAGCCAGATGGCCTTCGCTTCACCGAAGACAGCCTTCGATACAGTGACGGTTTTGAGCCGAAGCCATCAAAGCCCTTGGGCCTTCGCACCAACACCCTCGGAGTGGACCACCATGGCTTCGCAGCAACTCCCAGCTCGAACTCCGTCAGTTCGTGTACCTAAGCCATGCATGGCCGAAGCACCACAAGTCAACCTCGCTCCGGAGCTAGCCTCGCTCCGAAGCTTTCCTCACTCCGAAGCCCCACCTTCGGAGTACCACCCTTCGAAGTCCCTCCTTCGTCCAAGGCCTCCTCACGAAGCATTCCATGAGCACTTCATCGCAGTGTCTCTCCACGAGCACACTCCTCGATGAGCCTCACCCAGACCATGCCTTCGACGCGCCTCGACTTCTGAGACCTTCGTCGGGTACCTTCGAATGTCTCCCTCCGGAGCACACTTCGAACGCATTGCCTCCGCAGAGGACTTGTTCCACCAAACTCCGAAGTCACTCCTTCCGAAGTACCCTTCGAAGTGCCTTGCCTCCGAGGACTTTGTCTCGGAGTACCTTCACCTGGAGCCACGCTCCGCACTTACTACCCTCACCTGGTGCACCTCGACCCAAGGATCGACCTCGACCCCTTCGCAGCCTCCGTGACGGAGCTCCCCGCTCCCCTGGCCTCAAGCCTCCCGCTTGACCCAGGTTCACCTGCTACGAACCATCCGTCGCCTCCACAGTCCCCTGCGCACCACAGACAAGCAGACAAGTGTATCCAGTACTCCGAAGACCTCTCCAGGTTAGCAACCTTCGGCACACACTCCGGTGTACCGCCCAAAGTACCGAGACCTTCGGTACAACCCAATCATCGTGTAGTTTCGGACCCCTCCGATAGGCACACTCCGCTGCAACAGCTGTAGCAACCAAACCACCGAACCCTTCGGTGAAACCACCTCCGAACACCTTCGGAGTTCCAACCTCCGAACCCCCTTCGGAGGTACCCCTTCGAACCAGAGGTTAAACACAGTCAATCACTCATCACAGACTCCGAAACCAACCCTTGGTTTCTCAATCTCCCCCTTGATGAGTGCATTGACAACCAAATTTAGTTTAAGAAAATTTAAAGAATTTCAGCACACAAGTGACCATAAAAACTCAGAAATGAGCCAATCATGTCACTTGATAAAAGAATTTCCCCTCCCCCTTTTTCAATAGAGTAAAAAGCCCCTTCATCAAATCTCCCCTTTCTCAAGATAAAAACTCCCCCTGAGTAATTAAGTGTACCCCCTTGCAACAGAGAACTCAAAAATTTCTCCTCCTTTGGCAATGCAGCATCAAGGAGCATTCAAAAGGTGCAAAGCGTCGACATGAGCAGAATT
>JAAALK010000285.1:58568200-58594629 GCA_019279435.1 Zizania palustris | reverse complement strand
TGGTTTTTCTCCCTAGTGTGTGTATTTTTCTGTTCTTTTGTGATCCTAGAGTTTGTCGCACATACTTTCTGCAAAGATAAAAGAGTGATGAAGTGTTGTTACACTCGATGCTATCAAACTAGATATAAATGGTAAATAAAAGGGTGGCACCTTATGTGGTTCTCAGCACCAAAACCCAATAAGACATTTCCATTGAAGTTCATTCACTTTGTTTGGTTTCCCATTTATGATTTCATCTACAGATCCCTCTTCACGATTGAAATATTGTTTCTTAAATTTTGATTTGTAGGATCACCACTTATTGTTAATAGTCCTTAGCACCGAGTCCCTTGTATGATTCAGCGTTTGACGGGGGAATTTAAAGTGTTCCTATAAAGAGTAGAGGTAGATATTACTGGAGAGATGAAAATTGTGGTACTTGACTGAACTAGCTAGGAATATTAATTTTACCTCCACATCCTTAATTATTTGTTGCTTGTGTGTATTGAACAGAGCATTGTTCCATCTTTCAATGTGTAAAAGAGTTAATGATGGTTTTGCTGCTATATGTCCAAGGTATAGACCAAGAATGGAGGCTAACCTTTCATTGGGATACCATTTTCATTAGTCCCTATAATTACCTGTCCTCCTTGTAAATCCACTATATTTGAAACTTTGAAATCCCCTAAAACTGGTCTCACCTCTCTATTTGGCTCTACATATAGGAAATATATTATTTTAATACTATATTTGGATATGCAATAAAAACATGAAACTCACATATTATCTTAATGGGGGTTCATGGATGTTGGCTTGGGAGGAGGGATAATAAGCCATCAACATTAGGACCCTATAAGTCACCATTGTTCTCATTCTCTCGTAAGTTGTCATGCCTATTGTTACTCTCTGCTAAGTTCTCCAGCTCATTCTCAATAGGTTTTTCATCCTCTTATTCTTTAAGGTTAATGTTCCTTGACCGTCGAAGTGGTCTTACCATGATTTCTTGTGCATATTTGTTGGCGTAAAAGATTACGCTAACAGGTTTCAAGAAATTAGAAACTAATAAACGAAGTGTTTGTGGGAAAACTATTTCAAGCCTCCGAATTGGATAATAGCTTAGAACAGTTCGAAGATGTGTATTGAATAACTCAGTATTCGATCCTCATTACAGGGCAAAACGGGGGGTATTTATAGGCCCAAACATTAAGGAAAAGACCCTTTTACCCCTATATTACAACCGACATAGTGGAAACTATTCGGTACCCTTGATAGAGCTAAACGGTAAAAAAATAATCTACTGAGAAAGAAGATAAATCTTCCATCCTAGCTGGATAGAGGCTCTCTGAAGAGTCCATGTTCGAAGATATACTTTGAACTAGAGTCCGCCTTCATCCTTCAAACTCGCTCCAATACGCCCCCGGAGTTAGACATTGGAAGCCTTTGATTAAATCACCTGCCTTTGTCTTGTTGCAGCAATGGCTCTGAGGATGAAGTATTTTCCCCCAACAGTAGCCCCTCGAATACACTTCTTCGCTAGACCTATGATGTTAGGAGAGCAGTATACGCAAGAAAAATAATCATGCGCAGAGGTTAACAGTTTTAATCAACCTTCGAAATATGCAGAGATTCGAAACATCGAATCAACTTATAAGAAATTATGTTCGAACTATTTTAGAATTAACTTAAAAAGTCCGAAAGCTTTTTTAGGCTTAGAAGAAATAGCCGTTGGCTTTTTCTTCCAACGGAAATTATGTGATGCGTTAACTTTGCAAAAGGATAACGGTCAGGAATGCGAAACGGCAAACACAAACGGTAAAAAATCGTGGCCTGGGCTATAAATAGGGGATCCAGACCCTTCCCGAATACCCTTCTCACCGCTTTCGTGCAAACAAGCCCTAGCCTCCATCTTTTTTCTTGAGCAATCCGTGCGATTTCATGGCGAAGACAAGCTTCAAGGTCCCTGGAGCGGCTTCAGCCCTGGCCCGGCAGCAGGCTGCGGCAGCAGCGGCGAAAGCGGCATCAGTGACGACGACTCTGGCAGCAGCAGTAGTAGCGCTAATGGCGGTGCCAGGAAGAAATCCCCAACATGATGGTCCTCATGATCTCCTTCCAGCGTCGTCGAAGTATGCGGACCAATCTTACCAGCTGGGACCATCAACCTGCCGAAGGGAGTCGCTCGCAGCAGCAATAGAAGGGAAGATTAGCTCGGAGATTGTGATCCGCAAACCTGGAAAAGAAGCTATTCCTTCGCCAAGGCCCGGAGAAGTGGTTGTCTTCGAAGCCTTTTCGAAGCAGGATTAGGGCTTCTGGCGGTCGACTTCCTAGCTGAGGTACTAGATTTATTCCATGTTACTCTCCTCAAACTCTCTCCGAACGCGATAGCACGCCTTGCCATCTTCGAATGGGTGTTGCGAGCTGAAGGCTGCGAAGGAAGAGCAGAGATCTTCACAGCCCTGCACCGAGCTTCTTGCCAACCGAAGACCTTCATAGGCCCCGGAGGTGAGAAAATGGTGGTGGCCTTCGGGAGCATTAACTTCCGGCTTCGGGATGAATACGCTCTTTGGTTTCCAGCAAAGGCCATCAACGCCAGGTGGTATACAGATTGGATCCTCCGGTGGTTTTATGCCGAAGTTGGGATAGGGAGCCGTCTGGCCGGACCTCTCCAAGACATAAACTTCCGAAGGGAAGCCCTCGTTCACCCAGATCCAGGCCAACTTGAAGCTCGCCTTAGCCTACTTGAGCGAATTAGCCACTGCTTGAGTATGAAGGACCTGGCAGAAGAGTTCCTCGGACTGCAGATTCCTCCTCTGATGGCCAACTAGCCTATCACCTTCGAGGAAGATCTGGAGGGCGGCCTCCGAAAGATCTCTTCGAACTCGAGCCCTGCAGGTAACTTCGAAAACAACATGTTTCATATATATTTATTTGATTAAATAACTAATGTCAACTTATCTCTCAGCTTCTTTATCTCCGATGACTTCGGAACAAATCGTGCGAGCTTCGGAGAAGATTCTGGGAGTTCCAACTCTGGCCGAGAAGGAATGGAGAAAGAAGCTAGTGGGTACTTGGGAACGGTTCAACCGAGTATGGGGTGTACTCGGACTTGTTCCCCCTCCTCTTCTAGATTGGGTGCCTTCTGAACAAGGACCGAAGAAAAGGAAAGCGAAGGTTGGGACCTCAGCCCCTGCCAAGACTCCGTCAAAGAAGGTAGCCCGGAAACCAAGAATTGCGGCGCCTTCAAGTCCGGTGGCTTCGGTCTTCGAATCTTCAGAAGATGAAGGACGAATCCTCGTCGACCTGATTGATGGGGATGAAGACCAGGCAGGTGCAAACACTGGCGCCACTGCAACCCCGATTGCCCGGAACAGGCTGGAACTTTGATTGCCCAGCCAAACTTGCTGCATGAAGGAGCCCCTATGACTGAAGGCGGAGTCGAAGTTGTTGGACCGAAAACGGCGACCAGAGGGGGGGTGAATGGGAGCTTTTAAAATTTAAGGCTTAAAATAGCCTTCTGTTTTAATACAGTCTACCGCGGAACAGGCTTCGAACACAACCTTCGAAGTTCTGGTTTGGAGGTATTTGACGGCTCCGAACACAGGCTTCGCAAGGAGCAAAAGTTCGAAGCCAAGAAGACTTCACTCAACACGCAACCCCGAAAAATCTACTCTGCTAAGTCAGTGCAGGCTCCGCACAGAAGGTGCTTCGAGCAGGCTTCACACTTCACCCTTCGCACGAGTGGACTGTCCTCTGAGGACTTCGACCAAGTACTTAGCGACAACAACTAGTGCTGGGCTTCGTACACCGAAGGTCTAAATGCACACTAACAGACACCGCTAGGAGCTTCGACACGATAGAAACACGGGCTTCGATCAGGGCTTCGCTAGTAAGCAGCGAGGTCTCGCCTCCTGTTACACAGAGCGAACGCACACTGAAAAGCACACTTCGCACAGAACACACTTCGCCTAGACAGGCTTCGGTGCACTACAACTAGCGAGGTATGCAAACAAGTTCAAGCAGAAAGACAACACAGAAGCAGGGCTTCGCCGCTTGAACAAGGAACACAGTAAAAGAACTCACTGGATGAATACAACGTATGTGGGGCTAGTACAGGAGCTCAACAGTAAATGCTCAAAGTGTTCAATGTTACCTACCCAGCCCCCATATTTATAGCCACAACTCACCCAAGTGAATTGACTACTTTACCCCTAGGGTTTACATTGGTTTTGTCTCTTCAGAACAGAGGGGTACAAACGGTAGTCAACTTTATTCTGGAGGCTTCTCTGTCAGCTTTGCAGAGGGGACAACGTCAGCTTTTTGCAGAGCAGACAATGTCAGCCTTTGCAGTCTTTGACCTTTCCAGAGCCCCCCTTCGCACGCGAGGGGTGCGGTAGCTTCGGTGAGAAGCCTTGAGCCAGATGGCCTTCGCTTCACCGAAGACAGCCTTCGATACAGTGACGGTTTTGAGCCGAAGCCATCAAAGCCCTTGGGCCTTCGCACCAACACCCTCGGAGTGGACCACCATGGCTTCGCAGCAACTCCCAGCTCGAACTCCGTCAGTTCGTGTACCTAAGCCATGCATGGCCGAAGCACCACAAGTCAACCTCGCTCCGGAGCTAGCCTCGCTCCGAAGCTTTCCTCACTCCGAAGCCCCACCTTCGGAGTACCACCCTTCGAAGTCCCTCCTTCGTCCAAGGCCTCCTCACGAAGCATTCCATGAGCACTTCATCGCAGTGTCTCTCCACGAGCACACTCCTCGATGAGCCTCACCCAGGACCATGCCTTCGACGCGCCTCGACTTCTGAGACCTTCGTCGGGTACCTTCGAATGTCTCCCTCCGGAGCACACTTCGAACGCATTGCCTCCGCAGAGGACTTGTTCCACCAAACTCCGAAGTCACTCCTTCCGAAGTACCCTTCGAAGTGCCTTGCCTCCGAGGACTTTGTCTCGGAGTACCTTCACCTGGAGCCACGCTCCGCACTTACTACCCTCACCTGGTGCACCTCGACCCAAGGATCGACCTCGACCCCTTCGCAGCCTCCGTGACGGAGCTCCCCGCTCCCCTGGCCTCAAGCCTCCCGCTTGACCCAGGTTCACCTGCTACGAACCATCCGTCGCCTCCACAGTCCCCTGCGCACCACAGACAAGCAGACAAGTGTATCCAGTACTCCGAAGACCTCTCCAGGTTAGCAACCTTCGGCACACACTCCGGTGTACCGCCCAAAGTACCGAGACCTTCGGTACAACCCAATCATCGTGTAGTTTCGGACCCCTCCGATAGGCACACTCCGCTGCAACAGCTGTAGCAACCAAACCACCGAACCCTTCGGTGAAACCACCTCCGAACACCTTCGGAGTTCCAACCTCCGAACCCCCTTCGGAGGTACCCCTTCGAACCAGAGGTTAAACACAGTCAATCACTCATCACAGACTCCGAAACCAACCCTTGGTTTCTCAATCTCCCCCTTGATGAGTGCATTGACAACCAAATTTAAGTTAAGAAAATTTAAAGAATTTCAGCACACAAGTGACCATAAAAACTCAGAAATGAGCCAAATCATGTCACTTGATAAAAGAATTTCCCTCCCCCTTTTTCAATAGAGTAAAAAGCCCCTTCATCAAATCTCCCCTTTCTCAAGATAAAAACTCCCCCTGAGTAATTTAAGTGTACCCCCTTGCAACAGAGAACTCAAAAATTTCTCCTCCTTTGGCAATGCAAGCATCAAGGAGCATTCAAAAGGTGCAAAGCGTCGACATGAGCAGAATTGCAAAGACATATAAAGCAAAAATATGCCAACAGTAATACCAATGATCATGGGCTCAGCTCAATTTAACATTCTCTAAAAACATGATGACTGCATGTGATTTTATCATTTTTGAAATAAAAGCATCACCACTTAGTCAAGGAAACTAGATAAGTAAAAACACGGACTGCGCAAAGCTAGTCAATTTCTACTCTAGACAGACAAGTCCAGTTCAAATGGAGCAATGAAAGCAAACTTGATGAACAATGAATTTTGTTGTTCTTTTCTTAATGCTAGGGGTTATTTGTTTGTTCACCTTATACTTTCCAATCAGGCCAAGCCTAGGCATGAAAGCCATCAGAAGCTTAAGGTGGTGATTTTGGCATACACTACACTATCCCAGTTCAGACCAATGTGCAACGGTAAGCAGTCTAGAATAGAGTAGTGCGACAAACAAACCCACCTGGATCTTTTCACTTGAAGCATGTAAATCATGGAGTTTTTGATTTTAACTAAGTGAACCAATTTTTAGCACTTGATGAACATCCATGAGTCAGTAGAACAATTTTTCAAGTTGCAATTTTTAGCATCCAAAGAAAAGTGTCTTGCTATCAAGCAGATAAAAGATAGCTAAAGCAGTCCTGCCTATACATGCTAGATACAAGATTGAGCGGTGAACATGATTTGAGTTTGGAAAGAAAACATCATGCACATTAATGTTTTAGATAAATTAAAAAGAGCTGAGCTGTCAGGATTTCATGAATTAAAATGAGGCATATAAGTGCAACACATGTAAATGCAATTCCACGCATGATGAGCATATGCATGATAATTAAAACCAGCTCCCCCTCATAAAATGCCGTAAGGGTGACAAATACCAAGTTCCCCACGCAAGTAGGCAAATCGAGAAGCATCGAGGGGTTTCGTGAAAATATCGGCTAGCTGGTGTTGGGTATCTACATATTGAAGTTCAATATCACCCTTCTCATCATGATCTCTGAGAAAATGATATCGCACATCAATGTGTTTGGTTCTGGAGTGCTGAACCGGGTTATTTGCAATACAAATAGCACTAGTGTTATCACAGAAAAGTGGAACACTCTTATAATCTAACCCGAAATCCCGCAAAGTGGAAGCCATCCACAAAATCTGAGAGCAACAGCTAGCTGCAGCAACATATTCGGCCTCAACCGTCGATTGTGCAACACTAGACTGTTTGCGGGAAGACCAGCAAACCAGAGAAGTACCCAGAAAATGACAAGTACCAGAGGTACTCTTCCTATCAATCCTACACCCAGCAAAATCCGCATTGAAATAACCCCGAAGACATAAAGATGAAGACGCTGAATACCATATGCCAAATTCGAGGGTATGTTTGAGATACCTGAGTATGCGTTTTACCGCTTGGCGGTGCGAAGCTCGTGGTGAAGCCTGAAAATGAGCGCACAGACACACTGCGAAGTGTATGTCTGGCCTCGTAGCAGTCAAGTAGAGGAGGGAGCCGATCATGCTTCGGAACTCCTTCTGATCTACGGCTTCTACATCTTCGTCAGGATCCAATGCTACAAATGTAGCCATCGGAGTGGCGAGGGGCTTCGCATCGGCCATGTCAAACTTCTTGAGCAGGTCCTTGGTGTAATTCGTCTGGTGGACGAAAGTACCTTGTTTGCTTTGCTTGATTTGCAAACCAAGGAAAAAGGTGAGTTCACCCATCATGGACATTTCAAATTCCCTGCTCATGGTATCTGCAAACTCGACAACCAAAGCATGCGAAGAGCCACCAAAGATGATATCATCCACATAAATCTGAACTAGGAGGAAATCTTTGCCATGCTTGAGAGTAAACAGGGTTTTATCAACAGATCCCATCAAATACCCCCGCTCAAGCAGAAAAGACTTAAGTGTGTCATACCAAGCCCGAGGGGCCTGCTTGTGTCCATAAAGAGCCTTATGAAGTTTAAGGACTTTATGTGGGTACTTGGGGTTTTCAAAACCAGGAGGTTGTTTTACATAAACATCTTCACCTATGAAGCCATTAAGAAAAGCACTTTTGACATCCATTTGATAGAGTTTGAATCCCCGGGATGTCGCAAAGGCAAGCAGAATCCTAATGGCCTCAAGGCGAGCAACAGGTGCAAAAGTTTCAGTAAAATCAATCCCTTCTAGTTGAGAATAACCCTGAGCTACAAGTCTAGCCTTGTTTCTAACTATTGTCCCATCCTCCCCTTGTTTATTTTTGAAAATCCATTTTGTTCCAATGAAATGAACATTTGGTGGAGGATCAACTAATGACCAGACTTGATTTCTCTAAAATTTTCAAGTTCCTCATGCATGGCATTGATCCAACTAGAATCAGAAAGTGCATGACTAACATCTAAGGGCTCGAAAGAAGCAACAAAAGCAGAATTAGTGAAATGAGCATGAGAACGTGTTACCCTTTGATCAAGCTCACCAATAATCTGCTCGGGAGGGTGCATCCTTTGAACATGATGTGGAGCATGCGGTGGGATGCAGTCTCCCCCTCAACTTGTGCGTGGGAGTGGTCCAAGATGACCGATGTCGAGGTAGTTGCTTCGGGACCTCGTGCCGAAGTGGTTGAAGCGGGGTCAGCTTCGGGGGTTGATGTCGAGGGTAGTAGGGGTTCATCCTCGAAATCTCCGGGATCTTCGTCTTCGAAGATGGTCTGTTCCATGTCGTGTTCATTTTTCAAGAGCAGAACTAACAGAGGGGGTTGATTCATCAAAAGTCACATCACATGACTCGATGACAGTGTTAGTTTCCAAGTTATAAACACGATAAGAATGACCATGTGTAGTGTAACCCAAAAATATCCCGTCAGAAGAACGCGACTCAAATTTATCCAAATTACCACGTTTTAGGATAAAGCAACTGACAGCCAAAAACTCGAAGATGAGTAACCTTGGGCTGTCTCCCAAAATGCAGCTCATAAGATGTCAAGTTTAAAATTGAGCGCAAGAATATTCAGGTTTGAGATGTAGCAAGCAGTGTTCATGGCCTCAGCCCAGAATTTTCTAGGAGTCCTATGCTCATCAAGCATCGTCCTAGCCATCTCAACCAAAGTGCGGTTCTTCCTCTCAACAACACCGTTTTGTTGAGGAACCCGCGGAGCAGAGAATTGATGTTCTATGCCATGCTCCATGCAAAAGTCAACAAAGAGACTGTTTTTGAACTCGGTGCCATTATCACTTCGAATGAATTTCAATGCACCTGGGAGTTCAGTGAAAAGTCTCAAAGCCAAGCTCCGAAAGTGTGAAAACACTTCATCCTTGCTGGCAAGAAAGAAGACCCAAGAGTAGCGAGAGAAATCGTCGACAATGACTAAATCATACCACTTGCCGCCTAAAGAACTAACCCGAGAAGGACCTACAGTGTCCATGTGGAGAAGTTCTCCGGGTTGTTCAGTCATCACTGTGGTGACTGGCGAATGCGAAGCGGCAATCATTTTTCCATGTCGACAAGGAGCGCAAACTAAATTCTTCTCAAACTTGAGCTTGGGCAATCCTCGGATCAGACCTAGGGCGCTCAGACGAGCGAGCAACTCAAAGCTCATATGCCCTAGTCTCCTATGCCACTTCCAAAGCTCAGAAGTAGAATGTGCAACAAGACAATGAGAAGAACCAGATGACTCTGAAAAATCAGCTCCAAAAACTCTCCCAACTCTAAAGATCTTACAGACCACAACGCCATTAGAATTGAGCACTTGCGAAGTATCATGATGAAATCGCACTTTCGAAGCCCTCATCAAGCAACTGAGATACAGACAGCAAATTGTATCCCAGGTTTTCAACCAAAGCAACATCTTTGAGAGTGAAATTTGAATTAATTCTTACCACACCTTTACCTTTCACTCTACTCCTTCGATTGTTTCCGAAGGTGATATGTTCCCTTTGCTTGGTTGTGGTGAGGCTAGAGAACCATGCTGCATCTCCGGTCATATGGCGCGAACAACCGGAGTCCATGATCCACGTGCCCTCCAAGCCTCGATCTATCGCCTACACATGATAAGAATATCTCGATCGCTCAGTGCTGCGGTGAGTGAAAAAATGACGAGGCATCCAGCACTGAGTGATATGAGTAGTAGGCATAGTAAAAGTAGACGGTCTACGCACATGATAATCTGAATGATGCAAAGTGCGAGGTCTACCTACATGCTGTGATCGAACAACATGTCGAGGCTCTCCTACTCTGACGAGGTACAAAGCTACTTGCCCAGGGGTCTACCACCATATGGAACATGGTGAATACCTCGAGAAGCAAAACAGTCTCCGAGAAGTACGAGGAGCCTCAAATGTAGGACGATAGTAAAACTCAGACTCATGCATACCTAAAGATGGGTAATGCATGTCCTGGTAACTCATCGCCTGAGAGCGTCGCTCATCCTTGATGCGACGAAAATAGAACCCAACCAAATGACCCGCCCGCTAACAGTAGGAACAATGAAAAATTTTCCTAGGGGCACTCTCATGGGTCTTAGGAGCAACTCTCACAGGCTCCTTGGGCTTCTGTTGAGTGGTTTTCTTGGGAGGGATTTTCTTGGCAGGAGGAGTGGTTTTCTTTTGAGCTCGGGTAGGCTTTTTGGCTGATGGAGTGTCTAACAGAGCTCTCTCTTTCTCTAGGGTAGTGGGAGAGGTAAAAACAGTCTTGTTCTTACTGTCTGAAGGAATCCTCTCAAACCCCAAACCTAGAGCTAACCCTGCCCTGTCAGCACACATCTTGGTCTTGGCAAAGAGCAAATTCATCCTACCCTTTCCCTCAGTGCATTTGTTAACCACGGAAAGAAGGTATTCATTTTCTGACATGAGGTTCTCAGCTCGCTCTCTGACTAGTGCCTAGCTGGTCCTTAAGGGTAATGCACGTGTCACAAACAGGTTGCACATCCTTAGAACTACCAGGCCCTCTCCAATCTAGCCTCTAAATCATGAACATATTTATCACGTAAATTAATGCTCTCGCGTAATAAAGAACAGTTCATGCATTCAATAATATCATGAGGTCTAGAATCAACCACCAAAAGCCGCTTCTGTGCAGTCTCAAGCTCAGAAAGAGTTTGAGCATGTACAGAACGCAGCTGAGCAAGCTCACCCATGACAACAGTACAAGATTCACATTCAGCATCATTAACTTTAGACTTAAACATGGCATACTCAGTAGAAACAGATTCTAGCCTAAGTCTAAGGTCTTTTCTTTCTCTAGCGGCTTGCACAAGTAATCTATCCTCATCCAAGAACTACTTCATTCAGCTCATCTAACTTAATTAGAAGCTGGTCAGATGATAGAGGTACCTCAGATGAGTCTAGCTCATCGCCGCTGTGATCGCTGTCGGCCATGAAGCAAAGGCCGGTGAAGTCTCATCCCTTCTTGTCCTTCTTGTCCTCCTTCTTTGGGGACTCCTCCTCCTCAGAGCTCAACTCCTCAGTTGAGGAAGTGTCGATGTCGCTGAGAGCAGCAACAAATGCTCTATGAAAGGCTTTGGCTACTTTCTTAGCCATCTTGCCGCACTTGCCCTTCACAAAGGGTTTCCTCTCCTTTTGTGGTATTTGGGGTGCTCATTCTCATCTCTCTTTTTGAGCTTAGGGCAATTGGCCTTAATATGAGAAGTGTCGCCACATTCAAAGCAACCACTAAAACCACTTCTCCTCTAATCCCGTCTCTCATGATGAAAACGGGTGAACCTTCTGGCAATGAGAGCAAGCTCATCATCATCCAGAGTGTCCACCTGCTCCTTTGTGATGGAGACCAGGGAGGACAAAGCAAAACCATCTGCAAGAACACAAGTACCAGATGTGCTTGGTTCTGCAGCGGTGCCACGGCTAGTGCAAGAAACCAATGCCAATGGCTGTGGCAAAGAGCTTCTGTGCACTGCAAGAGATGCCTTGGCCATCTCTGTGGACTTCAGCTTGCTAAAGAGCTCATCACAGGTCAATGTGTCATAACCTGTGGACTCCTCAATGTTGGATATCTTTACTTCCCATATGCTACGGTCAAGAGCATAGAGAAGCTTGATAGCCCTCTCATGATCATTGTAAGCAAGCGTCCCGTTGGACCGCAAGTTACTCACTATAGCATCAAAGCGCGAAAACATGGCATCTATAGATTCACCAGGTGCCTGCACAAACAGCTGATACTGTTGATTGTATGTGCTTTGGCGCCTGGCCTTGATCTGTGTAGAGCCCTCATGAAAAATAGTGAGTGTTGACCAAATTTCCCTAGCAGTCCTAAGGTGCTGCACCCTATCAAACTCACTTCTACTCAAACCAATGAACATTATATTTCTTGCCTTGGAGTTGGCATTATACTGATCCTTCTCTGTTTGAGAGGTGCGAGTCTCAGGGATGGAGTATTGTGAGTCCACAATCTCCCAAATTGCATTTCCTTGGCTTAACAAGTAAGCCTCCATGCGCACCTTCCAGTATGCAAAGTCAGTCCCATCGAATAGAGGAATTTTACTTGCTCTGTCCATGTCGCCAACAGATCACAAAACCGGTTAAGGTCAACTGGTGATCTTAACCTGCTCTGATACCAATTGTTGGACCGAAAACGGCGACCAGAGGGGGGGTGAATGGGAGCTTTTAAAATTTCAGGCTTAAAATAGCCTTCTGTTTTAATACAGTCTACTGCGGAATAGGCTTCGAACACAACCTTCGAAGTTCTGGTTCGGAGGTATTTGACGGCTGCCAAACACAGGCTTCGCAAGGAGTAAAAGTTCGAAGCCAAGAAGACTTCGCTCAACACGCAACCCCGAAAAATCTACTGTGCTAAGTTAGTGCAGGCTCCGCACACAAGGTGCTTCGAGCAGGCTTCACACTTCACCCTTCGCACGAGTGGACTGTCCTCTGAGGACTTCGACCAAGTACTTAGCGACAGCAACTGGTGCTGGGCTTCGTACACCGAAGGTCTAAACGCACACTAACAGACACCGCTAGGAGCTTCGACACGATAGAAACACGGGCTTCGATCAGGGCTTCGCTAGTAAGCAGCGAGGTCTCGCCTCCTGTTACACAGAGCGAACGCACACTGAAAAGCACACTTTCGCACAGAACACACTTCGCCTAGACAGGCTTCGGTGCACTACAACTAGCGAGGTATGCAAACAAGTTCAAGCAGAAAGACAACACAGAAGCAGGGCTTCGCCGCTTGAACAAGGAACACAGTAAAAGAACTCACTGGATGAATACAACGTATGTGGGGCTAGTACAGGAGCTCAACAGTAAATGCTCAAAGTGTTCAATGTTACCTACCCAGCCCCCATATTTATAGCCACAACTCACCCAAGTGAATTGACTACTTTACCCCTAGGGTTTACATTGGTTTTGTCTCTTCAGAACAGAGGGGTACAAACGGTAGTCAACTTTATTCTGGAGGCTTCTCTGTCAGCTTTGCAGAGGGGACAACGTCAGCTTTTTGCAGAGCAGACAATGTCAGCCTTTGCAGTCTTTGACCTTTCCGGAGCCCCCCTTCGCACGCGAGGGGTGCGGTAGCTTCGGTGAGAAGCCTTGAGCCAGATGGCCTTCGCTTCACTGAAGACAGCCTTCGATACAGTGACAGTTTTGAGCCGAAGCCGTCAAAGCCCTTGGGCCTTCGCACCAACACCCTCGGAGTGGACCACCACGGCTTCGCAGCTACTCCGAGCTCGAACTCCATCAGTCCGTGTACCGAAGCCATGCATGGCCGAAGCACCACAAGTCAACCTCGCTCCGGAGCTAGCCTCGCTCCGAAGCCTTCCTCACTCCGAAGCCCCACCTTCGGAGTACCACCCTTCGAAGTCCCTCCTTCGTCCAAGGCCTCCACACGAAGCATTCCATGAGCACTTCATCGCAGTGTCTCTCCCCGAGCACACTCCTCGACGAGCCTCACCCGGACCATGCCTTCGACGCGCCTCGACTTCTGAGACCTTCGTCGGGTACCTTCGAATGTCTCCCTCCAGATCACACTTCGAACGCCTTGCCTCCACAGAGGACTTGTTCCACCAAACTCCGAAGTCACTCCTTCCGGAGTACCCTTCGAAGTGCCTCGCCTCCGAGGACTTTGTCTCGGAGTACCTTCAACCGAAGCCACGCTCTGCACTTACTGCCCTCACCTGGTGCACCTCGACCCGAGGACCGACCTCGACCCCTTCGCAGCCTCCGTGACGGAGCTCCCCGCTCCCCTGGCCTCAAGCCTCCCGCTTGACCCAGGTTCACCTGCTACGAACTGTCTGTCGCCTCCGCAGTCCCCTGCGCACTATAGACAAGCAGACAAGTGTATCCAGTACTCCGGAGACCTCTCCGGGTTAGCAACCTTCGGCACACACTCTGGTGTACCACCCAAAGTACCGAGACCTTCGGTACAACCCAGTCATCGTGTACTGTCGGACCCCTCCGACAGGCACACTCCGCTGCAACAGCTGCAGCAACCAAACCACCAAACCCTTCGGTGAAACCACCTCCGAACACCTTCGGAGTTCCAACCTCCGAACCCCCTTCGGAGGTACCCCTTCGAACCAGAGGTTAAACACAGTCAATCACTCATCAAAGACTCCGAAACCAACCCTTAGTTTCTCAGAAGTTGCTGCTGAGCCAACTTCAATTCCGGACGAAGCGACGACTGCAACTCCCGAAGAGGCTCCAACAGTCGAAGCTTCAGTCTTGAATTTTGACTCTGATGAAGACTTTGGGGTAGCTTTTGGCCCTCCAAGCAGCCCGATGCTCACCCGTCGACAAGACTTCGGAGGTAAACTTCGCATAATCTCTTTGTTCTTTTTCCCTGCAAAAATATGCAATGTATAATACCTTTGCTTTAACAGGGTCCACTCCTATGGAAGAGGTTCGTCCTGAAGATACGGTTCCTGGAACCTCGACAGCTCTAGAGCCAATTCCAGAAGTCACCCAAATGGGACCTGGAAAAGGTAAAGGCAAAATAGTCCCCTTCCCCGCTCCGAGTTCAGGATTAACTCCATCTGAATCGACAGACGGGGGTCAATCTACGGAGGGGGGCCAATCTTCTGAAGTTTCTAAGGATGCAGCCCAGCGCTCTGACCCCTCACCGAATGAAGACGACCGGAGGGCTTTGTCTATGCTCCCTCTTGTAGCTCCTTTCTTGGAGCGAAGGACCGGACTTCGGACTTTGCTCGAGCCTTTGGATCGAGCTAACCGCGTAGTCGGGGAGACGGACTTGGTAGCCATCCTGAGCGAAGCTGAGGGTTCGGAGCTCAACTCCTCCATAGAGCGTGCAGCGTACCAGGTACGAAGTATCTGCAAAACAAAATTAATCTCACCTACAAATAATTTCTCACCTTGCTTTTTCTTCTTTGCAGCAAATAGTCTTGGCCCAAGCTGCGGCTGTCTCGAACGAGCGCGGAAGCCTTCGCCTTCGAGAGGAAATCACTTCTCTTCAGCAAAATCTTAACATCTCCAAAGGTCGGGTTTCCCACTTAGACGACATGGTTTCAGTGGAGCGGAGGGCAAGACAGAGCTTGGAAACTGCAAATAAAAGCTCGAAGCAGAACAAATTGTGCTTCGGGCAGAGATAGAAAAGATGTGGGCAGAGCATGCTACGGCGGGGGCTGAACTTGTCAAGCTCCAGGAAGAAAAGGCCAAAGCTGTGGAGGAGGCTAGCAACCTGCTTAGCCAGAAAAGTTCTCTATCTATGGAGGCAGCTAGGCTCTCCGCTGTGGTGGATGAGTTGACTTTATCGAAGATGCTTTACTTGAAGATAAGCTGAAATTGGAGAAGGTAGCTGTAGAAGTCATGAACCAACTCCTAGGTGTTCTAGAGTATTTCGGTACTACTGTGGCACTTCCTTTGGATGACAACGTCTCCCTACTACGATTGCTAAAAAGGATCCAAGGAGCTGCGAAGATGATGAAGACAGCAGACATTCGGTATGGAGAGATCTTCGGCCAAGTGGCTACTCTCGGAGTGCTTCGCTACTACAAAGATCTAGGATTATCGATAACGCCAAATTCAGGGGCGGCTCCAATTACCTTCGACGAAAACCAGCTTCTCAATCCTTCTGTAGACGTGGCTGCAGCTTGGAAAGCCTTTCAAGCTTCATGGAGAGCCGAAGGTCACACTGCGATCAAGGCTTGGATTGATGATGGGCAACGCCAGAAGCAAGCTCGGTCGCAAGCCTCGAGCAGCCAACCTCCGCTGAACCCGCAGGTCTAGCTTTGTTCTAGGATCCAACTATGTAAAAAATCACTCTTTAATACATTATGAATGAAAATTCTTATCATGTTTTTAGGCTTCTCAACCTCATATGGATGATGTCGAAGTGTTAAACATTACCGAAGAACTCCGCCTGCTATGGGCTACCTTCGATCTTTTAAAACTTATAAACGCCCTCGATTTTTAATTCCTCGAGATAGCTCCGGTGCAATTGCGTCTGAAATGTGTAAAGATATACTATCTTATATTAAGGAGGAATAAAAAGAGGTTAAATTAGAAACTTCATCTTCTGAAGACATTGCATGGTCTGAGGAGGAAGGTATTGCTGAAGACCAAGGGGAAAAATCTGAAGAACTTCGAAGCTGGGAAAGGAGCCCCGAACGACTTCGAACTTGGACTGAACTTTAACAAGAACAGAAAGATTTTAGAGCTTCGAAGGGAGGTAAGAGAGTTAAACGCAAAGTTATTAGAACTCCCGGCTCTGGAACTAGTCGATCCATCCTTAGTAGTAGCTCTAGAGATCGAAGGGGTCTTCGATTCCTTCTCGGCATAGACACCGATTTTTCGTGATGTAATTGTAATTTGTTCGAATGATAAATATCGATTTTTTAAAATTGTCTCCCTACTTCCCAGCCCTTCTTTGGGCGTAAGCAACTTCGTGTTATACTCGAAGATGGTTAGGCGCAAAGGAAAATTAGGGGTACAATTTTGAGGTTCAGAGCCCCTCTTTGACTTGAAGATTATTTAAAATCTTAAAAACGTTTTCGACTACTTGGAGTCTGAAAACTGGTAACGAAGTACCTTTTGATTGGAAAGAAGTCTCTTCGGACAACTTATTTGGACACTTTTAGTATCTCAAACGATTAGTCACTTTGGACTCTTTTTATAGATATTCGAAGCTTATCAGCTCAAACTCTATTTTGTTTTGGCCTCCTTCGGCTCTTTTTGCGAATGCTATCAAACTGGTGGTTTGGAATTCGCAGTGGTCTCCTTGGACTCTTTTTTATGGATGCTTTTAAGCCGAAGCTTGGAATCTGCATTATTTGGTCTCCTTGGACTCTTTTTACGGATGCTTTCAAGCCGGTGGCTTGGAATCCGTTTTTCAGTGACTTTCCCACTTCGTCAGAAGCTTCGAACCAGTGGTCCGAAGTCCGAAAATATGATTCAAATTAATGACACTTCCCTCCCAGCCAACTTCAGTCCTTCAAGTGCGTCCACTAGAAGTAAGAAATGTTTGAGAGGTAGGCATTATCTGAATCATAAACTTTATTAATTCAGAAGGTGCTTACAAATGATTACAAGGAGCCCCTATGTGAAATATCGCTTTAAGTGCTCCGCATGCCATGTATGCGTTAGCTCTTCACCTTCTAAAGTAGATAACTTAAAAGAACCAGGACGCCCTGAACGGACAATGATGTATGGACCTTCCCACTTATTTCCTAATTTTCCCGGTGCTATAATACTTCGCAAAACAAGATGACCCGGCTTAAGCTCATTAATCTTGACTTTCGGGTCGAACCAAGTCTTCGTCTGCTGCTGATACTTTGTCAAATTGGCGACAAGCTCGAAGTCTTAGTTGGCGTAAAAGATTACGCTAACAGGTTTCTGAAGATTAGAAACTAACAAACGAAGTGCTTGCGAAGTGAACTGTTCTAAGCCTCCGTAAGGATAACAACTTAGAATAGTTCAAAAGTGTGTATTGAATAACTTGTATTCGGTCCCTATTACAGGGTTAAACGGGGGGTATTTATAGGCCCAAACATTAAGGAAAAGACCTATTTACCCCTCTATTACAACCGACATAGTGGAAACTATTCGATACCCTTAATAGGGCTAAAATGGTAAAAGACTAATCTAATGAGAAAAAAGATAAGTCTTCCATCTTAGCTGGCAGAAAAGATCTCAAAGAGCCTTAGTTCGAAGATATACTCCGAACCAAGGTCCATCTTCATGCTTCGAGCTTGACTCAGGACATCTCCGAAGATGCATGTTTGGGAAACCTTCGAATCCATTATCTGCTTTTGTGCTGTTAGTGCAATAACCCTGAGGATGGAATATTTTCCCCCAACAGTAGCCCCTCGAATACGCTTCTCCGTTAAACCTGTAATGTTAGGTGAGGAGCCATGCTGAATAGCGTGGGCCTCATGGCTCCAGAAGTGATGAGTCATTGTCAACGATAGTCAAAGAGGACAGAAGAAGAAGAGATCTGCTGTTTCATGGGTCGCGCGTGACTCAAGTACACGGGCAGCGAGCGACTGTCGGGCAGAGGAGGCTGCGAAGTCGGGCTAGCCCAATCCGGGTGCATGGGCCAGAAGCAGTAGAAGACCCACTGGGCTGTTGACCAGGGTTGACTCAGGTACACGGGCGGTGAGTGATTGCCGTGCTAAGAGAGCTGCGGAATCGGGCTGGCCCAATCCGGGTACCTGGTGCAAAGTCGGTGGAGGCTTTGTCAGTTTCGGCGCAAAACTGACGACCGTCGATCTTGTATCCGACTGTCTAGAAGAGAAGCCGTAGTCGCTACGAAAGCTTAGCTTCCTGGATAAGTCATCTGTAACTCTAGGCCCACAGTCAGTCAGTCGTGTCTGTAAAAATTCCTAAGGGCAGTAGAGTCTTTTCCTTTATTCTTGCGTCTGTAAAAAACCCTAAGGGGCTGGTGGAATATTCCTAGTGGTGGGCAGGCTATAAATAGGAGCCCAATCCCTAGGGTTGGACTACCCTTTTTGGCTGAAATCAATACTACTCCTTTGGGTCACTTTTTGTCTCTTGCATTTTTCTCTCTTCTCCTCTCCTCTTCATGCGTGCGCCGCCAGGCAACTAGCCTTTGTTCTTCGTGAGATTTACTTGGTTCTTTGCTGTCTGGAAGAATTTATTTTGGCTGTTTTTGTTTGTGTGAAGCATTTATGTGCACAACATTTCATTCACTGTTGTTGCTGTTGTGTGGTTGCGGTTGATTTATTCAGAACAGAAGCTTCTCTGTTGCTTGTGTTCATCACGCAAGTAGTACTAGTTCTTGCTGTTTCAAGTAGTACTACTGCACTGTAGCAACAGTACTCTGGTGCCAGCTTTTTGCTTTTACTGCACAGCTTTTTGATCGAAGTTGACAGGCCCTAGTAACTTTTCTGACTGTTCTATGGCGAAGCCCCCTCTCTGTTCGAAGCCCCTCAGCTCCATGAGGCAGGCTTCGATCTGATATGCTCGAAGGCTTCTTGGAACTTCGAACTTTGTTCTGTGTCCTGAGTTGCTAGCTGCGAAGAACGTTTTGAACGGACAACATCACATACTTCAAACGACAGTGCGAAGGTACTCCGCCTCTAGCTCTTCGAAGTCCACACTTCGATAGGTTTCGAAGTTGGCTTCGAAGCATGTCGTTCTGTTAGGCTTCACTTTGGTTTCTTTGTCGCGTGTCAGCCTTCGCTTCTCTTTTCGAAGCTTGCTCTTTTCGAAGGTAGAGTGTAGGCTTTGAATTTGGTGCCTCTGTCGTGTGACATGCTTCGCTTCTTTGTTTGAAGGTCGTCCGTCTGTGTGTTGAGTTTGAAGTTTTCTGTTCGAAGGTTTAGCTTCGAAGCACTCGGTTCGAAGCTGTGTTCGAAGCCTTGCATTCGAAGTGCACACTTCGCTTCAAAGCTTACTTCGCTTTTTGCCACTTCAAACTAGGTTAGACCAAAACATACCTTTGGCATCCTTTCAACAGCCTTCGGCAGGCTTCGCAACTGACCTCCGAAGCAGGCTTCGTCACTGACCTCCGAAGCAGGCTTCGACACTGCGAAGCAGGCTTCGACCAGCGAAGCAGGCTTCGACTAGCGAAGCAGGCTTCGTCAAGTTTCGAACAGGAGACAGACTTCGAACGGTAACTTCTCATTTCATTCTTAGTGTACTCAAATATTATACTGAGAAGTTTCCCTTGCCTAGTCTTGTGTACTGTTTATCTGTCCATTAGCACTGCTTTGATAGTTCTCTGTTTGACGTCAGTTGCTTATAGGCTAGATACTTTTAGACTTAGGTTATCTGTTTATTTTCTGCTGCTTAGTTTGTTGAGGTGCGTTGGGTGTTGGGAACAGGTCATATATTCGAAAGAATTTTTAAGGCGCCCATTCACCCCCCCTCTGGTCGCTACTTTCGGTCCTACAAGTGGTATCCGATCTTTGTTAGGGTTTTTCCATACCTTAACCAGTTCTAAACCCCGGTAGTGACCATGACGTCTCCTGGCAAGGTCCCGTCCTTGGAAGCCTATGGCTATAACTATTGGAAGACTCGCATGCGAGCCTATCTCATGAGCCAGGGTTCGGACATTTGGGACATTTGCGTTCACACCACGTTTGTCATATTGCCAGTAGCTGAGCATGCTACTGCTGATATCATTGCTCAGCATCTGAGCAACAGTAAGGCTGTGAACATTCTTTTCTCTGGTTTAGGTCCCACTGAGTTTGAGCGTGTGAGCCACCTCTCCACTGCGAGAGAGATCTGGGCTACCCTCAAGGCACACCATGAGGGAACAGCTCAGGTCAAGGCTCGGCTCTATCAGACCTACCGGCGTGAGTACGAGAACTTCACACAGAAGCCGGGTGAATCTATTGAAGTCTTGTTTGGTCAGTTTTCAATCGATCATTAATAAGCTTCGGGACAACAAGGCTGAGGGTGCTCAGTTAGTCTCAGATCACGAGCAGGCGCTCAAGGTTCTCCATACCTTGGACCCAAAGATCTGGGAGATCAAGGTATCCTCTATCGTTGAGAGCACTTCTTACGATACCTTGACCATTTCTGAGTTGTTTAGCAAGCTGAAGGCCACTGAGGTAGATATCCAGCTGAGATCAAATCTCACTGGTTCTGGATCAAAATCCCTGGCCCTTGCTACACCTTCTGTTGATCCCTCTACTGTGAGTGTGCTGGGTTCTCCTTGATGTCTATCACTAAGGAACAGCTTGAGTTGTTGGGAGATGATGATTTGTGTCTTTTTAACAACCGGGTGCGTCGTGTCTATGATAAGAGAATGTTCAAAAGACACGGCACAAAATCCGGATGCTTTGAGTGTGGTGATCCAGGACACTTCATCGCCGACTGCCCCAAGCGCAATGGACACAAGAAGGGCACCGGTGGCAGCTTCCATGACTTCGGCAAGCACGAGAGCTCATCCTTCAACAAGGGCAAGCCGAAGACCCGATTCTTCAAGAAGGCCCTGGAGGACTACCGGCGAGAGAACAAGAAGCGCAACAAGGCCTTCTTCGCCGAGATGGAGAAGAGCTACTCCAAGCGGTCCACGTCTTCTTCCTCTTCATCAAGCTCAAGCGATGAGGAGATCGCCATCAGGAAGGGGAAGGACAAGGACGATCCGGCGGGCCTCTTCTTCATGGCCTTCGGAGACAAGCCGAAGAGCCACTCACACCAGCGCCGAAGGTCCCGCAAGAGCTTCTGTTCAATGGCTCTTGGGGATAGGGAAGAAAAGAGATCCTCCGACGACTCCGACGACGACGACAACAAGGTATCATCTTATGAGCGCGAAATCATTGATTTACTTGAGAGCAATCGTCAGGAGTTGAAATATCGGGAAAAACTGCTTAGGGGGGCTAAGAAGAGGATAGATGAGTTAGAGAGTGAGCTTGCCGTGGCCAACGGCAGAATTGAGAGTCTATCTTCTTCTCCTTGCTTGGGTGATAGCAGTGAGTGCCCGAAGTGTGAGGTGCTTCTGTGTGACCTGTCGACTTTGAAGTCCAGGTACACAGAAAGGGTTGATGAGAGGGACGCTTTGGCCACTGAGCATGAAAGCGCTCAGCTGGAGCTGAAAGATGCTCAAGCCATTGTCGTCGCACCCTGTGTTCATTGCCCATCTCATCTAGCTGCCTTAGCTGAGCTGAAATCCAAGGGCGATGAGCATTTGGGTGATTTGGAGAGGTTGAGAGCTGAGCTTGCCCAGACTAAGCTAGAGCTTGAGACACTGTCAGTTCCACCCACTGTTTGTGAGAACTGTCTGTCTCTTAGAATGGAGTTGATCAAGCTGAAAGCCGAAAAGTCTGTCCAAGTAGAGAGTGAGTGTGAGACCTGCTTGTCTCAGGTGGAGGTTCTAGCTTCCTTGAGAGAGGAGCTAGCAGATTCTCAGAATGAGAACTTTTACCTCCGTTCTATCCTGAGTTGGATCAGTGCTACAGAGCCACAGCTTGGCATGATGATCCAGCAGTTCAAGAGGCAGGATGGGTTTGGGGTAGGTTACACCTACACCAAAGCTGACTTTGAGAGTGCCATTAGCCGGGCAGTGGAGTGGAGCAAAATGACCCCAGAGCAGAGGTATCCCAAGACTCACTCCACCGAGACCTCCAGGCTTGTCAGCCCAAGGATGCAGTGATTCATGAACCACCCAAAGCTCCACCGAAGAAGCCTATCTGGGTTCCTAAGCCCAAACACCTCCACTCTTCTCTAGACTCTCTTCCTGGACCCTCTCAACCCAAGAAGACCACACCAAACACTACCAAGCCCAACGATCCAAAGCCTCAACCACATCCCAAGAAGCCCACCTATCATTGTGAGTACTGTCAGAGAGACAGGCATCTTGCGGAGTTCTGCTTCAGGAGGAAGCGAGTTGAGAGAGCAGAGAGGGCTCGTGGTGATCAGGAGTAGTTCTACCAGCAGGGTGGTAGACTGCATGTTCCTCGGCGCGGGGAGAGGCTGGAGGCCAGGCCGCGTCGTGTAGGTGGTGGTAGAGGAGACGGCGTTCTTGCTCGTGCTCCAGTTGGTGGTGTTCGTTCCGGCAGAGTTCCAGGCCGTGTTGGCTACGGTCCTGGACCTCGTGGCCGTAGGGTTAGGCAGAACCGAGGACCACGCTTTGAGTCGCGTTTTGGTCCAAACTCCTTTGATGGTTTTCGCTTTCCATCTTTTGAGCAGATGGCTCGACACTGGTTTAGCTCTTTTGCTAAACCTGGTGCTGGACCATTTGCTCCCACTTACAACCACTGATTGTGCAGGATCAAGGACTGGAGGACGTTTGGATCATGGACTCAGGATGCTCCCGCCACATGACGGACATCGCAGATGGTTCTCCAGTCTCACTCCCCCGAGCTCCAAAGAGTACATCACATTCGGGAATAGTGGTCAAGGGAAGGTAAGTGGCATAGGCTCTATTCGTATTTCAGATCATTTCTCTCTGAAGAATGTTGCTTTGGTTAAGAATTTGAACTTCAATTTGATTTCTGTTTCGCAACTTCTTGAGGATGGTTTGGAAGTGCGTTTTAAGAAGGGCAACTCTTCTGTGGTTGATTCTGGAGGGTCTTTGGTTTGTCATATTTTACCTTTCGGTAAAGTTTTTAGGATTGACTTCTCTAGTTCTTTTGGCCCTTCTCGCTGTTTGATTGTTGGATCCTCCTCTGAGCTCTGGAAGTGGCATAGGAGGTTAGGTCATTTGAGCTTTGATCTGCTAGTCAGGTTGAGCTCTATGGACCTCATCGAGGATTGCCCAAGCTTAAGATGGAGAAGGATCTAGTTTGTCATCCCTGTCGTCATGGGAAAATGGTTGCCTCTTCTCACTCACCTGTGACTCAGGTGATGACTTTGTATCTGGGCGAGCTTTTACATTTGGACACTGTAGGTGCAGCTCGGGTACGCTCAGTCGGTGGGAAGTGGTATGCACTTGTGATTGTTGACGACTTTTCTCGATTCTCGTGGGTTTTCATTTTGGAGTCTAAGGATGAAACGTTTCAGTTTGTTCATGACCTGATTTTGAAGCTGAAGAATGAGAACAATGGTCGGATGCGAGCAATTCGCTCCGACAACGGCTCTGAGTTCAAGAACTCTCAGTCTGTCAGCTTCTATAGTGATCAGGGTCTGGACCACCAGTTTTCTTCTCCTTACACTCCCCCACAGAACGGCGTTGTGGAACGAAAGAAATGCACGCTAGTCGAGATGGCCAGGACAATGCTCGATGAGCACAGGACTCCTAGGCATTATTGGGCTGAAGCCATGAACACGGCTTGCTATCTGTCCAACCGCATCTTTCTTAGAGCTTACCTTGGTAAGACATCATATGAACTGCGGTTTGGCAGACAGCCCAAGGTGAGCCACTTGCGAGCGTTTGGCTTGCAAGTGCTTTGTGCTCAAGAAGGAGGGCATTTGGACAAGTTTGAGTCTCATTGCTGGGATGGTGTTTTTCTTGGTATGCACTTGCATTCACGAGGCTTCCGTGTTTGGAACCTCGAATCCCAGCTGCTTGTCGAGACTTGTGAGGTTTCATTTGATGAGTCCTTGCCTTCTTTGACTCCTTCTTTTGAGCCTTCTGTTGGTGAGCTTGGAGAGTCCATCTTCGAGGAAGATGAGGATACTCCAGCCGCTAATGAGGGTGGGCCTTCTGCACCCCCTGTAGAGCCCACACCTTCTGAGACTTCGACTGAGGACGAGGGCGGACCTCTGATCACTTCTTCCACTACGATCGAGCCCCCTCAGTCGAGTCCAGAGGTGCCTGCTGCTGACTCCGGTGAGGTGACTTCATGATCACCAAGGAACCCGAGCAGTTCAGCGTGATCACCCCTCAGAGCTATCATTGGTGTATTTGACTGAGAGAACTTTGCGTTCTTCTGCCCTCTCTGCCTGTGTTTGCTGAATCTGCGTTTGTTGCATCTTTTGAGCGCAAAGACGTTTCTCATGCTCTTTCTGATTCTAATTGGATTAATGCTATGCAAGAAGAGCTTGAGAACTTTGTCCGCAATCGGGTTTGGACACTAGTTGAGCCGCCACCAGGATGCAACCCCATAGGCACCAAGTAGGGTATTCAAGAACAAACAAGGTGAAGATGGGGTTGTGGTGCGCAACAAAGGCTCGACTAGTTGCCCAGGGTTATTGTAGAAGGAAGGTATTGACTTTGAAGAACCTTCGCCCCTGTTGCCCGTCTTGAGTCCATTCGTATTCTCTTAGCTTTTGCCGCTTCAAAGGGTTTAAAGCTTTTTAAATGGACGTTAAGAGTGCCTTTCTGAACTGGGTACATAGAAGGAGGAGGTTTATGTTAGGCAACCCCCCGGTTTTGAGAACTCTAAGTTTCCTCGACATGTTTTTAAGTTGCACAAAGCTTTATACGGGTTGAAGCAAGCCCCCAGGGCTTGGTATGACCGGTTGAAGCAATTTTTTTTGGGTAGGGCTTTGTGATGGGTTCTGTGGACAAAACTCTTTTCTTGCTGAGAGATGCTTCAGATTTTTTAGTTGCTCAGATTTACGTGGACGATATTATTTTTGGCGGTACTACTAATGATCTTGTGTCCAAGTTTTCTGAGCAGATGCACAGTGAGTTTGAGATGAGCCTCATGGGTGAGCTCAAGTACTTCTTAGGGCTCCAGATCAAGCAGACCAAGGACACACCTTCATCCACCAAGGTAAGTACACTCGTGATATGTTAAAGAAATTTGACTTTGGTGGTGAATTGAAGCCGTAGATGACCCCGATGGGCACTTCTGGGGGTCTGGACAAGGATGAGAGCGGCGTCAAGGTCAATGAAAGGGAGTTTCGAGGGATGATTGGTTCGCTGTTGTACTTGAACGGCAACAAGACCGGACATATCAGTTCGCCGTGGGACTTTGCGCACAGTTTCCAGTCTTCACCACGGCGTCTCATCGGCAGACTGTCAAGCGCATCTTCAGGTATCTCACTTATGCGCCTGATCTGGTCTTTTCTATTCAGCATCATCTTCTCTCGATTTATCTGGATTTTCGGATGCCGATTTTGGTGGGTGCCGGTTGGATCGCAAGTCGACTTCCGGTACTTGCCAGTTTCTTGGTTCTTCTCTTGTTTCTTGGTCTTCTCGAAAGCAATCTGGAGTTGCTCTTTCGACCACATGAGGCTGAGTACGTAGCTGCTGCTAGCTGCTGCTCACAGTTGGTTTGGATGATTTCCACTCTACGAGATTTTGGGTTGTTCTTTCCTACCAGAGTTCCTTTGTTTTGCGACAGCACCAGTGCAATTAGTGTAGGGAAAAACCCATGTCTCCATTCAAAAACCAAACACATTGATGTGCGCTGTCACTTCTTGCGGGATCATATGAGAAAGGTGTCATTGACCTTGTTCATGTTGATACCCATCATCAGTTGGCTGATATTTCACCAAACCCCTAGATCAGTCTACATTCGAAGCAGTTACGAGGGGATTTGGGTGTTGTGTATCCTTTTTAGGATATTTTGCGTCAGTTTTCTTTCTTCTTTACTCTTTTCTTTAGTTTTGTGTGTGTTCATATCTTGCATATTCACATATCACACTTTTGAGCTTGCTTCTGTTATATGATTGAACTGCTTTACTTATTCTAGCTGGTACATGCTTTTGATTACTTGTCAATGATCATGTCTTGTCTCAGTTTGCTTGATAAGTCTGATATCTGTCATATGCATGGCTTTTTATGCTTTAAAATTGAAAAATGATCACCATTGCTTCTGATAACTAGCATGCGTAGGCTGAATGTTCTTGCTATCTGTTACATGCCTCGTAGCTAGTTCCTGACTTGGATGCAAATATGCAACTTGGACTATCTGTATGCTTTAATCATGGAAATGTGCTATAAAATAATGAAAAACCAGAGAAATGAAAA
>JAAALK010000285.1:58426247-58568100 GCA_019279435.1 Zizania palustris | reverse complement strand
TTAACTTGAAAGTTGTGGCCCTTCAGACAAACTTGTTTCTCCTTGCATCAATTCCATAATTGAACTTCTCCAATCTGTATTTGGAATGCAAAGGATTTCCGCGGAAGGAATTTGTGGCAACCGAAGGTGTACTGAGTTCTTCATAAAAAGCCTCTTCTGGTATGTCCATAGCTCCGGTTGCAGCTTTTGCTAAGATATCAGCGTGCACATTTTCTGCTCTGGGTATACTCCGAACGGAAATCTCTTTAAATGCTGCTTCAATCTTACGGATTTATTCCAAGTATTTTGCAAGCTGTGGATGCCGAACTTGAAAGCTCTTGTCTACGTGCCCTGCTACAATCTGAGAATCTTTCTTAATAACAACTCTTGTAGCCCCTAGAGCGCGTGCCTTTCGAAGTCCCAGTAAAATTCCTTCATACTCCGCTGT
Source organism: Zizania palustris (assembly GCA_019279435.1). Classification (NCBI taxonomy): domain Eukaryota; kingdom Viridiplantae; phylum Streptophyta; class Magnoliopsida; order Poales; family Poaceae; genus Zizania; species Zizania palustris. Next base: position 58,567,673 of record JAAALK010000285.1, on the reverse strand, counting down.
ATTATTGGTAGATTTAAAGTTGAGTCTTGTGGAGTACATTGTCTTTTGCCCTGAAGGCGAAATTATCACTGCTCCAGATGCTTGGAAAGCTCCATCAGAGTAATAGTCCAAATCCCTTCACTTGGCTTCTCCGGAGCCCACGCTGCAGGGGGAGTCCACTCTACTACGAAGTCCGCCAACACTTGTGACTTAATTGCTGTCCTTGCCACAAAGGATATGCCGAAGGGTGCCAATTCAACAACCCACTTCCCAATTCTTCCTGTGGAATCCTTACTTCGGAGCATATCTCCCAAAGGATATGAAGTTGGTAAAATTACATTATGCGCCAAGAAATAATGCCTTAACTTCCTCAAAGCCATTATCAGAGCATAAGTGAACTTCTCGAGCTCGAAATATCTTGTTTTTGCTCCGGACAATGCTTCAGACACAAAATAGACTAGATTCTGTACCAACTTTCCGTTGAAATCCACCTCTCTGACAAGGACTGCGCTGACAGCAGAGCCAGTAGCTGCAAGGTAGAGGAGTAGGGTTTCGTCCGCAATAGGCACCGTGAGTGTAGCGAGATTACTGAGATAATTTTTAATATCTTCGAAGCTTTTTTGACACTCCGGTGTCCATGCAAAATCTTTGGACCCTTTCAACGCTTTAAAAATGGGCAAACTTCTCTCCACAGACCTTGCCAAAAATCTGCTAAGTGCTGCAAGACGACCAGTCAGCTTTTGCACTTGCTTTAAATTCTCCGGAGGAGCCATCCTTTGCAGCGCAGTTATCTAAGCGGGGCTAGCTTCGATTCCTCTACTTGAAACTAAATACCCTAACAATTTTCCAGCCTGAGCCCCCAAGATACATTTTTCGGGGTTAAGACGGATTCCGCATGCCCGAAGGCTATCAAATGTTTCTGCTAAGTCAAGGCTATGTTGGTGCTTTAAAGCACTCTTTATTACAATATCATCCATGTAGGCCTCTACATTGCGACCTAGCTGATGACCTAGAGCCTTAGCAATTAACCTAGAAAAAGTAGCCCCGACATTTCTTAAGCCAAAGGGCATTCTTACATAACAGAAGACTCCCGAAGGAGTTATAAAGCTTGTCTTGATTTCATATTCGCGCTTTAGCCAGATTTGATGATAGCCGGAATACGTGTCGAGGAAGCTTAATAACTCCGAACCAGCAGTAGAGTCAACCAATTGATCAATTCGGGGCATGGGGTAGGGGTCACGAGGGCATGCTTTATTCAAAGATGTAAAATCAATACAAATGCGCCACTTCCTGGAAGATTTCTTCCTAACGAAGACTGGGTTGGCTAACCACTCCGTATGAGCCACTTCTCTGAGAATCCTAGCCTTCAGCAGCTTTTCCACTTCGTCTTTGGCAAGGATAGCCCTCTCTATAGACAGTTTCTGGAGTCCTTGCCTAACAGGTCGAGCCTTCGGGTTCACAAGTAAACTGTGTTCAATAATATCCCGACTGACTCCGGTGATATCTTCCTCAGACCAAGCAAAGACATCTAGATTCTCCCCAACTACTTTCTCTAACGAAGTAGCAACTTCTGGAGGCAAGTCTTTGCCAAACTGAAAAGAATATTCCTTGCCATCCTTGACAATGACCTTCGTTGCAATCTCTCCTTCAGGGCTTGGCTTTGGGAAGGACTTCTTCGAGGATTCACTCGGAGCAGAAAAAAACCTCCGGGTTATCTTGCACGCTGTTCACCTGTCTTGGGTCAAGAGGAGGGCCATGACCATACTCTTCTCTTCGTGCAGTGGCCTGATCTCCGAAAACAGTGAGCACTCCCGCCTTTGTGGGCATCTTCATACACAGATAATTATGATGTGCCACAGCTCCGAATTGATTCAACATGCCTCTTTCGAAGATAACATTGTGTGCATACGGGGCATCCACAACATCAAAAATTACTTCCTCCGTCCTTGCCAGTAGCCCCTCTCCGAAAGTAACTTTCAGGCCAATTTGGCTGAGGGCATCAAGAGGGGGTCCTACGAAGCCTTGCAAAGGACGGGCTGTTGGGAGAAGATGCTTCCTGGAGATGTAGAGTTGATCAAAAGCTTGGACAAAGATAATATCTGTCGAACTCCCTCTGTCGATTAGCACTCTTCTAACCTCAGTCCCTGCTATGTCGGCAGTGATGACAAGTGGGTCTGCATGTGGAAACTTTATGCCAGCTGCATCATCTGCGGAAAAAGATATCGGCACATGGGATCATTCAGGCATAGCAATTGCAGATGAAGAGGTTCCAATATGGCCCACCTCTCTAACATACTCTCTTCTTTGCCTCTTTGACATACTTCCGAGGGTTCCTCCTCCGGAGATGGGGAGGACTACTCTTTTTCCTCGATCTTGACCATCTTCTTGCTTCGGAGGTGGCATAACATTGACCACCGAAGGATGTCTTGCAGGGTCGAAGTTTTCTATCTGTGCCACAGCCTGAACAGGCTCCGGACGTACTTTGGTCGGAACTCGGTCAGTAGTGCCTCGACCCGAATTTCTTTCCAGATACTCGCCTCTTAAAGCAAGTATAGATTTGCACGCATCAGTCGTGTGACTTCGGTTCTCACCATGGACACAGCAGGAAAAGGCCTGGGCTTTGCCAGCCAGTTTCCCTAGCGGCCTCCAGCCGCTGGTCTTTCTTCCTAAAGGCTGCGAAGTTCTTTGGGCAAATTTCTGTGGGGGTGCAATGTTTAAGACTTCTGAACGAGGATGCTTTTGCCCCCGACGCCTGTCGTGTTGAGCCTCGAAGCTAGGCCCCTGCGGCTGTGTTGAAGTCTTCACTTCCTACTTAACTTCTTGCAGGATTGACGGGGTCGCAGCAGTTCTCCGAAGCCATCCCTCTTCTGACCTTGCATACTCTTCGAAGTAACACATCAACTGAGCAACCGAAGATATCTGCTTCTGGTGAAGTTTATCAAGGAGACATGCGTTGGTAACTCCCTCTTGAGCTGCGTCAACTATAGAAGATGTAGTTAACCCTTGAATTTGCGACTTCGTATGGGCGAAGCGCTTAAAATATTGTCTTAAAGTCTCTCCAGGGAGCTGCTTCACCTGGAAAAGACTTCCTGTCGACATTGGGGGTATGAAGGTACCCTGAAAATTGCTTATGAACTTCTTCCTTAGCTGCTCCCAGGTTCTGATTGACCCTGGCTTCAAAGACCAGAACCACCGCAACGCCACTCCTTCAAGAGCTAGAGGAAAGCATTTGGCTATGGTGTCTCGCACCCCTTCGCTGGACTCATTTGCTAATGCATAAGAACGGGAGAACTCCCCAGGGTCTTCGTCTCCAACATACTTTCAAAGCTTCGAAGTTTTAAACTTAGGGTCGAAGAGCACTTTCTGTAGCGCTGGATGCAGCGGAGATTCAGTGTCGAAGGACGCATTCTCCGGGGCTTCGGGATAATGAACTTCGTCGTCTTCGGGCACTTCAGGAATGACTAGGGTGGCCTGATGGCGAAGCCTATCTGCGGCTTCTTGCCGCCACCTTGCTACTTCGGCTTGGAGACTGGCCATTTGAGCGGCCATATCTCCAAGACCATCTTCATCTCCTGCGGTAGGGCCTTTCGGGTCTTGAGACCTGTATGCATCAGTTCGAAGTGGAACTTAGGGTGAAAGAGGAACTCCAGGTGGTCGAAGTATGGATGGATTCGTGAAAGCTGTGGTTTCTAGAGCATCACCCCAAAAGGACAATAGAAGATCAGTGTGACTCATCATGGACCGCACCATGTCCAATAAAGTGTGGTTTCTCCGCTCGGACACCCAATTCCATTGAGGCATGCCAGGTGGAGTCAGCTGTGGAACAATTCCACACTGCTTCAGATGATCACTAAACTCATGGTTCAAATATTCACCGCACGATCCGATCGTAGAAATTTAATTGTCTTGCCCGTATGATTTTGTACCTCATTCTCGAACTCCTTGAACTTTTCGAAGGATTCCCACTTATCCCTCATCAAGTAGACATAGCCATATCTACTAAAGTTGTCGGTAAAAATAATAAAGTACTGAAATCCTTTCCTAGCCATGTGACTCATTGGATCACATACATCATTATGTACTATGGCCAATAGCTCACTTGCCCTCTCACTTTGTCGAGTGAAAGGCGTCTTTGTCATCTTGCCAAGTAAACAAGACTCGCATGTGTAATATGATTCAAATCAAATGACTCCAAAAGTCCATCACTATGGAGCTTTCGTACACACTTCTCATTTATATGACCCAAATGACAATGCCAGACATAGGTGGGATTCAAATCATTGAGTCGGTGTTTCTTAGTATTAATGTTATAAATGTGTGCATCGTCAAGACTTAGGATATACAATCCATTCATTAATGGACAAACACCATAAAGCGTGCCATTCAAAAATATTGAACAACTCTTGTTCTTTATTATGAATTCAAAACCATCTTCCTCTAAACATGAAGAAGAGATAATGTTTCTATCTAAGGCGGGAATGAAATAACAATTATTTAACTCCAAAACTAATCCTGACGGTAGCGACAGTGAATAGACGCCGACGGCCAACGCTGCAACCTTTGCACCATTCCCGACGCGGATATCCAGTTCACTACTTGCACACTTTCTTACTCTACTCAGCCCCTGCAACGATTTGCAAGTATGAATCATCGATCCAGTATCAAATACCCATGAATCATTTTGACGAGTAGCAATATTAATTTCAATAATATTAATACCTGAAGCGTAATTCCTACTTCCCTTCTTGTTTTTCTGCTCTTCCAGGTACACCTTGCAGTTGCGCTTCCAATGCCCAGGCTTGGGGAAATGCTGGCACACGTCAGAGTTGGTAGGACCAGACCTGGACTTTCCTGCTGGTTTAGACTTTGCACTAGAGATCGCATCTGTAGTCTTAGCCTTCTTCCTCCTCCTCTTTTTGCCCTCATTCTGAACCACCATCACATGGTTTGGAGCTTTTCTGATACTCTCCTCAGTAGATTTCAGCATCCCATGCAACTCAGCTAGTGTCTTCTCTAGTCCAACTATGTTGTAGTTCATGATGAATGACTCGAAGCTCAGTGGGAGCGACTAGAAAATAACATCAATAGTGGGATATGGATCTAGTGGAGTGTCTAGTCTCTCTAGAGTCTCCATGCAACCAATCATCTTGATCACGTGAGGGCTCACTGGGCTCCTTTCAGCCAGCCTACAACCAAACAAGCATTTAGACACATTGTATCTCTCTGCCCTTGCTTGGTCCTGAAACATGCCCTTAAGCCCCACGATCATATCGTAGGCATCACGATCCTCATATTGTTTTTGAAACTGAGAGGACATGTAGGCAAGCATCAGGCAGCTGACATCCATGGAATCACAAGCATGCTTCTCATAAGCACGTTTATCTGCTCCAGAAGCATCTTCTCCTGGTTCATCAGGGTGGGTTCCTCTAGAACATAATCCTTTTTCTCTTGCTTGAGAACAATTCTCAAGTTTCGATACCAATCCATAAAGTTTGATCCAGACAATTTATCTCATTCAAGAATAGATCACAAATTAAAAACTGGAGGGCTCTTAACAGTAGACATAGTAGTTGCCATGATCTACAAAAGATTAAATGCGAGGTTTAGTACTATGCAATATTTATATTTTATCCAATAAAAGATGTTCCACTATCTAAACTAGTCACTTTCCCTCTCATGACTAATAGTGCCGCAGGATGCATGGTCACGCTATCTCCTAGTGAGCTTTGGCATCACTGCTAGAACCTTGTTGACATAGGTAAGCAACTCCTTGCTAATAACATTGTATGTGACTCTTGTCATTAGAGAAGCATCCAATGCTCGACCCCAACTCCTATGCTCCAAGGCCCAAAACCGTTTTGATAGTCTTGTCAAGTGAGCCAACACTATGTGTGCAGAAGTCCAACTTCTGCCCCAACTGGTCGAGATAGAAGATAGCACCCTGCTTTGGCAGAACCACTATCGATGAACATGAACCCTGGTGGGTGCAGCTATTAGGAAGAGCATCAACACTTAATTTTCTGAGGGAAAACTACTCTAGCATCGTAACGTCCCTAGCGCACACGAAACATGCAAGAATAGAATAACGGGAACATAAGGAAGCATCACAAGCAATCATATTAACTGTGACATAGCATGGCCTTCTTCACATGATGATCTCCATCTCCATGGCTCCCATCTTCGAGTGCGTGCTCCTGGCCTCCATGAAGAGTACTAGTCCATCTTGCATAGGCTATACTAATTACATGGACCGAAGCACCGCGAAAATGACATGCAAGCCGTAATGAATTTTACATCAGCCTTGGGCGGTAAATAACCATGACACATAGGCCATATTTAATTTACATTCATTACATGCATCTCATACATCACATTTTAACCAAGGCCATGCCAGTCACGACATTCTCTGCAAAACAAAGTTAGGCGAGCAATCTACAAATGTCTCGAATCTGGATCTATCCAATCTTCTGATCAATATCAGAATTCCGCATCACAACAATTGCCTTTTGTATCAAATCATTATTCGATATCGGAACATCCGATCAGTATTGGAACTTCCGATCCACCATCAGAACTTCCGATCAAATCAAAACTTCCAATCTACCGTGGACAGAAACAAATCTAATCTGTTTTTCCACCATGTATCTCCATACACGAGGGATCCAGATCGAACACTACCCACGTAGGCTCTGATACCACTGTTGGGGAATAGGGGAGCTATGCTAGCCGGCAAATTCAAAATTTCTGTCCTACGGCCCTAGGCTCATGCGCGTGTGAGATCATAGATCGGTACGCTCTAGCATTTCACATGCTAGGTGTAGCGGAAGAAGAGGTTGATGAAGCGCGTCAAGCCTATCCTCGCTTTGTCCCAGCCGTTACTCGTCGATCCAATCGATGAAGAAGTCACCTTTCCTCGTGGTGATGGCTACGAGCATCACTTATGGAGCAACACCTCCACGGAGTCCACATACAGGGATGGAGTTCCTCCCACGGCAGCGTGCTAGCACCGCATGTGAGAGACGGGAAATTCTCGATCTCAACGGTTGAGATCAAGAAAGAGAGGAGAGGGCTCTTGGGTGGCTAGGTCTATATAGGCTTATTCCTTGTCCCAAGACCTCCTCCTCCTCTCCTAATATAGGGCTGAAAGCCTCCTGGGTCGTGAATATCTTGGAACCCACAAATTAGTTACAACTAATTCATATTTGTAACAGATCCAATCTGATACCGCACGTCGGAACTTCCGATCCTAGATTAGAACTTTCGACAAGGTATTTTTCAGGCGTCCAAATTCAGCATGACATGCAATAGATCCAATCTGTTTTCTCCCACCTCGAAACTTCTGATACCATATCGGAACTTCTGGCTCGTCGGAACTTCCGATACCATATTAGAACTTCTGAAGCAACATTTGCTCTCTGTATCGGGACTAGATAATAATCAGAACTTCTGATACTACCTATTGGAACTTCCGATCTACGGAATTTTCTTGGGCATATCCTTCAAATTGCTGGAAATTATTCGATACGAAAATAGTCCCTTAATCTGTGGTGATGGTCTGTGGGATCCTGAACTGATATATTATATGTTCTCTGATGAATTCACTAGCATCGACAGAAGTAACCCTTTTGAGTGGAACAACCTCTACCCATTTTGTGAAGTAATCAGTAGCTGCCAATATGAACTTATGTCATTTACTTGACACTGGGTAGATTTGGTCTATCATGTTGATTCCCCACCCCTTGAAGGGCTAGGGTTTGATTATCGGGTTCATTTCCGATGTAGGTGCCCTCTGAATAGCTCCAAACCTCTGACAGTCCTGGTACCCCTTATAATATTTTATTCAGTGTTCCACCGTAGTCGATCAAAAGTAACCTCCCCTCCGAAGTAACCATTTCATTTTATGGGCCAACTAGTGTGTCCCGCATATGCCATCGTGTACGTCACACATCACCACCTTGTTTTCTTCGATGCTTATGTATTTAAGAAGAACTCCATCGGTCATCCGATGGTACAGGTCTTCTCCGAGAAGAACATATCTTATTGCATGATATCTGAGTTTCCTTGGTGCCGATGTCGAAGGATGTTTCAAGTAATGAATGATATCGTACCTTCAGTCATCGGCCTCTATATTCGCGATATCCACCTCAATTGACCTGTCCATTGGCTTATATTTTGATGTCGTCTGGGCCAAGTTGTTTGCTTTTCAGTTCTGCTCCCTCGAGATATGAGTAAGAGTAATGCTTCAGAAGTTTGAAATTATAGCTTGACACCAATCGTGATATTCTTTTAGCATGTTGTCTTTGCACTCATACTCGTCTGATAGCTACCTCATCACTTGCAGAGAGTCTCCCAAAATTTTTATTGTATCGACACCCACTTCTTCCAATAGTTGTAACCCTTTCAATACTTCTTCATATTCAGCTTGATTGTTGGTGGATAAAGGTCAGATGGTATATGCGAATTCAAATGATGCCTCCCGAGGGAAAATAATCACCATCCCTATACCACATCCATGCTGATACACTAATCTGTTGAATAATAAGGTCCATGGTATCGGCTCAACATGAGTCACTACCTCATATCTTTGTTGGACTATGAAACCGGCTATCGCTTGTCCCTTTACTACCTTAGCCGATTCATATCTAAGGTCAAATTCAGTGAGAGCGAGGACCCACTTGCCGATACGCCCTTTCAACACCGGGTCCGATAACATTGTTGGCGTAAAAGATTACGCTAATAGATTCTCTGAGATCAAGAACGGACAAACAGTGAGTTTGTGCTTAAGGACTATCTCAAGCCTCCGAATGGATAATAGCTTAAGTAGTTCGAATGTATGTATTAGAATAGCTGAGTATTCGATCCCCATTACAGGGTAAAGAGGTGGGTATTTATAGGCAAAAATGTCTAAGGAAAAGACCTATTTACCCCTTGATTACAACCAACATAGTGGAAACTATTGGGTACCCTGAACAGGGTTAAAATGGTAAAATCTATCCGGAGCAAATGGATAAGCCAAACGTCTTATCAATCCTGTCGCTCTGTTTCGGAGCCTCATATCCTGCGGAGGGCTCCTTTGGACTTCAGATCGAGGCACCCTTCGAGTATGAGCCCATCAGCTCTGAAGCTTAATAAGTCTTTTTGAACTGTTAATCTCTAAGTCCTGAAAGTGAAGTATTTTCCCCCAACAGTAGCCCCTCGAATACACCTCTCCGAATTTAACCTGTACAGATGGGAGGCAGTATACACAAGGAATATTTTCATATTCTGAGACTTAGAGAAAATTTGAACACATTACAGTCTTTCGGAGGATCTCTGATCCGAAGCATTCGGACCCCGACTCCGAGTTCTCAACCACTGTGTGAATACTCCGTGGGAAAGAGAACCATTACGAATCCAAAACATCGTGAGGAACCGTTTGATTGTAACCGTTACTACACAAGTAGTCGTTATGCTCTGTAAAAGGTAACGGTTGAAATTTACGGCAGTCTCTCGCCGTACCACTTTCTAGATCCACCTGCCAGCGACGGAAGTCGAACCTGCAGTGTGAATGCGATCGAAGCACAGCAACCAGCGGACGGTTATAAAAAGGGGATTAGAATTTACCCAAGACTTTTTACTGTGCCTAGCATCCGTGATTCTCTTCCTTCAACCTTCAATTCTCACAACTTCTCCATCCACCGAGCCATGGCGAGGACCAGCCACACCGCGCCGGCGGCAGCGGGCACTCTGGCGTAGAGGCAAGTGTGGGCTGCCTCAGCCGTAGCAGCAATGGCGGGGGCTCCGGGCGACGCCTGGCACAAGAACCCCCGGGAGCTCCGCCCAACATTCAAGAAGAAAATCCCCCAAAGCTTCCTCATCAGCCAATCCACCAGCACTGCAGAGTCCATCGAAGAGGCCGTGGAAGGGAAGCTGGGGACTGGACTGAGGACTCGAGTCCTCGGGGCGGAATTGACTCTACGGCCATGAAGCGGGGAAGTCGTGGTCTTCGAGGCCTTCTTCGAGGCAGGCCTGGGTCTTCCGGCCATCGACTTCTTATCTGAGGTACTGAACATGTTCCACATCACCTTACATCAACTGTCTCCCAATGCCATCGCCTACCTGGCTGTCTTCGAATGGGCGCTTCGGGCCAAAGGGTGCGAGGGGCGATCAGAGGTCTTCACCACCACCCACGAAGCCATCTGCCAGCTGAAGCCGCAGGATGGCCCCGGGGACACTAAGGTGATAACAGCCTTCGGTAGTGTCAACTTCCAGCTGTGGAGGGAGCACGCCCAACACTTTCCAACGAAGGCCATCAACGACCGGTGGTACACCAACTGGATCCTTCGGTGGTACACCAACTGGATCCTTCGGTGGTTCTACGCCGAAGATGGAGAGGACTCCCCTCTCGCCGGACCCCTTCAGGAAATCTGGATCCGGAAGGAGGTGGAGGTTACTCCGAACCCTAGCTTGCTCTCAACGTGGCTAGGGCTGCTGACTTCAGTGGCCAGCAGCATGAGCATGCGCGACCTCTCCGAAGAGTTCATTGCTCTTCGGATTCCACCCCTCGGGGCCACATGGCCGATAGCGTTTCAACAAGCTTCGAAGGGTGAGCTCCGAACTCTAGGTAAGACTTCGACTCCTGCAATAATATGTTAGATGATGAAAATAACATACTTATAATATGTTACCCTTTTTTCAGCGGCTCCACTGGCATTAGCCCCGGAGCAGTTAGCTCGGGCCACCGAAAGGGTCCTCGGAGCCCCTACGGTGGCTGAAAGGCAGAAGAGGTTGGAGCTGGTGGGAAGCTGGGAGCGCTCCAACAGAGTGTGGGGGGCTCTCAGGATGGTGCCCCCTCCTCTGTTGGATTTTAACCTGGCCGGAGTGGCTCCTCGGAAAAGGAAAGCCGTCGCCGAGCCTCCGAAGAAGGCCGACAAGACCCCCCTAAGAAGAAGAAGGTGGTGAAGATCCCTCCGCAACTGGCCCCTGCTTCGTCTACTTTGTGCTTGGATGTTCGGAGCTCGGCTTCAGAGGATTCCGGAATGAGGAATCCAGCGCCCAACTGGCGAAGACCTTCGATAACTATCTCTTGGAGGGCGACGAAGATGCGGCAGGGGTCCCAACCGAAGCTTCTGCTCAGGAGGTTGTGGAGGTAGACACGGCACACACACCTGTGCCCGCTGCCGTGAACTCGGAGCCGAACAATGTCACCCCCAACTCGCCCATAGACGGGGTGATCACGGCGGAGGTCGAGGTTCTAGCGGAAAACACACCGGAGAGGACTTCGGGGGATGACCTCGACGAGATCCTCTAGATGTACAAAGTCCTGGAGGACCCGACGATTTTGCCTCATGGTGCCTCCGAAGGTATACTTCAAATCTTTTGCCTTGGTCTATTCCTGCAACAATTTTTACTTGTAAATATTCACCAAATACCTTGGTACCGCAGGTACATCAAAGGGCGACAAAGCCTCGGCTGCACATGAAGTCACAGCTTCTTCGGGGGTCGTGGTTCCGATGGACACCTCGACTCCACTAGACACCCCAGCCCCGGTGGTGGGGTCTGTTCCCGCCAACGCGGCTCTTGTGGCCGAGGTCACCCCTGCTGATGCGGCTCCAGCTGAAGGGTAGTCATCGAAGGAAGAGCTACCTCCGCTGTAGTCAAGCCGCCTGCCTTCATGCCGGGAGGGGTAAAAGCATGTCCAGCCTCGGACTCCCTCCCGGCCCAACGACGACCTCGGCTAGCAACTCGGAGGAAGAGGCCACGGCAGATGATCGCCAAGCTTCATCTTGGCTTCCTCTGCTGGCTCCGTTTTTGGAAAACCGGACAGGCCTCCGGGCGCTGCTGGAGCCTTTGGCGGAGAAAAGCCAGGAAATTGCCAACTCTAACTTGGTCTCTGTTCTGAGCGAAGCCAGGGCCCCGGTGCTCAACATGGCCCTCGAAAGGGCTGCCCTTCAGGTATAAAGAGTACTGCAAATATTTTCAATTAATAAATGTAAACACCTGGTTCTTACTTTTTCTTTCTGCAGCAATTCATCCTTGCTAGAGCGGCAGCGACTTCCAATGAAGTCAAAACCAATCGACTCAAAAGGAAGGTTACTACCCTCCAAACCGCACTCAAGGGCTCCGAAGAAAGAGCACTTCGGTTGGAGGAAGAAGTCCTCGAAGAATGAAGGGCTAGGGCCGAAGCCGACGAAGCCCTCCGACTAGCAAGGCAGGACGGCGATGCACTCCGGACTTCAGCCCAAGAAGCTGAAGCCGAGCGCTTAGTGCTCCGGGCGGAGGTTGAGAAACTACGGCAGGTGGCGACTACTTCGAGCACCTAGCTGGTAGAGCTCCAAGGCTCTCTCAAGCAAGCGATGGCCTAGAAGAGCTTCTTGCTGTCCCAGATGGCTGAAGTGTCTGCTACCGCTGTGGGGCTAGAGACGGCAGAGAAGAAGAATGCTAGTGTAGCAGAACGTACCTTGGATGCCCTTCAGGGTACCTTGGAATATTTTGGCACTATGTGCCCTTCGTCTTCTGCAGCGGCCAGTGAACCCCTCGACCGGAAGCTGAAGAGGATCCAAGTGGGGGCGTCACTGATGATGAACTCCGGTGTCCGGTACGGAGAGATCTCCGGTCAGTGTGCCGTAATTGGAGTTCTCCGCCACCTCGAAGCCCTTCAGATGGACCACAAGGCTGCAGCTAAAGCTTGGATCGACGAGGCTCGTCGGCCGAAGCAAGCACATACAAGGCCACCTCTCCCAGCCTCGCCAGCTCTGGACCTCCTGCTCCACCAACCGACCCGCATGTCTAGCTCATAGGGTAATTATGTATAAGAAATCTTGTAAAGCCCCTTGCATTAATGAAAAAGTTTATAAACGAAGAGCTTGTTTGGGTGTTTTGTTCATTTAGGTTCTGTCATGCCCTTCGGAACCTGACTTCGAAATACTAGATTTTACCGAAGGGCTCCGGAAGGAGTGGGCAAGCCTCGAGAGCTTAAGGCCTTACCTCTGCTCTCGCTTTTATGTTCCTCGCAGAGATAAAGGGGAGTTCACCCTCGAGGTTTTTCAAGAAGTCTTAGCTTATATCAAGGAAGAGGAAAAGAGAAGGCATCTTCGTCCTCCGAACACATGGATTGGTCTAACTCGGAGTACCAGGCCGAAGACCCTGCGGAGGCTAACTCCGAACGACTTCTGACTTGGGCCGAGCTTCAAGAGGAGCAGAAGAAACTGCGAGCCTCGAAGAAGAAGAGAAGCACTCGAACAAAAAGGACAATCCCGGTGGCTTCGAGCTCCGAAGGACAGAGTAGCCGGAGAGGTAGCTCTAGAGGCCGACAGGGTCTCCAATTTTTCTTAGGGTTGGACCAAAATTTCTCTTAATGTAAAAGTATGATGAATTAATGTTAATTGCACCGGAAGCATCTTGTTTGTTCTTTACCCTCCTACCCCTCCTTGTGGGTGGGGGACCTTACGCATTGCAAAAAGGTTCGTCGGACACAATGCCGCGCCAAACAAACCGATGCTTCGTAGGGTTCTTCGAACATAGTTTCGCATTATGATTTTGTGAGTTTTGGAACTGAATCTACCTTGGCAGGCTCTTATACTAGTCACTTTAGGACTTTAAAAGTGTCTCACTGGCCGGAGCCTTGAAACCTTATTGCTTGGTCACCTTCGACTCTTTTACAGATGCTTCGAACCCGTAGGCCGAAAATCTGTTTATCTTTAAAGTCCTTGGACTCTTCTACGGATCCTAACAAGCCTAGGCCTGGAATCCGTAGGGTGGCCACCTTCGGCTCTTTTACAGATACTTCGAACCCGGAGGCCGGAAATCTGTTTGTTTAAAGTCCTTAGACTCTTCTACGGATCCTAACAAGCCGGAGCCTGGAATCCGTAGGCTGGCCACCTTCGGCTCTTTTACAGATACTTCGAACCCGGAGGCCAGAAATATGTTCGTTTAAAGTCCTTAGACTCTTCTACGGATCCTAACAAGCCTTAGCCTAGAATCCGTAGGCTGGCCACCTTCGGCTCTTTTATAGATACTTCGAACCAGGAGGCCGGAAATTTGTTCTTTTAAAGTCCTTAGACTCTTCTACGGATCCATACAAGCCGAAGCCTGGAATCCGTAGGCTGGCAGCAAAGCCCTTGAACCCATGGTTCGCAGGTTGTTGCCCGGGTCCTAGGAAAGATGCTGGACTCTGCAAGCATCTCCGTCCTCCCGATGCATCCATTAGGAGTAAGGGCTATTCGTAGAGCAAACAAAATTCGACCCTCCACTTTATTTAGAAAAGGAATTCTTTTACAAGTGATTACAAGGAGCCTCTAAGCATAGTAACGCTTAAGGTGCTCCGCATGCCATGCATGTTTCAATTCTTCCCCTTCTAAATTAGCTAATTTAAACGATCCAGTGCGTCCTGAGCATTGGATAATATATTGTCCTTCCCATTTATTTCCTAGCTTCCCCGGGGCTATTACACTTCGCAAAACTAAATGACCTGGTCTAAGCTCATTCAGCTTTATCTTCGAGTCATACTATGTTTTTGTTTGGCCTTGGTACTTCGCCAGATTGGCGACAGCTCGAAGCCTTGTTTCTTCTGACAAGTCCAGCGAAGTGTTTCTTTCATCTTCATCTTCGGGCTACACTACACGAAGGGATCCACCCCTGAGCTCCGTAGGAGTCATGGCCTCATCTCCGAATAGTAGCCTAAATGGGGTAAAGCCTGTGGACCTGGCTTGAGTGGTTCGGATGGACCACAAGATCTTGGGAAGTTCCTCGACCCACAACCCCTTGGCCAACCCGACAATCCGTCTATTCAGACCGAAGAGAATGTTCCCGTTGGCTCGTTCGACAACTCCGTTGGACTGTGGATGGCGTACTGCTGTGAAGCATAACTTAATGCCCAGCTCTTCACAAAATTCTTTGAATGTGTCAGCTTCGAACTAGGTTCAATAATCCACGGTTAGCTCCTTTGGTACTCCGAACCTGCAAATAATATTTTGCCAGAAAAACTTTTGCACATTCCTTGAAGTGATAGCAGTCAATGGTTCTGCTTCGACCCACTTTGAAAAATATTCGATTGCTACCACCGCAAACTTCAAGCTTCCTTTTTCCATTGGAAAAGGGCCTATGAGGTCCATTCCCCACTGAGCCATTGGCCATACCGGTGCAATAACTTGAAGTGGAACTGGCGGACGGTGGCTTCATCTTCCCATCCATTGGCATCCTTGGCAGGTTCGAACCAATTCCTCTGCATCTCTTACAATTGTCGGCCAATAGAGCCCCTGCCGAAGTGTCTTGCCTGCTAGAGCACGAGGGGCCAGGTGGCTTCCGCACAAACCTTCGTGAATGTCCCGAAGTATGTCTTGGCCTTCGGGTTGTGAGATGCATCGGAGTAGGGGGGAACACACTCCGGCTTTGTATAATATTCTGTTGACAATCTTGTAATTTCGAGCCCTTGCTTGCAATCTTCGGGCATTTGGACCCTCTGAAGAATCTATGCCATCTTGCAAGATATTCATTATCGGAGCCCACCAATCTGTAGCTGGAATGCAAAGTACTTCTACGGAGGGTAATTTATTGACTGCAGGCTTGACTAGTTCTTCGTAGAAAGCACCCTCCGGGAGGTCCAATGCTTCGGCTGTAGCTTTTGCTAGAATATCTGCGAGTTGATTATCTGCTCGAGGTATACTTCGAATAGAAAATCCTTTGAATGCTGCTTCAGTCTTGTGGATTTCTTCGAGGTACTTCGCTAGATGCGGGTTCTTTGATTGGAAGCTTGTATCGACATGCCCTGCGACGACTTGGGAATATGTTTTAATTATTATCCTTGCTCCTCCAAGTGCCTTTGCCTTTCGGAGGCCTAGTAGGACCCCTTCATATTCTGCGATATTATTGGTGGTCTTAAAGTTGAGCCTTGCATAATACATGGTCTTTTGCCCTGACAGTGATATGATGACCGCTCCAGCGTCGGCACCAGATGCCTGATAAGCTCTGTCAGAAAATATTGTCCATAAACCTTCGGAGGGCTCCTCCGGAGCCCAAACTGCTTATGGCCTCCACTCTGCTACGAAGTCGGCTATGATTTGGGATTTGATAGCTGTTATTGCCGTGAAGGAGATTCCGAAGGGGACTAGCTCGATAGCCCATTTTTCGATCCTACCCATAGAATCTTTGCTTCGGAACGATTAGGTTATGCGCCAGAAAGTAATGCCTTAGCTTCCGCGAGGCCATTACCAGGGCATAAACAAATTTCTAAAGCTCGGAGTACTTAATCTTAGCTCCGAACAAAGCTTCTGAAACAAAATAAACTGGGTTCTGCACTAGCTTTCCCTTAAGCTCAACTTCCCTGACCAGTACTACACTTACTGCGGAGCCTGTTGCTGCGAGATAAAGGAGGAGTGTTTCCTCTGGGAGGGGCACAGTAAGTGTTGACAGGCTTCCGAGGTATGCTTTTATATCATCGAATCTCTTCTGGCACTCCGGCGTCCAATTGAAGCTTTCGGACCCCTTAAGGGCTTTGAAAATTGGGAGGCTTCGTTCTGCTGACCTGGCCAGGAATCTACTAAGAGCTGCGAGCCTTCCTACTAGTTTCTGGACTTGCTTCAAATTCCCTGGTGGACCCATTCTTTGCAGTGCACTTACCTGCGTTGGGCTAGCTTCAATTCCCCTGCTCGAAACTAAGTACCCTTGCAGCTTTCCTGCTTGCGCTCCGAATATACATTTTTTAGGGTTGAGGCGTACTCCACATGCTCAGAGGCTCTCAAACGTTTTAGCTAGGTCTAGGCTATGCTGGTGCTTTTGAGCACTTTTTATTACAATGTCATCCATATAGGCTTCGACATTTCGGCCTATTTGGTGACCTAGAGCCTTAGCTATTAAACGTGAAAAAGTGGCTCCGGCATTCCGCAAGCCAAAAGGCATTCTTACATAACAAAATACCCCGGAAGGAGATATGAATCTTGTCTTGGCTTCGTCTTCACGCTTTAACCAGACTTGATGATACCTGGAGTAAGCATCGAGGAAGCTTAGCAATTCGGAGTCGGCTGTGGAATCCACCAGCTGGTCTATTCGGGGCATCGGGTAGGGGTCTCGCGGGCATGCTTTATTTAATGAAGTAAAGTCAATACACATGCGCCACTTGTTAGAGTCCTTCCTTACAAAAACAGGGTTCGCCAACCATTCGGTATGGGCTACCTCCCTGATGATGCCAGCCCTTAATAATTTTTCTACTTCGGTCTTGGCAAGGCTTGCCCTTTCTGCAGACAGCTTGCGGAGCCCCTGGCGCGCTGGCCTAGCCTTCGGGTTGACGAGTAGGCTGTGCTCGATGATACTCCGATCAACCCCGGTGATGTCTTCGTCAGTCCAGGCAAAGACGTCCAGATTTTGCTTGACGACTTCTTCCAACGAGGCAACTATCTCTAGGGATAGCCCCTTGTCGAACTGTACTGGGTATTCTTTGCCATCATTTGAAATTATCTTCGTCTCGACATCACCTTCTGGGCTAGGCTTAAGGGAGAGCCCCTTCGAAGAGTTCGAAGCCTCCGGAACCTCTTCTGTGCGCTCCGTCACGCTGTGCACTTGCCGGGGGTCCAACAGCTGGCCGTGCCCATACTCCATTCTACGGGCTATAGCTTGGTCTCCTGAAATAGTAAGAACTCCACCTTGCGTGGGCATTTTGAGACAGAGATAGTTGTGATGCGCTATAGCCCTAAATTGGCATCCCTCGCCCAAAGATTGCGTTGTAAGCATAGGGGGCGTCGACGATGTCGAAGATCACCTCTTCTACCCTGTCCAAAGGCCCCTCTCCGAAAGCAACCTCGAGGCCTATTTGGCCGAGGGCATCGAGAGACGGTCCTGAGAAACCTTGAAGTGGTAGGGCTGCTGGAAGTAGATGTTTCCGAGGTATGCATATTTGATCGAAGGCCTGGACAAAAAGTATGTTTGCGGATCTCCCACCGTCCACCAGGATCCTTTGAACTTCCACCCCTGCTATGTCTACAGAAATGACCAAGGGGTCAGCATGGGGGAACTTTACCCCCGCGGCATCACTGGAAGTAAAGGAGATGGGCACATGGGACCATTCTGGCATTCCTTCCGTGGAGCTCGAAGTCCCAATGTGCCCTACTTCGTGGATGTACTCACGCCGCTGCCTCTTGGACATGTTTCCGAGGGTCCCCCCTCCAGAGATGGGTAGGACCACTCGCTTGCCGCGGTCTTGTGGGTCTTCCTGCTTTGGTGGTGGCATAATATTGGCCACCGAAAGTCGCATGGGGGCTTCGGGGACACCGGCTCGGGCTACAATTTGGACAGGCTCCGACCATGCCGCTGGTGGGGCTCGATCTAAAGTACCCCGCCCGGTACTTCGCCCTAGGTAGTCGCCCCGAAGGGCCAATACTGCCTTGCAGTCCTTCGTGTCATGGCTTCTATTGTCTCCATGCACGCAGCAGAAAAAACTCTGGCGCCTGCCAAGTACTCTTTCTTGAGGCCTTGGCGCTCCAGCCTTGAAGCTTTGCGCCTGCTGGAAATTGGCGGGCGCCTTCGGAACGGAAGGTGTGATGCTTAGCACCTCCGAACGGAAATGTTTCTTTCCGTGCCTGTGGTCGCCGAAGAGATTGTCTTGAGGAGGTTGCAGCGAAGCTGAGGCTTCGGGCTCCGTCTTCACTTCTCAGAGTGCAGGTGCGGGTGCCATGGCTCGTCGAAGGCAGCCCTCCTCTGCCTTGGCATACTGTTCGAAGTATGCCATCAGCTGTGCCATAGATGTCATAGGCTTCCAATGGAGCTTGCTGAGGAGATCGGGGTTTAGCACCCCTTCGTGAGCGGCGTCGACTACCGAAGAGGTAGACAGGCCCTTGATTTGTGAATTGGTGTGGGCGAAGCGCATGAAGTACTCCCGAAGTGTTTCTCCCGCTCGCTGCTTCACTTGGAATAAGGTCCCTGTTGACATCGGAGCCACAATGGTACTCTCGAAGTTGCTTACAAACTTCCTCTTCAACTGCTCCCAAGATCTGATCGATCCTGGCTTCAAGGACCAGAACTATCGGAGCGCCACACCTTCGAGAGCGAGGGGGAAACACTTTGCCATAGTGTTGCCTACCCCTCCGCTTGCTTCTATTGCCAGGGCGTATGAACGAGCAAACTCTCCGTGGTCTGACCTGCCAGAGTACTTGTGCAACATCGAGGCTTTGAACCTGGGATCGAAGGGCACTCTTTGCAAGTACGAATGTAGCGGAGACTCATCATCAAAAGATGTGTTCTCAGCCTCCTCCGGGACTTGAACAGCTTCGAGAAGATTGCGAGCACCACCGTCTTGGTGCCCTTCTGGAGTCTCGGTGGAGGATTGGGAGTGGAGGCGATCAGCGGCCTCCTTCCTCCATCTAGCCACTTCCTCCTGAAGCCTTGCTAACTGAGTAGCTTCGGTTCTAGGAAGGTCTTCGTCTTCGTCGGAGGCTAGCTCCAGGTCTTGGGAACTTACATAATCAGTTTGGAGGACTGTAGGAGGAGCTCGAGGGCCCCTGGGCACTCGACGCCCAGCGGTGCCCTCGGGAATCGTTGGAACAGCTAAGGGTCCAGCTCCGTTGGTCCGAGGGGACCTTCGGAGAGGACCCGAGTCTTGGCTTCGCTTTGGAGGCATAGCTGGTAACGGAGAGGTCCGAAGACCGAAGACTTCGATTGGTCTGGGAAGGCGAGGGAAGGCCTTTGAACCGCACTAAGAAGCCCCTTACCGAAGGGTGTGCGGAATCTTGGGACTCCGAGGCTCCCTCCGTAAGTGCTCTTCGAAGTGCAGTCAGCAGTAGAGAACAAGCTTCTAGAACTTGGTTCCCCACGGACGGCGCCAACTGTTGGCATAAAAGATTACGCTAACAGGTTCTCTGAGATCAAGAACGGACAAACAGTGAGCTTGTGCTTAAGGATTATCTCAAGCCTCCGAATGGATAATAGCTTAAGTAGTCCGAATGTGTGTATTAGAATAGCTGAGTATTCGATCCCCGTTACAGAGTAAAGAGGGGGGTATTTATAGGCAAAAATGTCTAAGGAAAACACCTATTTACCCCTTGATTACAACCAACATAGTGGAAACTATTCGGTACCCTGAACAGGGTTAAAATGGTAAAATCTATCCGGGGCAAATGGATAAGACAAACGTCTTATCAATCTTGTCGCTCTGCTTCGGAGCCTCATATCCTACGGAGGGCTCCTTCGGACTTCAGATCGAGGCACCCTTCGAGTATGAGCCCATCAGCTTTGAAGCTTAGTAAGTCTTTTTGAACTGTTAATCTCTAAGTCCTGAAGTTGAAGCATTTTCCCCCAACAAACATATACTTAATGACGTCAACCTTGCATATCAAAGTGCACTTCGATGATAGCAGGTAATGACTCAGTTTGGTGCGTGAGAATTACAAGCATAGATAGATCTTTTCTACTGCGGGGTACCGGGTCTCGGTGTCTAGTAGTCATCTACTAAGATAGAAAATTACCCTCTCTTTTTTATCAATTTCGTACACTAGGACTGATCCGATGGCTTCATCATCGGTTGACAAATATAACCTGAATGGAATCCCTTTCTATAGTGGCATCAACATTGGCGGTGAGGCTAAGTATTCTTTAATCTCATCAAACATCTTCTACTGGTTTTCTCCCTATATGAATTCATGGTCAGACTTCAACTTCAACGATGGAGTAAACGACTCTATTTTTCTTAAGATATCAGCTATAAATCTTATGAGAAAATTTATCTTCCTGATCAGTGACTGCAAATTGGTTTTATTGGTAGGGGGTTGAGTGTTCTTAATGGCTTCAATACTACGTTGACTTATCTCAATCCATCTTTCATGCACAATAAATCCCAAAAACGTCCCTGCCGATACACCAAAGGCACACTTGTCATGATTCATTTTTAGTCTGTACTTCCTAGCTCTCTCTAGAACTTGACGTAGATCAACCACATGGTCTTGAGTACCGCTTGATTTTACCACCATGTCATCTATGTATATTTCCACCAATAGGCCGATCAAGTCATGGTAAATGTAGGTCATGGCCCCCTGGTAAGTTGCTCCTGCATTTTTCAAGTCGAAGGTCATCACCACCCACTCATAAAGTCTGATAGTGCCCAGGCACCAGAAGGCCATCTTGTGGATGTCTTCGTCAGCCATGAAAATCTGATTATAACCTGCATTCATGTCCATGAAGTTGATAATCTTGTGACCCAACGCGGCATCCACTAGCAAATCTGCGATCGACATTGGATATTCATTCTTTGGGGTTGCCTTATTTAGATCTCTGAAGTCAACACATATTCTAAGCTTCCCACTTTTCTTCCATATAGGAACAATGTTCGATACCCACACTGTGTATCGGCACGACCTTATGAATCTTGCATAACATATCCTTGTTACCTCGGCCTTGATGTCTAGATATATTTTCCTTGAACCACCGAGGTGACTGCTTGAATGGCTGATACCCTTGCCTTATTGGGAGTCGATGTTCTACAATCGATTGGCTTAGACCTAGCATCTCGTGGTATTCCCACATGAAGCAATCCCGATATGCTCGTAATAATGCAATTAATTCATTCTTTATTTCACCGGGAAGTTGAGAACTTACAAAGGATAGCCTCGGTCTGTCACCGAGTTCGATGTCTACTTCCTGTAGCTCATTGGTCACAGCGAAGCCTTGACCGAGTTTACCTTCTGCTTCATCCATGTTACCTTCAAATGGTAAACTTGGGCTATTCATTGTTGGTTAGTTTGATTCCATCATTTGACACTTGAAGAAAATCATCGTCCCAAGCTCTACCGGATAGGCAGACAACTTCTTCCATCTCCCATAACGATAAATCAGCTATTGCTACATTAACCGATTTATCAGCGGGACAATTTCCACTTGATCGCTGAACCACTACATGAGGCTTTGATGCATTGTCAATGATACACAACAATTCACATGAATCCAATCATGCCCTAGCATACTGTAGGATCCTTTACCCTCTATGATGAAGAAGGTGGTCGACACAGTCTAGCTCCCAATCGTCAACTCCGCGTTTAGCCCCCCATTGTTTCCTATGAATTACTGCTGAAATCCCTCAGTACCATATTGGTGTTGAAGAGGTCCTCTGGCCCTTTCCCCAACTTTTGGAAGGTTGCAAATGGTATCAAGTTAACTGTTGCGCCTCCATCTATCATCATCTTGGACATCAGCTTCCCATTGACTAGGCCTTTGATGTAAAGAGGTCTTAGGTGCTGATGCTCGTGATGTTCTAGCTTGTCGAATATTGCTGGCTGTGGGGTCAATACCAGTTGGGCCATTGTATCGGCTTGCCCGATGTTGGCTTCAGGGATGGCCCGATAATCCGCACGGTGGAAGAAGACCATGTTTACCCCCGCATCTTTCTTGTCGTCATGATCAACCCTGTCTTTCACTCGCTATTAACTCTTAATCCTTCGGGGACGATCAGTCTCATTCTTGTGGCTTTGCACCTTCAGTTTTCTCTGCCGCAACCGCTGCACTCTCCTCTTTTGGTTCTTTGTGAAGATCCCACTAGGACACCACTGTAGTTTTCCCGTCATGACGCTACTGTTAGTCGACTGATCATTTTTCTTGGCGTTGATGAGGCCAAGCCTTTCGAGTATTGATGCTCTTAGCAATGATAGTCTTAGATGAACAACCAACCTCTCCTGACTATGTGACCTTGCCCTATCAGTGTGCAGGTCATGGCCGCCCTGCCACCTGTCTTTGCTGCCACACTCAGGACAGTCATCCATCGATGGCAGATGCAACCCTTCATTTCAGTAGAATCTGAAGAACTCACAATTCCAATGGGGGTTGAATCTTGTTTCTAGTCCATTCGACCAAGCTGACCTCCACATTGGACCTGCTATCCTCATTGGAGTCCGAATGGGGCACGTTAGCATATGCCACCTTCTTCTAATATCTTTCCCTTTTCGCCTCCTAGAATCGACTCTCATGGGTCAATACCCGCTGCACCAGGTGTGAGAGGCTCTTGAATTCATGTGATGAAAACCTTTCCTTTATCGGATCCAGGAACCCCTAGAATGCTAACTCTGCCAATTGCATGTTACTAAGGTTCAAGCTATAGCACCTGCTTCTCATGTCGTGGAATCTCTGCGCATAATCTCGCACCGACTCGTCCATCTTCTACGTTACTGCCATCAAGTCGGTGAAACTTCATCTCCAGATATGCCCACCCTCTGAAAGAGTTCACCAGCAGTGATGAGAACCAGATGCCAGATGATTCTGATAGTTATAGTGGGAAGAACCTAACCTTGAGTGCTTCCTCAGCCGACACCTCGCCACACTGGGCGAGGAAAATGACTAATGTGCTCGTTCGTGGAGAACGAGTCCTGCCTCAAAAACATGGTGAAGTCAGGGATCTTATATCGGTTCAGCAGCAACACTCGATCGATCCACTCCATGTACGGTCGCCGATACACGTATGTCTTATCTTTAGGCTTGAGCCCAAAATGATCCCGAATCACCTCAGTAATTTGGTTCACCCAATCGTCTTCCTACTGGTTCGACACGGGGAATCGATCAGTCGTCGAAGGCTGCTGATACTGATCTAGCTGAACAACATTGTATCTTTGTTCTTTATTGGAATAGGGCAGTATTCCATAGTATGTGATCTGGTGGTACCCTTGAGGGATGCCATCGGGTGCCCCCTTGGTGGCACAAGATCTGACAACATTTTCATGACAATTCCATACGTGGGTTGGGGTACCACTTGCCTGATCGGCCCTTGTGGCGTGGCTGAAGGCTAGGAGGGTGGCATACTCCTATCGAAGGGGTACCTATTATGGGATAGGTCCTGTCTACCTAGCCATTAAAGTGTGGGTGTTGGTAACTTTACCGTCACGTCAGCCTCCTGGCCGAACGAAGTGTTCAGTGGACCTTGTGATGAGGACATCACTTCACATGATACACACATGGAGCCTCCACCTACAATTCAGTTACTAGGACGAATCACACGCGCTCGTGCCCGACGCTTGAACCATGAGGTTAATTCTTTCCTTAGCAACTATGTCAATATTTGTTTGGATGGGATGCTACTGAATACTAGTGATATTTTGTTGCTTAGGAACATGGGAGATGGAATAGAAGAGTTGGAGCTGAAGACGGAGTCGCACGGATGTTTTGAAGTCAAGATTTCGCTGGTTCGGACTACATCAACCACCCTGCACCAAAATGGGCATAACTTCCTCATACGAAGTCCGATTGGCGCGTTCTTTGACTTTTTGGAAAGCTGAGGAGAAGACGGATCGTTTGCCGTTGGTTTCACCTCATTTGGAGTCCCGAGTCGTTCTGTGTGATTTAAACAGTCCTGCGTGACAGAACTGGGCCATGTTGGCCCATAGTTTGAGTCTGTACGTCTTCTAGCCCACAGCCCGTGTCTGTTCGCCTTCCACAGGCTGCCGCCCTATATATTCTCACGCCAGCCGCCTCTAGGGTTAGGTTTTGCTTTGTTTGCATCTACACTTGTGTGTTTAGATCCTGCCTCTTGCACCGAACCG
This sequence comes from Zizania palustris, assembly GCA_019279435.1. NCBI lineage: Eukaryota > Viridiplantae > Streptophyta > Magnoliopsida > Poales > Poaceae > Zizania > Zizania palustris. The sequence continues at coordinate 58,543,215 of JAAALK010000285.1, read as the reverse complement.
ATTGGCTGCTGCATTGGCGTTTGTGAAACCTCACCTTATCATCGTTTGTCTGTGATTTGGCATTCGACTTGTATCCTTCCTGTTCTTGCTTGTGTTCTTGGGTTCGCTTGCAGGAATTAGCCTTCGTGGCGAGGTCAATCGCGTTCTGCGTGGTTGATAACCAATGGAGACAGTGGTGTAACGATTGCAAGGTTTTGATCCGCCGGACCGGAGCCTTGGATCGCCAACGTCGAGATTCTCCACCAACCCAAGTTATCCTTTACCTAGCGGAAGATCGGGACCAGTCCCCCATCAGTTGGTATCAGAGCTCAGATTTCCCGTTAGGTAATCTCGATCTGCTTTTGTTTTTACCTAGAGTCCAGAAAACCGCACCAAAAAAATTCCCCACCGAGAACCCCTTTGTGCCTTGCGATTTTAATTTCAGTTTTAACCTTGTTGAGTTTGTGTTCTTGGTCGAGTCTTGTTGCTGGTTTAGAAATCCCTTTGTGTCGTTTGAGTAGTAGTTGTTCTTGTGTCTCAAAAATTCCCCACCGAAAAACCCCCCTTCCGCAACCCTATTTCGTTTTTCCACATCGAGTCTTTGTGACCCCCCTTCAGTAAAACATGCATAACTTTTCGCTCGTTTGGCAGAAAAATCTGAAATTTTTTGAGCGTGTTCCTGACCCAATTTGGGTGGGTACCCTAACACGGTTCCCCTGTTAGCCCTCACCAAAATCGCCAAAAAAAATCAGGAAGATAAAGAAAAAAATTGGTCAAAGTTTTTGCTCGCCGGTCAGCGAACTTGTTTGAATTTTTGTGAGCCACATCCCACCTCAGTTGTAGGTGCCAATTTTTGTGGTTGCCTCTCTGGTCATCCTTGTTCAAAAAAAATAGAGTGAAAAAAAAGAGAAGAGAGAAAAGAAAATCAAAAAAAGAGAAGAAGTGGTAGTAACAGCATTATCGGCGGTAGTAACAGATTCGGCAATAACAGCTTCTCAGCGGCAGTAACAGATTCTGCTTGTCCGATCTCTTGTCCGAACTCTTGTCCGGTCAGCGGTAGTAACAGAGTTATCAGCGGCAGTAACAGATTCTGCTTGTCCGATCTCTTATCCGAACTCTTGTCTGATCAGCGGTAGTAACAGAAGTATCAGCGGCGGTAACAGATCCTGTTATTGCTTCCATTTGAGTTTTGGGCATATAGTTTCCCTCTATTGCTTGAATTTTCACCTTGGGAGCACTAAGGCCAGCAACTTTGACGAGTACTAGGGAATACTTATTGAACTTGGTTTAACTGTTATTATTATCGCTAATCCTTGCTACTCACTTTGCCTTCCAAGCTACACCTTTCTCTTGGTCAGGACAGGTTCATTCCTTGCAATTGCCACCACCCTCCACTTGGTTCATCACCTGTAGCCGGTGACCTCCCTGCGGCGTGGTAAGAACACTTGCAAACGTGGGTAAGGCGCTTGACGGATTGCTTCCACCACACACCCACCACCCCACCTAGCTGTTTACATAAGGATTATTCTTTGTTGCTTTGTCTTTTCTCTAACATGGCAGCACTTATTGTACAACGTGACTTGAGCACTCACATGGACCAGGACGACCAGTCACAACGGAACAATCTGTTTCAGACCTTCTTCGTCGTCAATGACCGTCGTGTGCGTGTCATCATCGACAGCGGTAGTTGCAACAATTTGGTGAGCCTCGACGTGGTAACTAAGCTTCAACATCCCACACGTGCACATCCGCACCCTTACCACGTGCAATGGTTCAACAATAGCGGTAAGGTCATGGTAACACAAACTGCTCACATCGAATTTTCCATTGGTACATACTTCGGAGTTGCTGAATTTGATGTAGTACCAATGCAAGCATGTTCTCTATTACTTGGTAGACCTTGGGTATATGATACTGATGCTACACACCATGGTAGGAGCAATAAGTACACTTTATGTATAAAGCAAAGAAAGTTACATTGCTTCCTATGACTCCTGCTGAAATTGTGAAATTTGAACAAGAAAAACGTGCTAGGGACGCACAAAAGAGCAAACAACTTTCTGAAAATCAGCAAGTAGCTAAAACGCTTTCGAGGCAACAAAAAGATAAAGTTGTTTCTCCTTCCTCATCACAAGTTATTAATCTAAAAGGACGTGTCATGCATGCAACTAAAACTAACCTTGCAGTACGTAGTTTTCTTGGTCTTGCAGGTTTCTACCGGCGTTTTGTGAAAGATTTCAGCACCATAGCCGGTCCTTTACCTGAGTTGACCAAGAAGGGAGTTACTTCTACTTGGGAGCCAGCACAAGAACAAGCTTTGGCCACACTCAAGGATCGCCTTACACGTGCACCTCTACTTCAGCTACCCGACTTCAGTAAGCCTGTTGAGTTAGAATGTGATGCTAGTGGTGTTGGAATAGGAGGTGTGCTGCTACAAGGAGGTAAACCCGTGACCTATTCTAGTGAGAAATTGCATGGTCCACAGTTGAATTATTCTACCTATGATAAGGAATTATATGCCTTAGTGTGTGTGTTTGAAACTTGGCAACATTACCTTTTGCCTAAGGAGTTTATTATACATTCTGATCATGACACACTCAAATATTTGAGAGGGCAAGCTAAACTGAACCATAGACATGTTAAATGGGTTGAATTTATTGAATCTTTCCCATACATTGTGAAATACAAGAATGGCAAGGAAAATGTGGATGCTGATGCATTGTATCGTAGGATTGTTCTTTTATCTCAACTTGATATCAACGTTCTAGATTTAGAAAGTTTGAAAGATTTGTATGTTGTAGATAAAGAATTTGCTGAACCATTCACTAAATGTAATGATGGGAAAGGTTGGAAAAGATTTCATGTTTATGACGGGTTCTTGTTCCATGCTAACAAGCTATGTGTTCCAGATTCGTCCGTACGTTTGCTGTTGTTGCAGGAATCACATGGCGGTGGTTTAATGGAACATTTTGGGAGAGAAAAGACTTTGGCCCTGCTGTCCCATAATTTTTATTGGCTAAAGATGCGGAGAGATGTTGAACAATTTGTGCAGCGTTATGCCACATACCATAAAGCTAAGTCCAAACTTAACCCATCTGGTTTGTACACTCCACTTCCTGTTTCTAGTGCACCTTGGGAAGATATTAGCATGGACTTTATTGTGGGATTGCCTAGGACAAAGAGGGGGAGAGACTCCATATTTGTAAGAGTGGATAGGTTTTCTAAAATGGCACACTTTATTCCCTATCACAAGACCAACGATGCTTCACATATTGCTGATTTATTTTTCAGGGAAATTGTGAGATTGCACGGGATGCATAGAACCATTGTTTCAGATCGTGATGTGAAGTTTATGAGTTACTTTTGGAATACAATGTGGGCCAAGCTTGGCACAAACTTGCTATTGGCAACAACCTGTCACCCGCAAACTGAAGGTCAAACAGAGGTGGTAAACCGTACACTCTCCATGTTGCTGCGAACAATGATTAAGAAGAACTTGAAGGAATGGGAGGACTGCCTTCCACATGTTGAATTTGCATACAATAGAGCTGTTCACTCAACAACACAATTGTGCCCGTCTGAAGTGGTGTATGGATTTAAGCCAATCACACCACTTGATTTGCTGCCACTTCCTTTTCAAGAGAGAGCAAACATTGAGGCAACTAAGCGTGCAGAGTTTGTGAAAGCTATGCATCTGAAGACCAAGGAAGCTATAGAAAAGAAGGCACGCTATTTGCTCAAAAGACAAATAAAGGAAGAAAGAAGATGTTTTTCAAACCAGGAGATCTTGTTTGGTTGTACTTGCGCAAGGATCGTTTTCCTGATTTGAGAAAGTTTAAATTGATGCTCCGTGCTGATGATTTAAAACCCTATTTGGGAGCTGACGATGAGCTTGAGTCGAGGACGACTCCAATTCAAGAGGGGGAGGATGATGAGGACATCACTTCACATGATACACACATGGAGCCTCCACCTACAATTCAGTTACTAGGACGAATCACACGCGCTCGTGCCCGTCGCTTGAACCATGAGGTTAATTCTTTCCTTAGCAACTATGTCAATATTTGTTTGGACGGGATGCTACTGAATACTAGTGATATTTTGTTGCTTAGGAACATGGGAGATGGAATAGAAGAGTTGGAGCTGAAGACGGAGTCGCACGGATGTTTTGAAGTCAAGATTTCGCTGGTTCGGACTACATCAACCACCCTGCACCAAAATGGGCATAACTTCCTCATACGAAGTCCGATTGGCGCGTTCTTTGACTTTTTGGAAAGCTGAGGAGAAGACGGATCGTTTGCCGTTGGTTTCAGCCTCATTTGGAGTCTCGAGTCGTTCTGTGTGATTTAAACAGTCCTGCATGACAGAACTGGGCCATGTTGGCCCATAGTCTGAGTCTGTACGTCTTCTAGCCCACAGCCCGTGTCTGTTCGCCTTCCACAGGCTGCTGCCCTATATATTCTCACGCCAGCCGCCTCTAGGGTTAGGTTTTGCTTTGTTTGCATCTACACTTGTGTGTTTAGATCCCGCCTCTTGCACCAGACCGATTGACTGCTGCATTGGCGTTTGTGAAACCTCACCTTATCATCATTTGTCTGTGATTTGGCATTCGACTTGTATCCTTCCTGTTCTTGCTTATGTTCTTGGGTTCGCTTGCAGGAATTAGCCTTTGTGGCGAGGTCAATCGTGTTCTGCGTGGTTGATAACCAACGGAGACAGTGGTGTAACGATTGCAAGGTTTTGATCCGCCGGACCGGAGCCTTGGATCGCCAACGTCGAGATTCTCCACCAACCCAAGTTATCCTTTACCTAGCGGAAGATCGGGACCAGTCCCCCATCACCTTGCCTTATCGGCCCTCGTGGTGGTGGCACCGACCAAGTGTGTTGAGGGTTTTGCAGCAGATGAGGAGGATTTGTCGGGAAATACACGAGGCCTTGTGTTGGCTCTTGAGCAATTGTCCCGTCAATAGTCTTCTTGATCAACCCATGCAAGGTATTAACCAATACCTCAGACTGATTGATGAGAGCGTGATGTAGAGCGTTGTTGATGGCTTCCTGAAAAGTGACTCGTGGACTCTCATCCTTCTGAGGGATCTCACAAGCCACGACTAGTTTTTGCAATTGACTCATCTGAATAGGGCCAAACCGAGTCATGTGAAAAGCCTCGATGCACAATCTCTTATAGTTCTCCACATGGTCTTGTACCTTCACTCTTTGTTCATCGGTCAATGCATCCATGGTGATCGGGATAATGTTTCTGTCGTCCACTTCGCCCGCCATGGATGAGTGATCTGAAGAACGTCCCACTAGGTGGGCAAAAAAGTGTGTTGGTGTCTTTTTGGTCACACGCGTGGCCTTGGAGATTTGCTTAACTCCACTCTAGGCCCTATAATCTTAGAAAAAGAAGGTTCTGAGCGTGCCAATCAATTTGACCCTACAACTGTTAAGGAATCATAAAGAATAACATTAGTAGCAACATCGATCAGCTACTTAGCTGATGACTGTGGGGAGAATAAAATAAACAAAAATGAATGCGTTGATCGGCCATAGGGCCAATGACCACACCCACGGTATCGGGCTGAACACGCTATTGGCCGATAGGGTGAAATCCTTGCGCATAAAGGCCTATGAGTGTCTACCAGGTGTGACTAGAATATAGCATGGAAATAAAGATAACATATCACCTTGTACTCTGATAGAAACTAAACTCAATATACCAAACAACGTATCCATACCATCAGATCACCATAACTGCAAGATCGGACCTAACCAAGACAATTGCTAGTCATGATAAATTAATAACATTTTAACACATCATGCATACTTTATTTAGATGGATGGTACACAACATGAACCAGATACAATAGATCAAGATATCGGACATAACAGTTGAATCCTCAAACTATGACACCTAATTCACATCAATCTAAGAGATCAAAATGATGCAACATTGGACCTAGCAAAATATACCAAGATAAACCGACGATCACGCTGTCTAAGCCGATGCCTCAAGAGATCAATACGATGTAGCCTTTATGAACATTGACCTAATCTATGTGACCATCAGGGTGGCGGGACTCACCTCTTAACTGGAGATCGAGACGACGCATCCCGGTTCCAAGTGCCAAGTCCCATTGGAATTAACCATCGGAATCCAAGGGTGGTTATGCACCAAAAGAGTAGTTTGTTGTGGTTGATTGTGTGTGTCCTCTAAGCCTAGCTAACTAGATACATATTTATAGTCCAGAGACATGTCATCCAAGTAATCTATATTTTAACCAATTCTAGATCATCTTTATCATCTCTCACCTTCATCGGCTTCTTCATATCTAGTCATATTATAACAATACAGACGGGCTTCTTTGACCACCTTTGACCAGACTTCTTTGACTTCTGTATGGCTATATGGTTTGTCTTAAGACTATATCACAAACATGATGCTAGCTCAATGGGATGGCTGCATGACTCAAATATTTCTATACCGGGTTTGATTCCTATAGGAACAATTTTTATCTTTTTTTTCAATTCAGTTGTACACAACTAATTTGCATATGTTTTTTGGCCCGCACATCTCTAATATATCGCCAACATTATAAATACTAGGTTTCATGGTACTTGTATTTTTCTTAGCAATTTAAATATATTATTTCTTCATCTTTCTCAATGATTACAAAAAAATTTTTTTGACTGCACGTCTCTAATATCTTACCAACGTTATAAATACTATGTTATGTTATATGGTAGTTGTATTTTTTACCAATTCAAATATATTGTTTGTTCGTCATTCTCAACGATTACAAAAATAAGGTTCCCCTGTTGCAAATAAGTGTCATTTTTGTTTCTAATCAAAATTCATCTTTATGTGTCTATTGATGGTTATTTCATACGGTTTATGACTTATCTACATGCTATTCACGGTTGAAAGCATGTCAAACTATGTATCATTTTGATACATTTTTCTAATCTAGTCAGAAAGCACATATACCTAGCTATAAACAATTTTTGATACGCTTTACAACGTGTCTAGGGGATAGTGATTCTTCAAAGCGTGTTTAACTTCGTGTCATTTTCTATTGATTGTTATTTGATATGCTTTACGAGTTATCTACATGCTATTAATAGTTGAAAGCATGTCAAAGTTTGTATCAATTTGATATGTTTTTCTAATCTAGTCATGAAGCTTCTATACCTGGATATAAACGATTGTTTGATTTGCTTTACAATGTTTCTACGGGATAATGACACTTCAGAGCTTGTCTAACTACGTGTCATTTTCTATTGATGGTTACTTGATATCCTTTACGGCTAATCTACATGCTATTCATGGTTGACAACATGTCAAACTTTGTATCAATTCGATTTGTTTTTCTAATCAATTTAGAAAGCATCTATACTGGGTTATAAATAATTGTTTGATACACTTTACAAACTCTCTATGGGATAATGATGCTTCAAATCAGTGTATAACTCCATGTCCCTTTGAGACAGCATCAATAGCATGTTAAAAATGTCTTTATATGACTAATAACACTATAAGTGTGTCTAATATTGTAACAGTCTGATACATTTTCATTATGTCAAAAACATCTTTACGTGTCGACGTATAAATGCTTTGAGACTGCGTTACTATGTTACTCCTTGCTTTACGGCATACCGAGGTTTCAAGCTATACCAAATGGATTTCAAAAGTGCTTTTCTAAATGATTTCATAGAAGAAGAGGTCTATGTCAAGCAAACCTCACGCATTGAGCAACCCAAATATCCTCATAAAGTATACAAGCTTCACAAAGTCTTGTATCGGCTCAAGCAGGCACCTAGAGTTTGGTATGATAGGATTCGGTCTTTCTTGCTAGAGCAAGGGTATAAGATGGGATCGGTAGACAAAACCTTGTTCACTCTCAGAAATGGTAACAGTTTTCTTTTTGTTTAGATTTACGCAGATGATCTAATTTTTGGTGGATCTTCTCATGCACTTGTGGCTAAAGTTTGGAGAAACAATGAGTAGGGGGTTTGAGATATTGATGATTGGAGAACTCACCTTCTTCATTGATTTTCAAATCAAGTAATGCAAACAAGGAACATTCATCCATCAGATGAAGTACACCAAGGATTTCCTGAAGAAGTTTGACATGAGTGATAAAAAGCCATTAGCAACTCTGATGGCTACCTCAATCATTCTTGATCTGGATAAATATAGTGAGGAAGTTTACTATTAGGAGTTCAAAAGCATGATTGTCTCCCTCTTATACTTGATGTCAACAAGACCAGATATTCACTTTGCCGTCTTGTTGTGTGCTCGCTTCCAAGCTTATCCAAGAAAGTCTCACCGTAAAGTAGTGACATATATTCTGAGGTACATCAAACACACTCTTGATTTTGGTCTCTGGTTTTCTGCTTCATCTTCACTTTCTCTTCGAGGCTTTTCTAATGCAGATTTTGCTAGGTGTAGAATTGATAGAAAAAGTACCTCAAGTACTTATCACTTCTTAGGTACTTATCTTATGTGTCTCCTCATAAATAGTCTAGTGTAGTGCAGTCTATCGCTGAGGCGGAATATGTAGATGCTATTGGAAATAAGCCCAAGTGAATTCTAGTGGAACCAAAAGTTCTAGCCTGAGGCTGGAAATTCTGGGTTCTAGAAAACCGAAAGTTTCGAACTAGGCCAGTTTTGGTTGGACTGGAAGTTTTGGTCCTTCCTAAGAGATGTATTCTAGATGAATCAGAAGTTCCGCGTGGAACCAGAACTTTCAGGTCAAAATAAAGTTGATGCATAATATTATTTTCAAAAGTTCTAGTTGAATCAGATGTTCCGACTATGGAAGTTCCGATTGGATCAGAAGTTCTGAACAGAAATAAATTCATACATAAGGTTATTTTTCTGTGAATTCTTGATGATCTGAAATGTTGTCTTGTGTGATTTCAACTGGATATGATTGATAAACTTTTTGATTAGTTTTTATCCTTGAATCAATTCTGTTTTCACATGTATTTCATGTTTTGAACACTGAAGATATTTGATCACAGCAGAGTGCGTATCCTTTTGTTCAGATATGAGTCATATATATGTGATTGAATGTATGTATGTGGATTAGATCTGAGGAAATATATTTGATATGCTGTTGAATTGGATCTGTCTTAATCTGGAGAGTTTCAGGATTGTTAGTTCATCTCTTTCCCTGAAATGTGGATTTCTGTTGTTTCTGCTAGAAGCTAATATGGAGAACTTTTGGTTTGATTCAATTGCTATTACAACAGTATGTTAGTTGAGAATTTCTTCATGAGTAATGGCAGTGATAAACCAGTTTACTCTATTCAGTGATCTAAATCTGTGTCCAGACTTGTTAATTCGTTACAACACCTTGAGTAGTAAACTTGGTTCTGCAATAGTGTTTTCAGCAAATCTATTTCAGTCCATCTGGTTTTTTTTCGGGACAATCTACAGCACTTGAGTGGTGTTGCCAATACAATTTTGAAGGAAAATTGTGCAGTTTCAGTTAGATACTTTTGAGTGCTGTTCAGATTAGCAATTTAATCTCTTAAGTTAAACAAGACTGTTTCAGTTGTCAATACTGTGTGATTTCAGATTTTTTTCAGGATTTGCTGTATAGCAGCAGTGGTCTTTTTCTGGCTTAAGTTTTTGAATCATATCTTTAATTCTGTTATTAGTGTTAAATCATTTGAACATGCTATTTGTGAGTTCCTGAAAGAGTTACATATCTGAGTTGTTTTAGTTTCGGATAAGGTACAGTAAAGACTGTTTTTTGTGATATGATTCAAGTTAGATAAGCTGTTCAGTTTGCTAAATCCTAGAAGTTAATTTGAATCTGCATCAGTTCTATTTTGAAACTAGTTTGAAGATTGGTGTGATGGAATTAAACCTAATCTGAAACTGATTCTGGGTAACTATCTGCATCATGAGTATTAAATATGCTTTGTAATTTGAAAATCAATTGTTAGCTCAACATTTTCAAGACTGGTTCAGTGTACTAATTGTTTGTGCTCTGTTTGGATAATCTGAGTTGGTGCTGTGCAAAGGGTGCACTACAGGGTGTCTGAAATTGCTGTACAACATACTGAAAATTCTGTATTCAGCAAGTTTGACAAGTTTTAGATATTGTGTGCTGAAAATTGAAAGAAGGTTTAGAATCACTTTGTGCTCATGCCTATGAACAGTGTTGGCTGAATTGTTTTGGTTTTGCTACAATTCAGTATTTATAGTTTCCTGTTTTCAGCAAATATTTCTCTCTAGTACTGAACTGTTTCAGATGTGCTGATATTACATTTGTTCTGATTTTGAAGCTTGCAAACTGAATCACAACATGAATAATGAACATTAGTGAAAAACACTTTTACTATTCATCATCCGACAAATTTCAGAAGTACAGGGATTTCATTTGAGATTGAATTGATACAAGCTGATTCACTATTACAAACTTGAATTGATCTCTTGTGAGAGGGTTTCGATATTTGTCGATTAAAAATCATTAAACAAAGCTGATTGGTGGTTTTCAATCTTGTGGAGCTCAATTTTTGTACTGTTTCGATTAAAACTTGAAACTGAGTTTTTAGAGGTGCGTTAGGGTGATTTGATTAGGCCATCACATTCGAAAGAAAGTGTTGAGGCGCCTATTCACCCCCCTCTAGTTGCCATTCCGATCCCACAAAGGTCCATCAGTGGGCACTATATAAGGAGAGTAAGGGTTAAGGTGAAAATGTTGTTGTTGTTTCACCCTAATCGTAGCTGCCAACTCCTCCTGGCTGCACCTGTTGTGGCCATTTCTGCACTAATCTCCCACGTGGTAATAGCATACCAGCATGAGGTGATCCTATCCCTATACATGTGAATACTGTAGAGGTTCTACTGTGATTGTAGTGCTCATCTTCTTCTTGTGGAGATCATTAGATTGTGTCATCTTTATTGCCGATGAATGGATGGAGCTAGGTGATGTTGATCGATGACATGCTTCTCCAACTTCTTCTTCTGCCACACTAGTGCATCTTGTATTAAAGGTAATGATCTATGATCCTATTACTCGCATGGTTCTTGGGTGAATGGGGTAGAAATTTTGAATTTGCTGCTAGCGTAGCCTCCTTATAACCCATCAGAGGTATTAGAGCCTACACGAGTAGTGTTCGATCTAGATCGATGACATATAGGTAATATGTGGTGGAAATAGATTACATCTTTTGTTCTTGCATTGGATTTTCAGAAGCTCCATGTTTGACCCGTATGTTTTGGTCTAAAAAATAAATTCGTATAGAAGGATATTTTCGAAAGTTCTGGGTTTGACTAGAAAGTTCAGAGCCAAAATAAATCCAATACATAAGGTTAATTTCCGAAGTTGCAGCCTTGAGTTGGAAGTTCTGGGCCCTTCTACCAGAAGTTCTAGGCCTTTAATGCAGAAGTTCTGGATCTTTTCAGTCATGAACATATTCTACGTCTAACTCATTTTTTTAGAGAATGTTGTGACTAGTATGGCCTTGTGATGTATGAGATGCGTGTATATAATGTTGTATGACCTACGTGTCGACATGTGATGCTTCTGCTAATATAATTAGTATAGTGCTATTAGCTATAATAGACTGATACAAGATCATGGAGGCTTGAAGAATGATGACCCAGAGGATAGGAACCATGGAGATGGAGATCATGTGAAAATGGGACATACTATGTCACAGTTAATATGGTTTCCTTTGATGTTTACTTATGTTTTTGTCATACTATTATTCCATGCTTCTATTTGCGGTAGTCATTGTTACCATGTTAGAATAGTTTTCCTCAAAAATTAATAATTTTGATACCCTTTCTAATAGTAGCACATATAAAGGTTTTTAATCATTACACGGTAGGTCAACTAAAGTAGGGTGCCATCCTTTATCTTAACCAGTTAGGGTGAATGACAAACATCCACATGCATAGTATTGGTTTGCTTAACAAAGCTATCAAAATGGTTTGGGCTTTGGGGCATAGAGTTGGGTGTCGAGGCATTATATGCCACCCCAATCAATAAGAGTCACATATGATGTGATTATCTATATTCTAGTAGTGATGGAAAAGATCACTATAAGTTAGTTGAATATGGATCTTGTCACACTATGTGTATTTCGAGGGAATGTGATCATTTTACATATAGTAGAGCATCTTTTATTTTTATAGACGATTCATATGGTGTAGTGTTGAAACTTGCATTTTCGTTGTAGATCATAGCACCTACTGTTAAGAACACTTCCGATTTTAATTTGCGATCAATTCTTGAAAAGGAAAAGCTTTTTGGAACAAACTTTATTGATTGCTATCGAAACTTGAGAAATATTCTGAGACAAGAGAAAAATGAATATACTCTAGAAGAACCCCATCTTGGTGAACTCAATGATGATGCATCTGCCATGCCACAGATAGTAGGGCTTATGAGAAGCATATCAACGGTTCACTTGATGTCAGTTGTATCATGCTTGCTAGTATGTCATCTAAGCTTCAAAAGCAATATGAGAGTAGGGATGCCTACTGATATGATCATGGGACTGTTGATGCTAAAACGCGCCAATGCACTGATGTCGATCCGATGATCCAAAAGCGTGCGGATACTTAGGAACAACCCTAAACGTAACACAACACCGATATCGCGTTCCGACAACCCTTAAAAAGTGGTAAGGGAATAACGGAGTGAGGAGCCATGCTAAATAGCATGGGCCTCATGGTTCCAGATGTGATGAGTCATTGTCAACGATAGTCAAAGGGGACAAAAGAAGAAGAGATCTGCTGTTTCATGGGCCGCGTGTGACTCAGGTACACGGGCAGCAAGTGACTGTCGGGCAGAGGAGGCTGCGAAGTCGGGCTGGCCCAATCCGGGTACATGGGCCAGAAGCAGTAGAAGACCCACTGGGCTGTTGACCAGGATTGACTCAGGTACACGGGCGGTGAGTGATTGCCGGGCTGAGAGAGCTGCGGAATCAGGCCGGCCCAATCCGGGTACCTGGTGCAAAGTCGGTGGAGGCTTTGTCATTTTCAGCGCAAAACTGACAACCGTCGATCTTGTATCCGACTGTCCAGAAGAGAAGTCGTAGTCGCTACGAAAGCTTAGCTTCCGGATAAGTCATCTGTAACTCTAGGCTCACAGTCAGTCAGTCATGTCTGTAAAAATACCTAAGGGCAGTAGAGTCTTTTCCTTTATTCTTGAGTCTGTAAAAACCCTAAGAGGCTGGTAGAATATTCCTAGTGTTGGGCAGCCTATAAATAGGACCCCAATCCCTAGGGTTTGGACTATCCCCTTCCAGAATTCACTTTTTAATCTATTGGGTCATTTTGTCTCCTGCGTTCTCTCTCCTGTTGTGCGCCGCCAGGCTCTTGCTTCCCTGCGATTTAATTCCTGCATTCCATTTGTTCTTCTTGAATCTGTGAGATTCTCTTCCCTCCTCATCTGGTCATTCGGTTTGCAGTGTTTTTATGGTCTTTATTGATGCGCAGCAACTTCTATTCCTGAGAACTGAGTCTCTGTTGCTTCGGTTCTTCACTGAGTAGTACTAGTTCTTGCTGTTTGCAAGTAGTACTACTTCTCTGTAGCAACAGTACACTAGTACTCTAGGCTTGCTTTTTCCTGCATAGCTTTTTGATCGAGTTGACAGGGCCAAAGTTCCTTTTCTTGTGTGAAGTCCAACTCTGTGAAGCAGACTTCGAATCTGCAAGCTTCGAATCTGCAGGCTTCGAATCAGCAGACTTCGAATCAGCAGACTTCGAATCTGCAAGCTTCGAATCTGCAGACTTCGAATCAGCAGACTTCGAATCTGCAAGCTTCGAATCTGCATACTTCGAATCTGCATACTTCGAATCTGCATACTTCGAATCTGCAGGCTTCGAATCTGCAAGCCTTCGAATCTGCAACCTTCGAATCCACAACTTCGAATCAGCAGACTTCGAAATCAGCAGACTTCGAATCTGCAACCTCCGAATCTGCAACCTTCGAATCTGCAACCTCCGAATCTGCAACCTTCGAATCTGCAACCTTCGAATCTGCAACCTCCGAATCTGCAACCTTCGAATCTGCAACCTCCGAATCTGCAACCTTCGAATCTGCAACCTCCGAATCTGCAACCTTCGAATCTGCAACCTCTGAATCAGCAGACTTCGAATCTGCAGACTTAGTCAATCTGTTCTCGCTTTGCTATTTAGTTTTTTTAAATGCGTTGGGTTTTGGGAGTAGGCCATTGATTCGAAAGAATTTAATAGGCGCCCATTCACCCCCCCTCTGGTCGCTACTTTCGGTCCTACAAGTGGTATCAGAGCTTGGTTAGGGTTTTTCCATACCTTAACCGGTTCTAAACCCTGGTAGTGACCACTGACGTCTCCTGGCAAGGTCCCGTCCTTGGAAGCCTATGGCTATAACTATTGGAAGACTCGCATGCGAGCCTATCTTATGAGCCAGGGTTCGAACATTTGGGACATTTGCGTTCACATCCACGTTTGTCATATTGCCAGTAGCTGAGCATGGTACTGCTGGTATCATTGCTCAGCATCTGAGCAACAGTAAGGCTATGAACATTCTTTTCTCTGGTTTAGGTCCCACTGAGTTTGAGCGTGTGAGCCACCTCTCCACTACGAGAGAGATCTGGGCTACCCTCAAGGCACACCATGAGGGAACAGCTCAGGTCAAGGCTCGGCTCTATCAGACCTACCGGCGTGAGTACGAGAACTTCACACAGAAGCCGGGTGAATCTATTGAAGCCTTGTTTGGTCGTTTTCAATCGATCATTAACAAGCTTCGGGACAACAAGGCTGAGGGTGCTCAGTTAGTCTCAGATCACGAGCAGGCGCTCAAGGTTCTCCATACATTGGACCCAAAGATCTAGGAGATTAAGGTATCCTCTACGTTGAGAGCACTTCTTATGATACCTTGACCATTTCTGAGTTGTTTAGCAAGCTGAAGGCCACTGAGGTAGATATCCAGCTGAGATCAAATCTCACTGGTTCTGGATCAAAATTCCTGGCCCTTGCTACACCTTCTGTTGATCCCTCTTCTGTGAGTTGTGCTGGGTTCTCTTTGATGTCTATCACTGAGGACCAGCTAGAGTTATTGGGAGATGATGATTTGTGTCTTTTTAACAACTGGGTGCGTCGTGTTTATGATAAGAGAATGTTCAAAAGACACGGCACAAAATCCGGATGCTTTGAGTGTGGTGATCTAGGACACTTCATCGCCGACTGCCCCAAGCGCAATGGATACAATAAGGGCACCGGTGGCAGCTTCCATGACTCCGGCAAGCACGAGAGCTCATCCTTCAACAAGGGCAAGCCGAAGACTCGATTCTTCAAGAAGGCCCTGAAGGACTACCGGTGAGAGAACAAGAAGCGCGACAAGGCCTTCTTCGCCGAGATGGAGAAGAGATACTCCAAGCGGTCCACGTCTTCTTCCTCTTCATCGAGCTCAAGCGATGAGGAGATCGCCATCAGGAAGGGGAAGGACAAGGACGATCCGGCGGGCCTCTGCTTCATGGCTTTCGGGGACAAGCCGAAGAGCCGCTCACACCAGCGCCGAAGATCCCGCAAGAGCTTCTGATCAATGGCTCTTGGGGATAAGGAAGAGAAGAGCTCCTCCGACTGACTCCGACGACGACAATGAAAAGGTATCATCCTATGAACGTGGAATCGTTGATTTACTTGAAAGCAATCGTCAGGAGTTGAAGTATCGGGAAAAACTGCTTAGGGGGCTAAGAAGAGGATAGATGAGTTAGAGAGTGAGCTTGCCGTGGCCAACGGTAGAATTGAGAGTCTATCTTCTTCCCCTTGCTTGGGTGATAGCAGTGAGTGCCCGAAGTGTGAGGTGATTTTGTGTGACCTGTCGACTCTGAAGTCCTAGGTACACAGAAAGGGTTGATGAGAGGGACTGCTTTGGCCACTGAGCTTGAAAGCGCTCAGCTGGAGCTGAAAGATGCTCAAGCCACTGTCGTCGCACCCTGTGCTGATTGCCCATCTCATCTAGCTGTCTTAGCTGAGCTGAAAGCCAAGGGCGGTGAGCATTTAGGGGATTTGGATAGAGTGAGAGCTGAGCTAGCACAGACTAGGCTAGAGCTTGAGACACTGTCAGTTCCACCCACTGTTTGTGAGAATTGTCTGTCTCTTAGAATGGAGTTGATCAAGCTGAAAGCCGAAAAGTATGTTCAAGTAGAGAGTGAGTGTGAGACCTGCTTGTCTCAGGTGGAGGTTCTAGCTTCCTTGAGAGAGGAGCTAGCAGATTCTCAGAATGAGAACTTTTACCTCTGTTCCATTATGAGTTGGATCAGTGCCAGAGAGCCACAGCTCGGCATGATGATCCAGCAGTTCAAAAGGCAGGATCGGTTTGGAGTAGGTTACACCTACGACCAAGGCTGACTTCGAGAGTGCCATTAGCCGGGCAGTGGAGTGGAGTAAAATTACTCCAAAGCAGAGTGTTGGGGGAAAATATCTCATCTTCGGGGTTAAGGTCAAAGCAACATAAAGACAGTCAACCAGTTCGAAGATTGTCCGAAGATCATCTTCGAAGATGCTCAGAAGCTTGTTCGAAGCCCGAAGACAGGCACAGGTTCGAAGTATGTCTACGAACTAAAGCCCTTCAAGATCTTTTCTGCCAGCTAAGATGGAAGACTTATCTTCTATCTTATTAGATTAGTCTTTTACCATTTTAGCCCTATTAAGGAAACAGAATAGTTTCCTTAATGTCGGTTGTAATAGAGGGGTAAATAGGTCTTTTCCTTAATGTTTAGGCCTATAAATACCCCCCATTTCACCCTGTAATAGGGACCGAATACAAGTGATTCAATACACACTTTCGAACTATTCTAAGCTATTATCCTTTCGGAGGCTTAGAATAGTTTGTTTCACAAACACTTCGTTTGTTAGTTTCTTTTCTACAGAAACCTATTAGCGTAATCTTTTACGCCAACAGTTGGCGCCGTCCGTGGGGAACTTAGTCCAAAAAACTTCGTTCTCTACCAACTTCTTACATCATGCCTCCTAAGCGGAGCGCACCTCGCAATCCCACTCGGAGGTCCTCTCGGATCTCCGGAGAGATACCCTTCGACACAGTCGAAGTCGGAGGGTCTTCGACTATCCCTCCACCTCAAACTCCGCAAGGGGCTTCTATCCCTCGAGGATATGAAACCTCTCCGCCAACCCCTTCCATACTTCGACCGTCCGGAGTTATTCCGCCACCCTCCATCCTGATTCGAACTGATCATACCAGTTCTCAAGACCCGGAAGGTCCTTCCGGAGGAGATGAAGATAGCCTTGGAGACATGGCCACTCAAATGGCCAACCTTCAAGCTGAGGTAGCAAGGTGGCGACAAGAGGCTGCGAACAGGCTTCGCTCTCAAGCCACCCCAGCTATCCCCGAAGTGCCCGAAGACGACGATCTTGGTTATCCCGAAGCCCCAGAGAACGCCTCTTATGACAATGAATCTCCGTTGCATCCTGAGCTGCAGAAGGTTCGCTTCGATCCAAAGTTCAAAACTTCGAAGCTCTGTAAGTATGCCGGAGATGAAGATCCCGGAGAGTTTGCGCGTTCTTATGCCCTAGCGATTGAAGCTAGCGGCGGAGACAGAGACACTATGGCGAAGTGCTTCCCGTTAGCTCTTCAAGGAGTGGCGTTGAGATGGTTCTGGTCTTTAAAACCAGGAACAATCAATTCGTGGTCACAATTGAAGAGGAAGTTTATAAGTAACTTTCAGGGCACCTTCGTGCCTCCCATGTCAACAGGAAGCCTTTTCCAAGTGAAACAGCTCCCCGGAGAAACATTGAGGCAGTACTTCAAGCGCTTCGCTCACACGAAGTCGCAAATTCGGGGGCTGTCCACATCCTCGGTGGTTGATGCGGCTCGGGAAGGCGTCAGTCATAAAGGCCTTCTGGATAAACTGCATCGGAAGAGCATCACCACAGTATCACAGCTGATGTCATACTTCGAGGAGTATGCAAGGTCAGAAGAGGGTTGGCTTCGGAGGTCTGCTGCTACTTCGACAGTATTGCAAGAAGTTAAAGCAGAGGTGAAGATTTCGGCACAGCCGCAGGAACTAGTCTTCGAAGCGCAGCATAAGCGAAGAAGAGGGCAAAAGCACCCTCGCTCTGAAGTCTTAAACATTGCACCCCCACAGAAGTTTGCACCAAGAGCTCCACAGTCTGCGGGGAACAAGTCCAGCGGCTGGAGGCCGCCAGGGAAAACGGCTGGCAAGGGCCAGATCCTTTTTTGCTGTATTCATGGAGAGAATCGAAGCCATGCAACTGACACTTGCAAGGCTATCCTTACCCTAAGGGGAGAATACTTGGAAAGAACTTCGGGTCGAGGTAGTACCGACCGAAGTCCAGCAGCAGCGCGCCCAGACCCGGTCCAGGCTGTAGCGCGGATAGAAAATTTTGATGCTGCAAGGCACCCTCCGGTGGCCAATGTTATGCCACCTCCGAAGCAAGAGGAAGGGCAAGATAGAGGAAAGAGAGTAGTTCTCCCTATCTCCAGAGGAGGTACCCTCGGAAGCATGTCCAAGAGACAGCGAAGAGAGTACGTTCGGGAAGTAGGCCATATTGGGACTTCATCATCTGCAGCTGCAATGCCGGAGTGGTCTCATGTTACAATATCTTTCTCTGCGGAGGATGCAGCTGGTATTAAGTTCCCGCATGCAGATCCATTGGTTATCACTGCTGATATTGCAGGGACTGAAGTCCGAAGGGTACTAATTGACGGAGGTAGCTCGGCAGATATCATCTTTGTACAAGCCTTCGATCAGTTATGTATTTCCCGAAAGCATCTCCTCCCAGCGGCTCGTCCTCTGCAAGGCTTCGCAGGACCTCCGCTTGATGCACTTGGCCAGATAGGCTTGGAAGTAACCTTCGGAGAAGGTTTACTAGCCCGAACTGAAGAGGTTATCTTTGATGTGGTAGATGCCCCGTATGCTTATAATGTCATCTTCGGACGGGGCATGTTGAATCAGTTCGGAGCTGTGGCGCATCATAACTACTTATGCATGAAAATGCCCACACAAGCAGGAGTCCTGACAATCTTCGGAGATCAAGCCATGGCTCGGAGGGCAGAATATGGTCACGGTCCTCCTCTTGATCCGAGGCAAGTGAATAGTGTCCAAGATAATGAAGAAATTTTTTCAGCCTCCTCTGAAGCTTCGAAGAAGTCGTTTCCGAGACCAAGTCCCGAAGGAGAGATTGCAACGAAGATCATTGTTAAAGATGGTAAAGAATACACTTTCCAATTTGGTAAAGATTTACCTCCCGAAGTTGCAACCTCCTTGGAAAAGGTCGTAGAAGAAAATTTGGATGTCTTCGCTTGGTCTGACGAAGATATCACCGGAGTCGATCGGGATATTATTGAGCACAGTTTGCTTGTAAACCCGAAGGCCCGGCCTGTTCGACAAGGACTCCGGAAGATGTCCGCAGAGAGAGCTGCTCTAGCTAAGGACGAAGTTGAAAAACTGTTGAAGGCTGGGATTATCAGAGAAGTGGCCCATACAGAATGGTTAGCCAACCCAGTCTTCGTCAGGAAGAAGTCTTCCGGGAAGTGGCGCATGTGCATTGATTTCACATCTCTGAATAAAGCGTGCCCACGTGACCCCTACCCCATGCCCCGAATTGATCAACTAGTTGACTCCACTGCAGGTTCGGAGTTACTAAGCTTCCTTGACGCGTATTCTGGTTATCATCAAATATGGTTGAAGCGCGAAGATGAAATCAAGACGAGCTTTGTAACTACTTCGGGAGTCTTCTGCTATGTAAGAATGCCTTTCGGCCTAAGAAATGTCGGGGCTACTTTTTCAAGATTAGTTGCTAAGGCTCTAGGTCATCAACTAGGCCGCAATGTGGAGGCCTATATGGATGATATTGTAATAAAGAGTGCTTTAAAGCACCAACATAGCCTAGACTTAGCAGAAACATTCAATAGCCTTCGGGCATGTGGGATCCGTCTTAACCCCGAAAAATGTATATTCGGAGCTAAGGCTTGAAAGTTGTTAGGGTACTTAGTTTCAAGCAGGGGAATTGAAGCTAGCCCTACTCAGATAACTGCGCTGCAGAAGATGGCTCCTCCGGAGAATTTAAAGCAAGTGCAAAAGCTGACTGGACGTCTGGCCGCACTTAGCAGGTTTTTATCAAGGTCTGTGGAGAGGAGCTTGCCAATATTTAAAGCTTTGAAAGGGTCCGAAGATTTTTCATGGACACCGGAGTGTCAGAAAAGCTTCGAAGATATTAAACATTATCTCAGCAATCTTGCTACACTCACGGTGCCTATTGCGGACGAAACCCTACTCCTGTATCTTGCAGCTACAGGTTCAGCTGTCAGCGCAGTCCTTGTCAGAGAAGCGGATATCAATGGGAAGTTGGTCAAAAATCCTGTTTATTTTGTATCCGAAGCATTGTCAGGAGCGAAGACAAGATACTCCGAACTTGAGAAGTTCGTTTATGCTCTGATAATGGCTTCGAGGAAGCTAAGACATTATTTTTTGGCTCATAATGTAATTGTACCAACTTCGTATCCTTTAGGAGATATGCTCCGAAGCAAAGATTCCACTGGAAGGATTGGAAAGTGGGCAGTAGAGCTAGCACCCTTCGGCATATCTTTCCTGGCAAGGACAGCTATCAAATCTCAAGTCCTAGCAGACTTCGTAGCAGAGTGGACTCCACCTGCGAAGTTGACTCCAGAGAAATCAGATGACGGAGTTTGGATTATTTACTCCGATGGGGCTTTCCAAGCATCCGGAGCAGGCATTGGGGCAGTATTGATTTCACCGTCAGGGCAAAGAGCAATGTACTCCGCAAGACTCAACTTTAAGTCTACCAATAATATAGCGGAGTACGAAGGGATTTTATTGGGACTCCGGAAAGCACGTGCTCTAGGGGCTACAAGGATAATTATAAAAACAGATTCTCAGATAGTAGCAGGGCACGTAGACAAAAGTTTTCAAGTCCGACATCCACAGCTTGCAAAGTATTTAGAAGAAATCCGCAAGATCGAAGCACACTTCAAGGGTATTTCCATTCGGAGTATACCAAGAGCTGAAAACGTGCAAGCGGACATTTTAGCGAAGGCTGCAGCCGGAGCTGTGGATGTGCCTGACGAAGCTTTCTATGAGGAGCTCAATGTACCTTCGGTGCCACAAATTGCCTCTGCAGAGATTCTTTGCATTCCTAGTACAGATTGGAAAGATTCGATCATAAAACTCTTGCAAGGAGGAACAAATTTGCCCGAAGAGCCCCAATTGTCAAGATTAAAGCTCAGAGCAAGAAACTATCAGTTAATCAACGGTATATTATACAAGGCCGGAGTATGTTCCCCTCTACTCCGATGTATATCTCAAGCCGAAGGCCAAGAAATTCTTCGAGAAATTCACGAAGGCCTTTGTGGAAGCCATTTAGCCCTAGAGCTCTGGCAGGAAAAACACTTCGCCAGGGGCTTTATTGGCCCACAATAACAGCTGATGCGGAGAGCTTGGTCCGCACTTGTCAAGGATGCCAGTGGATGGGTCGACGGAGTCATCGCCCACCAACAGCTCTTCAAGTCATTGCTCCGGTATGGCCTATTGCCAGATGGGGTATGGATCTAATTGGTCCCTTTCCGTTAGCAAAGGGAAATCTGAAGTTCGCAGTGGTAGCTATTGAATATTTTTCTAAGTGGGTAGAAGCAGAGCCCTTAACAGCTATCACTTCGAACAATGTACAGAAATTCTTCTGGAAGAACATTATTTGCCGGTTCGGAGTGCCTAGATATCTCACAGTTGATAATGGAACACAGTTCGACGCAGAACCCTTCAGGAAGTTTTGCGAAGACCTAGGCATTCAACTATGTTTTGCTGCAGTGAGACATCCTCAGTCAAATGGAACCGTTGAGCGAGCCAATGGAAATATTTTATCAGGGCTAAATCGAAGAATAGTAGGATTATCAAAGGGACTGTGGACCGAAGAGCTTCCGAAGATTCTGTGGTCCATTCGGACTACGCAAACAAGGTCCACAGGTTTTACTCCGTTCAGACTACTATTCGGAGATGAAGCTATGACTCCAACAGAGCTAAAAGGGGGGTCATTTCGCAGCACCGAACCAGACATCGAAGAAGAAAGACAAGCTTCGTTAGATTTGTCAAAAGAAACTAATTTATCAAAGTATCATCAGCAGACGAAGACTTGGTATGACCCGAAGGTTAAGCTCAGCAAGTTAAGGCCGGGTCATCTTGTTCTACGAAGCATTATAGCACCAGGGAAGTTAGGCAATAAATGGGAAGGTCCATATCTAATTGTCCACTCAGGGCGCCCTGGTTCATTCAAACTAGCTAATTTAGAAGGTGAAGAGTTAGCACATACTTGGCATGCGGAGCACCTAAAGCGATACTTCGCATAAGGGCTCCTTGTAATTCGCTTGTAATCACCTCTAAATTAATAAAGCATACACCCTGATAGTTGCCTTCCCCTCATACACTCCCAGCTTCCCGAGCGGACGCGCTGGAACCGTGGGGTCGACTGAGAGGGAAGTGTCATTAAGCTGGGCTGTATTTCCGGACTTCGTACCCATAAAGTCGAAGCCTCCGGTGTGGTGGCTGAAATCCATCCGGAGCCCAGGCCACGGCTTGTAGGCATCCGTAAAAGAGCCAATACCACATTCTACGGAGTCCAAGCCATTGGCTGGTAGACTTCCGTAAAAAGAGCCGAAGGTGGCCAAAATCTGCGGAGTCCAAGCTGCAGCTTGCAGACATCCGTAAAAAGAGCCGAAGGTGGCCAAATTCTGCGAAGTCCAAGCCATTGGCTGGTAGACTTCTGCAAAAATAGCCGAAGGTGGCTACAATTATACGGAGTCCAAGCCATTGGCTGGTAGACATCCGTAAAAAGAGCCGAAGGTGGCCAAATTCTGCGAAGTCCAAGCCATTGGCTGGTAGACTTCTGCAAAAATAGCCGAAGGTGGCTAAAGCAAAACAACATTTGAGCCATGAGCTTCGAATGTCTGTTCATATAAGTCCAAAGTGACAAATTTCTTAAGACACTAAAGTGTCCTGAAAGTTATCTCAATTGATTTCTTTCGTTAAACAAAGGTACCAAGTTACCATTCTTCTGACTACAAAAAGTCGAAGGCATTTCATAGGATTTCAAAATATCTTTAAATGGCAGAGGGGCTCCGAACCCCCAAAAAATTGTACTCCGAAGTTTTTTCTTTGCGCATAACCATCTTTGAATACAGTTCGAAGTTGCTTATACCCAAAGAGGGGCTAGTAAATATGGAGACAATTTTAAATCGGCATTCATTATTAAAATAAATGTATTTACAGATTACATTATGAAAAATTGGTATCTATACCAAGAAGGAATCGGAGACCTCTTCGGTCTCGAGAGCTAGGGGTGGAACGACTAGTTCCAACATCGGAAGTTCTAAGAACTTTACGTTTAACTCTCTTCCTCCCCCTCGAAGCTCTAAAATCCTTCTGCTCTTGTTGAAGCTCGGCCCAAGTTCGAAGCCGCTCGGGGCTTCTTTCCCAGCTTCTAAGATCTTCAGATCTCTTATTTGGGATTCACCTTCGTCTTCGGACCAATTAGTGTCTTCAGAAGACGAGGTGTTTGCGTCAATCTCTTTATCTTCCTCTTTAATATAAGACAATACGTCTTTGATTACTTCGGGCGCAATTACGCTAGAGTTATCTCGAGGAATAAGAAATCGAGGACGCTTATAACTCTTTAGAAGTTCGAAGGTGTTCCACAATGAACGAAGTTCGTTGTTAAGCTCTAACACTTCGATATCTTCCATAAGAGGCAAAGCCTAAAAATATGACAAACAAGACTTTCATTGATAAATGTTTACAAGCATGAGCTTTACATAATCAAAAAATCCTAAATAAATCCTAAACCTGCAGGTTCGGAGGAGGCTGACTGCTCGAAGCTTGGCTCCGAACTTGCTTTTGGCGTTGGCCTTCATCAATCCAAGCCTTGATCGCAGAACGACCTTTGGCTCTCCACGAAGTTTGAAAGGCTCGCCAGGCGGCAGTCACGCCTTCGGAAGGAGTCAAAAGTCTCGCGTCGTCGAAGGTGATGGAGCCCTCTGCGCTCGGAGTAATTTTTTGGCCTAAATCCTCATAGTAACGAAGTAATCCAAGGGCAGACACTTGTCCGGAGAGTTCTCCATAACGCATGCCTGCCATCTTCATTTGCTTCGCTGCTCCTTGGATCCTCTTTAACCGGCGCAGCAGAGTCACATTGTCATCCGAAGGTAGTGATCCAGTAGTACCGAAGTACTCCAAGACACCTAGCATCTGCTCGATGACCTCCGAAGCCACCTTTTCAGACTTAAGCTTTTCCTCAATAAGCGCATCCTTGACCGAAGTCGTTTCTGCTAAAACTCCGGAGATTCTAGCATTCTCCGTAGTCAAAGTATTCTTTTGAGTCCGGAGTTGGCTAGCCTCTTCTTGAAGCCTTACAAGTTCAGACCCTTTAGCAGCATCCTCCGTCCGCAGTCTTTCAACCTCCGCTCGAAGCACAATTCTTTCTGCTTCGAGCTCTTTCTTCGCAGCCTCCAAGCTTTGCCTAGCCCTTCGCTCTGCTAATATTACATTATCCATTTGAGCTACTCGACCTTCGGAAAAGTTAAAATTTCTTTGAAGAGCTTCGTTCTCTTCCTGAAGTTGAGCAATTTCATTTTCGCCCGATAAAGCTGCGGCGCGGGACAAGACTGCTTGCTAAGAAAAAAGAAAAACTGAAATTAGAAATTATTCATATATAATTTGCTATTTGGTTCGAAGATGCTTCGTACCTGGTAGGCTGCTCTTTCTATAGCAATGTTAAGCTCCGAACTTTTCGCTCTGCTTAAAAGAGCTACCAGTTCTGTTTCCCCGACTTTGCGACTGGCTTGACCCAAAGGTTTAACCAAAGTCCCAAGTCCGATTTTCTCCTCCAAAAAAGGAGTTATGAGAGGAAGCATTACTGAAGCCTTCTGGTCAGCTCTGCTTAGCGAAGGTCCGGAGAGTTCTTCCGAGGCTCTTGGAACTTCTGAAGATGGCCCCCCCTCAGTTGATTCACTTTCTTCTGTTGACTCAGATGAAGTCGATCCTTGAGTAGGGAGAGGCTCTATGTGTCTTTTACCTCTTCCAGGCCCCTGTTGAGTAACCTCCGGGTGTGGCTCCGAAGTTGTCGAAGGCCTTTGAATTGTATCTTCGTGAGGTACTTCGACAACAGGAGGTTCTGCAAAAACACAAATATTATACATTGTATAATTTTGCAAAAATTGATAAGAATTATGCGAAATTTACCTTCGACATTCTCCGGAAGATCGAGTACTGGACTGATCGGAGGATCGAAGGTGAAGTCATCATCTGAATCCGCAGTCAGATTTTCCACTGTCGGAGCATCTCCGTGATCAGCCCTTTCCTCCACAACCGAAGTTGCAGGAACTTCGGCTTCATCTCCACCCATAGGGGCTTCGATTTGTTCCTCCTGGGTATCCGGAGCTCTTACTTCTTCGATGTTGGCTTGGGGCTCCGGTATACCTGCAGTATCTTCAATGTGAATACTTCGTTGAGCTGCATCTTCATCAATCAATTTCACTAATAATATACCTTCATCTTCTTTAGAACCAGAGATTGAGGTTCTTGGGCTTGAAGGCGCAGGATCCGAAGGTGCGAGATTTTTTGGCTTTCGAGCCACCTTCTTCACTGGAGTCTTTGCAGAGCTAGAAGCTCCAGCTTCAGCCACTCTTTTCTTGGGTCCTTTCTCCTGAGGCACCCAGTCCATCAGAGGGGGCGGAGTTAACTCCAACATTCCCCATACTCTGTTAAATCGCTCCCAACTTCCGACCAATTTGATTCGCCATTCTTTTTCCGACGGAGTTGGGGCACCCAGAATCTTCTCCGAAGCCCTTACAATTTGCTCTGAAGTAATAGGGGCTGAAGAAGCTAAAAATAATTCGAGTTAGTCTTTCTTCGAAGTAAATATGTACAATGCATGTTGGTTTCGAAGTTACCTGCAGGGCTCGAAGTATAATTGATCTTGCGAAGACCGCCTTCCGAGTCATCCTCGAAGACGATAGGCCAGTTGGCCATCAGCGGAGGAATTTGCAGTCCGAGGAATTCTTCGGCTAAGTCCCGCATGCTTAACCTTCGGCTGATTTTCTGAAGCAAGTTGAGGCGAGCTTCGAGCTGGCCTTCGTCAGGTTGCACTAAGGCTTCCTTCCGAAATTGGATTTCTTTGAGGGGTCCAGCCAGAGGACTGCTCGCTCCGACTTCGGCATAAAACCACCTCAGGACCCAATCGGTGTACCATCTAGCATTGATGTCCTTAGTAGGGAATTGCAGGGCATATTCGTCTCGAAGCCTAAAATTAATGCTTCCGAAGGCAACCACCACTTTCTCACCTCCGGAGCCTACGAAGGTCTTCGGCTGACAAGTTGCTCTATGAAGTGCAGCGAAGATTTCAGCCCTCCCCTCACAACCTTCGGCCCTCAGCGCCCACTCGAAGATAGCTAATCTAGCTACGGCATTCGGAGATAGTTGGGGGAGGGTTACATGGAACAGTTCAAGTACTTCGGCCAAGAAATCCACAGCAGGGAGGCCCAAGCCTGCTTCGAAAAAAGCTTCGAATACTACAACCTCTCCGGGTCTTGGTGATGGAATCGATTCTTTGCCCGGCTTCCGAATCATAACTCCATTACTAATCTTTCCCCCTGCTGTGATTGCCAAAGATTCTCTCTTGCAGGTAGAAGGCCCTAACTCAAAAGACTGATCCAAGTACTTGGTCGACGGTGGGCACAGACCTTGGTCATCGGCGATTTGGGGATTTCTCCCCCCTGCCGCCATGGATGTTGCCGCCTGCATCGAAGGTGCCGCCGCCAATGTTGCCGCTGCTGCCGCTGCAGCCGCCTGTTGCCGAGCCAAGGCCGAAGGAGGCGCAGATCCCTTGGTCTTCACCATCACGATCGCTGGATTGTTTTGGAGAAATGGAGGCTAGGGCTCAAGAAATCAAAGGCTAGGGCTCAAGAACTCAAGGGGCTCAAAAAGCTTTGACTGTGAGAAAGCGGTGAAAAGGTAATCGGGTAAGTTTTAAGCCCTTTATTTATAGCCTAAATGTTCCGTTTGTTACCGTTTGGGTTTTGCCTTTTCGCATTCTCGCCCGTTATTTTCCTCCGAAAATAACGGATCGTTTAACTTCCGTTAGAAGAAACAGGTTAACGGCTATTTTTTCTAAGTCTGGAAGGTCTTCAGTCTTTCTAAAGATACTTCTAAGTTACTTCGAATGTAACTCCTTCGAATACCAATCCGAAGCATATATCTCCATATAGTTCGGAGATGATATAAATCTGTTAACCCCTACGCATGATTACTTTTCTTGCGTATACTGCTCTCCTAAACGTTACAGGTCGAATGGAGAAGCGTATTCGTGGGGCTACTGTTGGGGGAAAATATCTCATCTTCGGGGTTAAGGTCAAAGCAACATAAAGACAGTCAACCAGTTCGAAGATTGTCCGAAGATTATCTTCGAAGATGCTCAGAAGCTTGTTCGAAGCCCGAAGACAGGCACAGGTTCGAAGTATGTCTACGAACTAAAGCCCTTCAAGATCTTTTCTGCCAGCTAAGATGGAAGACTTATCTTCTATCTTATTAGATTAGTCTTTTACCATTTTAGCCCTATTAAGGAAACAGAATAGTTTCCTTAATGTCGGTTGTAATAGAGGGGTAAATAGGTCTTTTCCTTAATGTTTAGGCCTATAAATACCCCCCATTTCACCCTGTAATAGGGACCGAATACAAGTGATTCAATACACACTTTCGAACTATTCTAAGCTATTATCCTTTCGGAGGCTTAGAACAGTTTGTTTCACAAACACTTCATTTGTTAGTTTCTTTTCTACAGAAACCTGTTAGCGTAATCTTTTACGCCAACACAGAGGTATCCCAAGACTCACTCCACTGAGTCCTCCCAGGCTTGTCAGCCAAAGGATGGAGTGATTCATGAACCACCCAAAGCTCCACCCAAGAAGCCTATCTAGGTTCCAAAGCCCAAACACCTCCACACTTCTCTTGACTCTCTTCCTGGACCCTCTCAACCCAAGAAGCCGACATCAAACACCACTAAGCCCAAGAACACCAAGCCTCAACCACATCCCAAGAAGCCCATATACCATTGCGAGTATTGTCAGAGAGACGGGCATCTTGCGGAGTTTTCCTTCAGGAGGAAGCGGGTTGAGAAAGAAGAGAGAGCTCGTGGTGGTCAGGAGCAGTTCTACCAGCAGGGTGGTAGACTAAGAGTTCCTCAACGCGGGGAGAGGCTGGAGGCTAGGCCGCGTCGTGTAGGTGGTGGTAGGGGAGACGGCTTTCATGCCCGTGCTCCAGATGGTGGTGTTCGTTCCAGCAGAGCTCCAGGCCGCGTTGGCTACGGTCCTGGACCTCGTGGCTGAGGCTTTAGGCAGAACCGAGGACCGCGCTTTGAGCCGCGTTTTGGTCCAGACTCTCATTATGATTTCTGCTTTCTGTCTTTTGAGCAGATGGCTCGACACTGGTTTAGCTCTTTTGCTAAACCTAGTGCCGGACAATTTGCTCCCACTTACAGCCACTGATTGTGCAGGATCGGGAACTGGAGGACGTTTGGATCATGGACTCATCATGTTCTCGCCACATGACCGGACATCGCAGATGGTTCTCTAGTCTCACTCCCCCGAGCTCCAAAGAGTACATCACTTTCGGGAACAGTGGTCAAGGGAAGGTAAGTGGCATAGGCTCTATTCGCATTTCAAATCATTTCTCTTTGAAGAATGTTGCTTTGGTTAAGAATTTGAACTTCAATTTGATTTCTGTTTCGCAACTTCTTGAGGATGGTTTGGAAGTGCGTTTTAAGAAGGGCAATTCTTCTGTGTTTGATTCTAGAGGGTCTTTGATTTGTCAGATTTTACCATTCGGTAAAGTTTTTCGAATTGACTTCTCTAGTTCTTTTGGCCCTTCTCGCTGTTTGATAGCTGGATCCTCCTCTGAGCTCTGGAAATGGCATAGGAGGTTAGGTCATTTGAGCTTTGATCTGCTAGTCAGGTTGAGCTCTATGGACCTCATCCGAGGATTGCCCAAGCTTAAGATGGAGAAGGATCTAGTTTGTCATCCCTGTCGTCATGGGAAAATGGTTGCCGCTTCTCACTCACATGTGACTCAGGTGATGACTTCGTATCCAGGCGAGCTTTTACACTTGGACACTGTTGGTCCAGCTCGGGTACGTTCAGTCGGTGGGAAGTGGAATGCACTTGTCATTGTTGACGACTTCTCTCGATTCTCGTGGGTTTTCTTTTTGGAGTCTAAGAATGAAATGTTTCAGTTTGTTCATGACCTGATTTTGAAGCTGAAGAATGAGAACAATGGTCGGATGCGAGCAATTCGCTCCGACAACGGCTCTGAGTTCAAGAACTCTCAGTTCGTCAGCTTCTGTAGTGATCAGGGTCTGGACCACTAGTTTTCTTCTCCTTACACTCCCCCGCAGAATGGCGTTGTGGAACGAAAAAAACCGCACGCTAGTCGAGATGGCCAGGATGATGCTCGATGAGCACAGCACTCCTAGGCGTTTTTGGGCTGAAGCCATGAACACGGCTTGCTATCTGGCCAACCGCATCTTTCTTAGAGCTTACCTTGGTAAGACATCATATGAACTGCGGTTTGGCAGACAGCCCAAGGTGAGCCACTTGCGAGCGTTTGACTGCAAGTGCTTTGTGCTCAAGAAGGGAGGGCATTTGGACAAGTTTGAGTCTCATTGCTGGGATGGTGTTTTTCTTGGTTATGCATTGCATTCACGAGGATTCCGTGTTTGGAACCTCGAATCCCAGCTGCTTGTCGAGACTTGTGAGGTTTCATTTGATGAGTCCTTGCCTTCTTTGACTCCTTCTTTTGAGCCTTCTGTTGGTGAGCTTGGAGAGTCCATCTTCGAGGAAGATGAGGATACTCCAACCGCTAATGAGGGTGGGCCTTCTGCACCCCCTGTAGAGCCCACACCTTCTGAGACTTCGACTGAGGACGAGGGCGGACCTCTGATCACTTCTTCCACTACGATCGAGCCCCCTCAGTCGAGTCCAGAGGTGCCTGCTGCTGACTCCGGTGAGGTGACTTCTGATCACCAAGGAACCCGAGCAGTTCAGCGTGATCACCCCTCAGAGCTTATCATTGGTGATTTGACTGAGAGAACTTTGCGTTCTTCTGCCTCTCTTGCTGTGTTTGCTGAATCTGCGTTTGTTGCATCTTTTGAGCCCAAAGACGTTTCTCATGCTCTTTCTGATTCTAATTGGATTAATGCTATGCAAGAAGAGCTTGAGAACTTTGTCCGCAATCGGGTTTGGACACTAGTTGAGCCGCCACCAGGATGCAACCCCATAGGCACCAAGTGGGTATTCAAGAACAAACAAGGTGAAGATGGGGTTGTGGTGCGCAACAAAGCTCGACTAGTTGCCCAGGGTTATTGCAGAAGGAAGGTATTGACTTTGAAGAAACTTTCGCCCCTGTTGCCCGTCTTGAGTCCATTCGTATTCTCTTAGCTTTTGCCGCTTCGAAGGGTTTAAAGCTTTTTTAAATGGACGTTAAGAGTGCTTTTCTGAACGGGTTCATAGAGGAGGAAGTTTATGTTAGGCAACCCCCCGGTTTTGAGAACCCTAAGTTTCCTCGACATGTTTTTAAGTTGCACAAAGCTTTATACGGGTTGAAGCAAGCCCCCAGGGCTTGGTATGACCGGTTGAAGCAATTTTTTTGGGGGAAGGGCTTTGTGATGGGTTCTGTGGACAAAACTCTTTTCTTGCTCAGAGATGCTTCAGATTTTTTAGTTGCTCAGATTTACGTGGACGATATTATTTTTGGCGGTACTACTAATGATCTTGTGATATTCCATGTGTCCTAGACAATATGTCTTTTGCTCTACTTGTTAGATGTTGTAATTACAGTCAATCATATCTGAGAAGCATGCTTTATTCACTCCTCATGCACCCCAGTTGCATTCATTGCATATTTTGAGGGGGAGTTGTGTTTCAGGGGAGTCTATGTCTCTTTTGAGTGCTTGATGAGTTCACTTGTCAACAAGGGGGAGAAAATTGGGGATCAGAGTTTAAGGGGGAGTTTTTGTCTCGCTTGTTCTTACTCTGTTGATATCCTTGTTGTTCTGAAAATCGCACTCATTTTGAGCTTTTACGTTTTGGTTAACCATTATGACCACTTCCTGATTTTGTTTGGCTTTCGGTCATTAGGGTTAAACTTTTACCTTATTTTTTCTTCTTCTTTGTTTTCTTGTGTTTTGTTTTTGTGTTTCCACATTTGTTCGCAGGTGCTGAAGAGCTGAAGAAGAGGAGTGTTGACAATGCACTCATCAAGAGGGAGATTGAGGAGCCATGCTGAATAGCATGGGCCTCATGGCTCCAGATGTGATGAGTCATTGTCAATGATAGTCAAAGGGGACAAAAGAAGAAGAGATCTGCTGTTTCATGGGCCGCGTGTGACTCAAGTACACGGGCAGCAAGCGACTGTCGGGCAGCGGAGGCTGCGAAGTCGGGCTGGCCCAATCCGGGTACATGGGCCAGAAGCAGTAGAAGACCCACTGTGCTGTTGACCAGGATTGACTCAGGTACACGGGCGGTGAGTGATTGCCGGGCTGAGAGAGCTGCGGAATCAGGCCGGCCCAATCCGTGTACCTGGTGCAAAGTCGGTGGAGGCTTTGTCAGTTTCAGCGCAAAACTGACAACCGTCGATCTTGTATCTGACTGTTAGAAGAGAAGCCATAGTCGCTACGAAAGCTTAGCTTCCGGATAAGTCATCTGTAACTCTAGGCCCACAGTCAGTCAGTCGTGTCTGTAAAAATACCTAAGGGCAGTAGAGTCTTTTCCTTTATTCTTGAGTCTGTAAAAACCCTAAGGGGCTAGTAGAATATTCCTAGTGTTGGGCAGCCTATAAATAGGACCCCAATCCCTAGGGTTTGGACTACCCCCTTCCAGAATTCACTTTTTAATCTATTGGGTCATTTTGTCTCCTGCGTTCTCTCTCCTGTTGTGCGCCGCCAGGCTCTTGTTCCTTGCGATTTAATTCCTGCATTCCATTTGTTCTTCTTGAATCTGTGAGATTCTCTTCCCTCATCTTGTCATTCGGTTTGCAGTGTTTTTATGGTCTTTATTGATGCGCAGCAACTTCTATTCCTGAGAACTGAGTCTCTGTTGCTTCGGTTCTTCACTGAGTAGTACTAGTTCTTGCTGTTTGCAAGTAGTACTACTTCTCTGTAGCAATAGTACACTAGTACTCTAGGCTTGCTTTTTCCTGCATAGCTTTTTCATCGAGTTGACAAGGCCAAAGTTCCTTTTCTTGTGTGAAGTCCAACTCTGTGAAGCAGACTTCGAATCTGCAAGCTTCGAATCTGCAGGCTTCGAATCAGCAGACTTTGAATCAGCAGACTTCGAATCTACAAGCTTCGAATCTGCAGACTTCGAATCAGCAGACTTCGAATCATGCAGACTTCGAATATGCATAGCTTCGAATCTGCATACTTCGAATCTGCAGGCTTCGAATCTGCATACTTCGAATCTGCATACTTCGAATCTGCAGCCTTCGAATCTGCAACCTTCGAATCTGCAACCTTCGAATCCACAGACTTCGAATCAGCAGACTTCGAAATCAGCAGACTTCGAATCTGCAACCTCCGAATCTGCAACCTTCGAATCTGCAACCTCCGAATCTGCAACCTCCGAATCTGCAACCTTCGAATCTGCAACCTCCGAATCTGCAACCTTCGAATCTTCAACCTCCGAATCTGCAACCTTCGAATCTGCAACCTCTGAATCAGCAGACTTCGAATCTGCAGACTTAGTCAATCTGTTCTCGCTTTGCTGTTTAGTTTTTTTTAATGCGTTGGGTTTTGGGAGCAGGCCATTGATTCGAAAGAATTTAATAGGCGCTCATTCACCCCCCCCCTCTGGTCGCTACTTTCGGTCCTACACGGAGTCACTAGGCAATCAAATAATCTTAAAGCAAAATTATTCAACTAACCGAATTGTTATAAAAAATAATTAAACCCAACTGGCCAGGAGAAGCTGATTGGATCGAAATGTACTGTGCGAAGGGGTCATCGAAGTAGGTTTTCAGCGTCTAGTGCAAAGGGTGTGCCGAAGGGTCCCGAAATGGCCTTCGACCTCTTAACTGGTCGGACCAAGGGTATAACCCTGGTGAGACTGAGAGGTCTTCGGGGCTCCGGGATTCGATGCGAAGATCGGCTCTGGCGTCAAGCCCTTCAGCGTGATGAGGTCCAGTGCAAGGACTTCGGTGCGATGAGGCCCGATGCGAAGAGCCTGATTTGATGAAACTCCAGCGCGAAGTAGTCCAGGTACGAAGAAAATCCCGTGCGAAGATGCTCCGACACGCAAGGATATTGAGGCCGACAACGGCATGACGAATCTGACATAGTATCGCTGAGCTGAAGCCCTACCGAAGATCAGTCCGACAACCTCCGAAACGAACCTCCTAGCTCCGGAGATAACTTTCCAAGCGTTGAATTGAAGCAAAAAACTCTCAGCGAAAAAGATCTAAGTGTAAACTTTGCAAAAACACTAAAATCAAATGCCAATTCGTCTTAGAGACCGAATTGTCAAGTGTAGCCAAACAAAACCGATAGAATGAAGGGTAGCAATCTGTTACGTAGATTAACGGATGATTCACACGCGAATCAACAAGGCTTACCACAATTTCGACGTGCCGCACGATGAGTTTATGGCGCAAACTCACCAAATGGACTTTAGAGCTACTCCTACGACAGGAAAAGTAGATTGAAAGTAATGCAATTCAAAACTAGGGTTTTGATTTGATTTGTGGAGATAATCTTTGAATCGGCCTCACCCCTATATTTATTGGGGTTTAGGGTTTAGGGTTTAGGGTTTGGGACTAGACTTGATTTACTGGCTCTATCTCTAATCCTAATCTGACTAGAGTTCGGCTAAAAACAGTTAAAATTTGATTAGAGATCAAAACAAGCCAAAATCTATTAACTAGATTCGGACCCTAGCCTCCCGGAGTGGGCCTCCAGCATGCTGCCGAAGCAGGCCTGATAGGCCGAAGCCTACCTTCGAAACAGGCCCAATGAATTGGCAGCCGAAGGCCTATGCAAATGGGTCTTCGGCACTTCGGGGCTTTGGCCTATGCCAGAAATTGCATATTTTTCAGCCCAAAATTACCAAATTTGATATTTTGATAATTTCAGCCATTAATGCCACTTTCTACTGTCAACACATGCCCCTGCCTTTTAGTAAACTTTAGTGAACTAAAAGCACAACAGGCTAAGGGCGATATGCTCCATATCGGCCTTTTGACATTTCAAGCATTTTGCCACACACTTGAGAAGTACTTTTTCAAATACCTACCATTCAAAGCTTTACGAAATCGCTCTCCTTGCAGAGCCTCTAGCAAATAAGCATTACCTAGAGCGATTTCAACAACTCTAAAAGGACCTTCCCAACTAGGCGACCATTTACCAAATTTTGGGCTCTTAGTGCCTAAAGGCAAAATCATCTTCCAAACCAAGTCACCAACTTGAAACAATTTCGCTCTCACCTTCTTGTTATAAGCTTTAGCCACTCTTCTTTTGTATCTTTCTATTGCTTCTAGAGCTCTTAGTCTCTTATCAGTCACTTCTTCCAAATTATCCTTCAAAAGAGTTTCATGTTCATCGACCGATAAGACATCTTGCTTAAGCAACCTTAAAGAGCCAAGATTCACCTCTACGGGTAAAACAGTTTCTTCTCCATACACCAACTCATATGGAATTACCATGGTGGCACCATGCTTTGCAACTCTACATACCCATAATACCTCAGAAAGCACTTCATGCCACCTTCTAGGAAACTCTTCAATCTTTTCCTTAATGAGCTTAATCACAATTTTATTACTAGACTCGACTTGACCATTGGCCTGAGCATAGTATGGTGAAGAGTTTATCAACTTTATACCATAAGATTCGGCAAAATAATATACTTCTTTATAAACAAATGAAGCACACTGATATGTAGTAAGGGTTTGGGGAATACCGAATCTATATATAATGTGCTTCAAGATAAAATCGATTACCTCAGTTTTGCGTCATGTTCTTGAGAGGCATCGCCTCGGTCCACTTAGTGAAGTAATCTATAGCCATCAACACGAATCGATGCTCTTTTGAAGAGGAAGGATAAATTTGGCCGATGAAGTCCAAGGCCCAACCTCGGAATGGCCATGGTTTGATAATAGGATTAAGTAAAGATGTAGGAGCAAGCTGAATATTACTAAACCTTTTATAAGATTGACATCTGCTATAGTACTTACAACAATCTCCGATCATAGTCGATCAATAAAACCCTGCTCTTTTGAGCATCCAAATCATTTTCTAGGCCAACTGATGAGTACAACAACGACCTTCGTGTACTTCTCCTACAGAAACTTTAGATTGATTGGCATCCAAGAACTTTAGAAGTACCTCATCAATAGTTCGGCGATACAATATTCCATCAAGAAATACAAATTTATACGCTTGACGCCGAACCTTCCGATCAACCCTTGTACTAGGATCCCTTAAGTATTGGATGATTGATATCCTCCAATCATCCATTAGGTTTACTGAAGAATTCACCAAATCTTTATCTGAAGTGACGTTTAATTCACAAATTTTAACCTACCTCTCGAGCCTTACGTGTTCCTGGCAAAGGCCGGTCGGACCGATCGTGTGGAGCCGGTCAGATCGAAGTCCTCCGACGGAGGAGTCCGATGCATGAAGACCTCCGATGTGAGAAAATCTTTGGTGCGAGGTATCCAGCGCACAGGGCCCTCCGGTGGAAGGACTCTGACATAGGGGTTTCGACGTGCAGAAGTCTCCGGTGGGCGAAGAACTCCAGCACGGGGTTTCCGTCGCGCAACATGTCAGTTCGGAGCTTCTGGGTTCAGGTGACACAGAAACTTCAAGCACTAGCTTCTTTTGTATAAAAATATGCCCTTATTAACTTGATAGATAGATGCTTGCTAAGCCAAGTCATTTGCTACTGAATTGGCTTCTCTAGACACATGTGAAATATCAAAATCATCAAGAGTAGAAATTATGTCTAGACATTTATCCAAGTAACTATTTAGCAAACCATTAAAACATTGAACATCTTTAGCTACTTGTTGAACTACTAATAGTGAATGACCATATGCATGAACAAATTTAACACCCATGGAGCTTAACAATTCAAGTCCTAGCAACAAAGCTTCATATTCGACTAGATTATTAGTACAAGGAAATTCTAACCGGGCCGAGGTCTCGAAACTCACACCACAAGGGGATATGAGAACAACTCCAACACCTTGGCCATTCTTGCAAGTCCAACCATCAAAGTAAAGTTTCCATGGTACTACCTCATTCAAAGCAGCACCACTACTCCAATTGACATCTACATGGTGATCAACTATAAAATTTGTGACTACTTGGCCTTTCATAGCTTTTCAGAGGTTCATAAGCCAAATCATACTAAATCAAAGCATAAGCCCACTTTCTGATTCTCCCACTTAGAATCAACTTTTGCAACATGTATTTTATAACATCTCTTTGACAAGTAAGTTCCGATCCTGGATTGGAACTTCTGACAAGGCATTTTAAGTCTCCCGATATAGTACGACACGCAACAAATCCAATCTATTATCGCCCACCTCTGAACTTCCGATCAGTAAAAAATTCCCCATTTCCGAATTAGAACTTCTGGCTCATCGGAACTTCCGAAGAAACATTTGCTCTCTGTATCGAGACCAAATAATAATCGGAACTTCTGATACTACCTATTGGAACTTCCGATCCACATAATTTTCTTGGGCAAAACCTTCGATCTCCCAATTGCCCAAGAACTAATTCTTTGCATGTTTTTAATCCATCCCCTTAAGTGTGTGACCCGATAGGTTCATACACTAACAACTGTTCACCTGAAACCCTTTCCAACTCACTGATCAATAGCGGTACCTAGCAGCACATATTGACCCCAAAAAGCGTAAAAAATCAAATTTTCATGAACCTTGATATACGCACGCACCAGTCCCTTTACCACACGCCGTCAGTAAATCTCAAGGCGAGATATGTGCCACCCTTGCTGGTTAGCTCGACATTTCACTCGATCAAATATCATATTCAAATCATGACTAACTCATTAGTTATAGTGGCATGGCCATGCACTTTTCCAATCCAATACCTCGAGGGGCCTAGAGATGACTCTCTCGTTATTAGGAGGGGTAAATTCCATCTTGACCGCTGATATCCCAAGATATGTTTCACAACACACCTGAAATACCCTTATTACTACCCTGTTATGGAATAGCGTTAGGAAGCATCTAAGTGTGTCACTACGAATTCTGGAATCAAATGACGATCTCAGGTTGAAGGACTTTGCAGGTACACCATTTGAGATGACAACTTATGGCACATTACAATAACCACCCCAACAGTATCTCAAGTGGGTCTGTCCAACACCATGTTCACCAACATGTGTCCACATCTCTGATTTGACATGTCTATGTCTATGATCTATGAAACACAATCATCAATCAGTCGGATGTACTAATCCATGTATCATCACTGTCCCATATGATGACAAGATTAGGGATCCTTTTGAACAACATTGTCATAAAGAAAATAGTTTCACATAACAAGTCGTACTCATTAATTAAATGCAAACGACGTTTATTCAAGGTATAAGATAACAATTATCTCCTACATTAGCATAGACATCACTAGCGACTCACACATACACATGACTCATGCAAGTATACCATACCCATGCAACTCATATGCGCCTTATGCTTAGGCTGTGGAAGCGGCTTTGTAACCGGATCTTTCTATGTTCAAATCCGTGTGCACATTGCAAATATTCACATCACCTCTCTCAATGATCTCGCAAATCAGGTGATATCACCGAAGTACACGTTTAGACTTCTGGTGTTATCTAGGATCCTTTGCTTATGCAATGGAACCACCATTACCATAATAGAGGTCCACTGGACTGAACGCACTAGGAATAACACTCAGCTCAAAAACAAACTTTCTAATCCAAATAGCCTCCTTCGCAGCTTCCAAAGCTACATTATACTTAGCTACTATTGTAGAATCGGCCACCTCCTATGGCTTGGAACCGTTCCAAATCACTACACCTCCATTGAGGCAGAACACAAACCCAAACTATGATCGAGAATTATCTTTTATTGGTCCGAAGGCTAGCATCGGTGTACCTCCTTACATTAAGCTCCTCTTCACTACCGAGTCCTAGGAACATATCCTTAGTTCTTCTCAAGTATATGAGGATCCCTTTTACGACTACACAGTGACTCTTACCTGGGTTTTATTGGTACATGCATACTTGGGCATGTACATGGCACATATGATTGACCTGATCGTAGAGGCATACGGGATCACACTCATATTTAGCATTTTAAAACTATTTCCAAACCTTATCAATGTACTTCATCCTGACCTAATCCAATTAGCCATTTCGATCTATCTCTATAGATCTTTATGCCCAAAGTGCATGCTATGTCTCCAAGGTCCTTCATTGAGAAACCATTTTTCAATAAGGTCTTGACAACATTCTACAAAGGAATGTCATTTCCGATCATTTATATGTCATCCACATATAGAACTAGAAACACAAGTGTGATCCCACTAGCCTTTTGCAAACAAAAGACTCTTCTTTATTCTTGATAGAGTCAAACATTTTGACTACCTCATCAAAACAAAGATTCCAACTCCGAGAAGCTTGCCATATCTCATAAACATAAAATGTGACAATTGCTACAACAATCCGAACAGACGTAAGCATAACGATGAGCGAAGACCTTTTCATCATAATCAACACTTCAAATATTTTGAAACCTTTCGCCTCCAATCGTGCCTAATAGATGTGAACATTTCCATCAACATCTTTTTCCTTGAAATCCATCTTCACTCAATAGTTTTTACGCCATCGGGTGGATCCACCAAGTTCCAAACTTGGTTTCCTTATATGGACTCCAATTTATCTGAATCAGAACTTCTGATCTGGTATCGGAAATTCTGATCTGACTCCTCTGTCACAAACTTTGTCCGGTATCAAAACTTCCGACCCAACAAATATCGGAATTTCCGAAGTTCTGCAAAGAGAAACATATCTAATCTGTTTTAATTCGGATCTTAATGGTTCCAAACCATTTTTCAGAGTTTGGTCCCACCACTCTCTTAGATGGAAATCTATTAAAGTGAGAGCGTTGGTCTCTAGAGCGTTACCTCAAAAGGATGATGAAAGATTAGCGCGTCAACTCATGACTCAAATATTCATCTCCACGATCTGATCATAGAAATTTAATTGTCTTGCCCATATGATTTTGTACTTGTGAGCTCCTTTGAACTTTTCGAAGGACTCCCACTCACTCCTCATCAAGTAGACACATCTACTAAAATCATTAGAAAAAGTGATAAAGTACTAGATCCCATTCCTAGCCGTGCGGCTCGTTGGACCACACACATCACTATGTGCTATGCCCAATAGCTCACTCGCCTTCTCACTTAGACCTAGTGAAAACCGTCGTTTTCATCTTGCCAAATAAAAAAGATTCACACGCGTCATATGATTCAAATCAAATGAATCCAAAAGTCCATCACTAAGAAGCATCTGCGTACGCCTCTCATTTATATGACCTAAGCGACAATACCAGACATAGGTAGGATTCAAATCATTGAGTCGTCGTTTTCTTTGTACTAATGTTATAAACATGCGCATTTTCAAGACTCAGAATGTATTGTACATTAACTAATGTACAAACACCATAAAGAAACCATTCGAGAATATCGAACAACTCTTGTTCTTTATTACGAATTCAAAATATATTCTCCTAAACTAGTCTTGAAAGTAGTGGCAGTGAATAAACGCCGACAGTCAACACTGCAACACTTGCACCATATTCGACGCGAACATCCTTCTCACCACTAACACACTTCCTTGACCTACTCAGCCCCTACAACAATTTGCAAGTATGAATCATTGAACCGGTATCATATACCCATGAATCATTTGGACGAGTAGCATGTTTAATCGTTAATACCTGAAGCGGAAGTCGTACTTCCCTTTTTTTCTGCTCTTCCAAGTATACCTTGCAGTTGTGCTTCCAATCCCTAGTCTTGTGGCAATGGTGGCACTCATCAGAGTTGGGAGAACCTGACCTAGACTTTCCAGTTGGCTTAGTACTAGAGATTGAATCTATAGACTTAGCCTTTTTCCTCCTTCTATTTTTGCCCTCCTTCTGAACAACCATCACATGGTTCGGAGTCTTCCTGATACTCTCCTCAGCAGCTTTTAGCATCCCATGCAACTCAACTAGTGTATTCTCTAGTCTAACCATATTATAATTCATGATGAACGGCTCAAAGCTCAGTGGGAGCGACCGAATAATGACATCAATAGCTAGGTATGGATCAAATGGAGTGCCCAGTCTCTCTAGAGTCTCTACGCAACTAATCATCTTGATCACGTGAGGGCTCACTAGGCTCCCTTCTGCCAGCCTACTACCAAACAAGCATTTAGACACATTGTATCTTTTTGCCCCTGCCTGGTCGTGAAACACGCCCTTAAGACCTACGATCATATCATAAGTATCACGTTCCTCATATTTTTTTTGAAACTCAAAGGATATGTAGACAAGCATCAGACAACTGACATCCACGGAATCACTAGCACACTTCTCATAAGCATGCTTATCTGCTGCAGAAGCATCCCCTCCTGGTTCATTGGGGTGAGGTACCTCTAGAACATAATCCTTTTTCTCTTGCATGAGAACAATTCTCAAGTTTCTGTAAGTGGTTACACGAATGCTAGCTTTCAGACCGATAAAGATGATTCTCTATCGCAATATGGTTTTCTGTTCTGCCTCAATGGAGCCGCAATGAGTTGGAAGAGTTCCAATCAAGAGACGGTGGCCGATTCTACAACATAAGCTAAGTATATCACTGCTTCAGAAGCGGCAAAGGAGGTCATTTGGAATAGGAAGTTTGTTTCTAAGCTGGGTGTTGTTCCTAGTGCATTTAGTCTAGTGGACCTCTATTGTGATAATAGTGGTGCCATTGTGCAAGCCAAGGAGCCTAGATCGCACCAGAAGTCCAAACATATACTTCGACGATATCACCTGATCCATGAGATCATTGAGAGAGGTGATCTGAATATTTGCAAGGTGCACACGGATTTGAACATGGCGGATCCATTAACGAAGCCTCTTCCAGAGCCCAAGCATGATGCGCATATGAGCTCCATGGATATTAGATACGTGTGTGAGTGAGTAATGTGTTTGTGGAAGATGCTAGTAGAGTATATGTTAATATATGAGGATAATTGTTATCTTGTTCCTTGAATGAATATCGTTTGCATTTAATTAATGAGTACGACTTGTTATGTGAAACTTTTTGCTTTATGACGATGTTGTTCAAAAGGGTCCCTAATCCTGTCATCATGTAGGATAGTGATGACACATGGATTAGTACATCCGACTGATTGATGATTGTGTTTCACAGATCATAGACATAGAGATGTCATATCAGTGATGTGGACACATGTTGGTGAACATGGTTTCGACAGACCCACTTGAGATACTACTGAGATTGTCATGTGTCAACAATTGTCATCTCAAGTGGTGTACCTACAGAGTTCCTTGGACCTGAGATTGTCATTTGATTCCAGAATGCGTAGTGACACACTTAGATGCTTCCTAACGCTATTCCGTAACAATTAGTAATAAAGGTTGTTTTCAGGTGTGTTGTGAAACATGTTTTGGGATGTGAGCGGTCAAGATGGAATTTACCCCTCCTAATAACGGGAGAGTCGTCTCTGGGCCCCTCGAGGTATTGGATTGAAAAACTGCATGGCCATGCCACTATGACTAAGGAGTTAGTCATGATTTAAATCTAATACTTGATCGAGTGAAAATATTAAGTTAACCAACAAGGGCGGCACGTATCTCTCCTTGAGCTTGACTGACGGCGCGTGGTAAAGGGGCTGGTTCTTGATTATATCAAGGTCCATGAAAATTTTATTTTGTACACTTTCGGTGGTCAATATGTGCTGCTAGGTACCGCTATTGATCAATGAGTCGGAAATGTTTTCTGGTAAACAACCGTTAGTGTATGAACCTATCAGGTCACACACTTAAGGGGATGGATTAAAAACATGCAAAAAATTGGTTCTTGTGCAAGTGGGAGATTGAAGGATGTTCCCAAGAAAATTCCATAGATCAGAAGTTCCGATCGGTAGTATCGGAAGTTCCGATTAATTTCTAGTCTCGATATAGAGAGAAATTGTTGCTTCGAAAGTTCTGATATGGTATCGGAAGTTCCGACCAGCTAGAAGTTCCGATTTGGAATCGGAGGAATTTTGTATTGATCGGAAGTTCTGGTATTGTATCAGATGTTCTGAGGTGGGCGATAACAGATTTGATCTGTTGGGTATCGTACGGTATCAGGAGACCTAAAATACCATGTAGGAAGTTCCGATATAGGATTGAAAGTTTTGACATGGGCAAACAAATTGGATATATTACGGTTTCGGGATAAGCACGACCTAGGGGCTCTCAGCTCTATATAAAGGAAGGAGGATGACTTCTTGGGGCAAGCAATAAGTCTAGATTAGACCTAGCCACCCAAGAGTTCTCTCCTCCCCTTCTTGATCTCAAACGTTGAGGTCAAGGATCCCTGTCTCTTACGTGCGGTGCTAGCACGCTACCGTGGGAGGTATTCCATCCCTGTACGTGTGGACTTCGTGGAGGCGGTTCTCCAATAGCGACGCTCTTGCACATCTACATACGAACAACTGTGTAGTCTTCATCGATCGGATCTATGAACGATGGCAAGGATGAAGTGAGGAGAGGCTAGACGCGCTGCTCCAACATCTTCTTCCTCTACACCTAGCGCATTGTGTGCTAGAAGGTACCGATCTATGATTTCACATGCGCATGACCCTAGGGCCATAGCGCTGGAAATTTTGAATTTATCGGCTAGCGAAGCTCCCTATTCCCTAACACCTCCCACGGTAGCGTGCTAGCACCACACGTGAGAGATGGGGAGTCCTCGATCTCAACATTTGAGATCAAGAAAGGAGGAGAGGATTCTCTGGTGGCTAGGTCTTATCTAGGCTTATTAGTTGGTACCAAGACGTCCTGCTCCTCTCCTTTTATAGGGCTAATAGCCCCTTGGTCGTGTCTATCTCAAAGTCCTCAAAATCATAACAAATCTAATCTGTTTGCCCATGTCGGAACTTCCGATCCTGGATTGGAACTTCCGACAAGGCATTTTAGGTCTCCCGATACAGTACGACACGCAACAGATCCAATCTGTTATTGCCCACCTCAAAACTTCCGATACCATATTGGAACTTCCGATCAGTATAAAATTCCCCATTTCCAAATCAGAACTTCTGGCTCGTCGAAACTTCCGATACCTATTGGAACTTCCGATCCACGAAATTTTCTTAACAAAAACCTTCATATCGCTAAGTCGAAGCCCTACCGAAGATCACTCCGACAGCATCCGAAATGAACCTCCTGGCTCCGGAAATCACTTTCCAAGCATCGAATTGAAGCAAAAACTCTTGGCGGAAAAGATTTAAGTGTAAGCTCTACAAAAGCACTAAAATCAAATGCCAATTCAGCTTGGAGAACGAATATCAAGTGTAGCCAAACAAAACCGATAGAACGAAGGGTAGCAATCTGTTACGTAGATTAATGGATGATTCACAGGTGAATCAACAAGGCTTACCACAGTTTCGACGTGATGCATGAAGAGTTTACGACGCAAACTCACAAAGATGGACTTTAGAGCTACTCCTAGTGCAGGAAAAGTAGATTGAAAGTAGTGTGATTCAAAACTAGGGTTTTGAGTTGTTCTGTGGAGATAATCTTTGAATCAGCCTCACCCCTATATTTATAGGGGCTAGAATTGATGTACTGGCTCTATCTCTAAGCCTAATATAACTAGAGTTAAGCTAAAAATAGTTAAAATTTGATTAGAGATCAAAACAAGCCGAAATCTATTAACCAGATTTGGACCCTAGCCTCCCGGAGTGAGCCTCCGGCAAGCTACTGAAGCAGGCCAGATAGGCCGAAGCCTGCTTGCGAAGCAGACCCGACAAAGGGGCAGCCAAAGCCCTATGAAAATGGGCCTTCGCCACTTCGGGGCTTCAGCTTGTGCCGGAAATTGCATATTTTCAGCCCAAAATTACCAAATTTGATATTTTGATAATTTCGGCCATTAATACCACTTTCTACTATCAACAGTGACTCAAAGCCATGATTGAGAACATACCATAGGCTGAGAGGTACAACACCTTAAAGGCATTATTTGCATGCAGGTTGACAGAAAGCAGCCCAGTTAGTCCTTATGTGATCAAGATGATTGGTTACATTGAAAGCATGGAAACATTTGGTTTTCCCCTTTGCGAAGAGTGGGCCATGGATATGATTCTTTAGTCACTCTGTTTGAGCTTCGAGGCATTCATTTTGAATTTTCATAAAAAACATGTAGAAGAGCTTGTATGAATTGCATGGAATGCTAAAGACTACTAAGGACATCATTAAGAAAAGTTCTAATCATGTGATGATTGTTCAAAAGGATAGCAAGAAGAGAAAACGCAAGGGCAAGGCTAAATATTTAGATGTGATCTCGAGCTCTAAGCCTAAACTAGCTGGAAACTCCAAATTTGGCCTTGCTAATTCTAACACTTTCACCACTTCCATAAGGCTAGTCATTGGCGGAGGAACTGCAAGTTGTACTTGGAAGAACTCAAGAAAAAGAAGGAAAGTGTGACTTCTACTCTAGGCATAAATGTTATTGCATCTTACTACTCCTCCAAGTAATTCATGGGTATTTTATACTGGATCAATGATTCATACATGCAAATCATTGCATAGACTGAATACGACAAGGAAGTGTGCAAGAGGCGAGTTGGATGTCCTGCGTCGACAATGGTGCAAAAGTTGTTATGTTGGCCATCAGCGTTTATTCTTTATCGCTATCCTCATAATTAGTTTGGAATT
The DNA here is from genome assembly GCA_019279435.1 of Zizania palustris. NCBI lineage: Eukaryota > Viridiplantae > Streptophyta > Magnoliopsida > Poales > Poaceae > Zizania > Zizania palustris. The sequence goes on along the minus strand of JAAALK010000285.1, from coordinate 58,498,233 downwards.
GAATAATTATTATTTCATTCCTACATTGGGCATAAATATTATCTCTTCTTCATGTTTAGAGGAAGATGGTTTGGAGCTCATAATAAAGAACAAGTGTTATTTGATATTTTCAGATGGTATGCTCTATTGTGATTGTCCATTGTTGAATGGCTTATATATTCTAAATTCTGAGGATACACATGTTTATAACATTAATATGAAAAAAACCCCAATTTAATGATTTGAATCCTACCTATGTTTGGCATTGTCATTTAGGTCATATAAATGAGAAGTGCATGCGGATGTGTGATAATAATGGTTTTCTATAGTCTTTTGATATCTAATCATTTTCCACATACGAGTCTTTTTTGCTTGGCAAATGACTAAGATGCCTTTTCACTAGTCAAAGTGAGAGGGAAAATGAATTGTTGACCATTGTACATACTGATGTATGTGGACCAACGAGTTCTAAAACCAGAGATTGTGGGATCGGAATGGCGAAGAAATGGGGGGTGAATAGGCGCCTCGACAAATTCTTGTAAAACTGATGGCCTTCTTCAATTCACCCAACGCGCCTCTAAAAGAGCAAATGGAAGATAACGATAAATGAAATGTATGTTAAATCAAAACACCAGAAGCATTCAAAATCCAGAGGTTATGTTTACAATAAACGGAAAATGCAATTTGAACTTTGCTTCAGTTCGGACTAAGAAACTCCAAAATTCAAGTCGGACTTTGAGACTCCAATTTCTTCTGGTTCATTCGGACTCTAGTGTACCGATTTGATCAGAGAAGTTCGCAGTGCTGGAAACAGAATACAAACCAACACAAATCTTCTTCTATTACCTCACACTGAATACTTGGATGGGTGAAAACTTAATGAATCATACTCAAACACAATAATCTAGTGGAATAGAACTTTAGCATCTTCTGACTAAAAACAGATCAAATAAACCAGCTTCCATGTCTTTGTTCCAGCTAAAACAGCCTGCACATCTAGGCTTGCATGCCTACAACACCAGAAAAACAAAAACAGTAAAATGCTAGCAGCAACAACTTGAACATCATTTTTCAAGGGAAATGATTACTGCTTTCTAGCACACATGCATGCAGCCAGAACTAGTGTAAGGAAGCATACAATGGTTATCTAAGATTAACAGCATTCACATGAAATAAATCAGAGAATGGCCTTTGCCAAATGATGAACAGATGTAGCAACTCAGTACACAATTGCTCGGCAGAATTCAGATAAAATGGACAGCAAAAATTACTCATGCAGTAGCAATTTCAGCAAACATGACTTCCACTTTGCTACATTCGCACTACCATAGAATGGATAATAATTTCAGAACAAAAGCCAGTAGAAAATAAGACTAAATTTCTGGTTTAATCTTCAAAGAGCATGAGAAATCAAACCAAAATAACAGCACTCATCCATGGCATTAGAATAGCTGTAAAACTTTGTATAAAGAATAATCTGAAAATTGCTCATAGCCACCAAGTTTTCAGACCAATAGTTTGAGGCAAAATATTCAACTTCCAGAAATTTTTCAGCATACTTGATGAGCCAAAAACTATATGCAGCTTTGGTCAAAACCTTTTGCAAACTTCAATAATAAAACCATTGAAACTTGGACAACAAAAGTTATGTAGAACTCAGTCCAAAAATAGTACCAAAACAGATCAAAAATCGCCTCAAAGATTGAATCTAGACTGAAAACAGGACATAAAACTCAGCAGAATTCAGAAATTTTCCAGAACTTTTTAGGCACTTTGTTGGACAGAAAAATATATGCAGAAGTGGTTAAAACTTTTGCAAACTTTAAAAATGAAACTCTGGAAACTTGTACAACAAAAGTTGTGAAGAAATCAGGTCCAAAAACAGCACAAAAACTGCTCAAAATCAGCTCCAAAAGTGAATCTCAAAGTAAAAACAGTACTTGGCGTTAGGACTCTGCGCTATCTCTGTTCTTGATCGGACAAACAGAACATTAATTGACAATGAACAGTCCAAGATATGGAAGAAAACTGCAGAAAAATGGTTGAACAAAAATAATGTTTGTGGTTGGTAGCCCGGAAAATGTTGAGCTCAAAAAAGAGACCTAACCCTAGGGCATGGAGTCCTTTATATAGGCAAGCCCATCAAGGAAATCTCTAAAATACCATTAGGGTAAGAGTTCTAGGTATTTACCTAAATGTCATAATGTATTTTCATAATAATAAATTCTGAAAAATACATTAATACATACTCCTAATTTATTACATCATTGACCCTATTCTTTTAATATTTTTCAGAACTAAGAATTCCGAAAAATACTAAAAGATTACACTTAATCTAGACGACTAAATAGAAAAATAAACTCTTAATTACTAGAATTAAAAACATTTTTTGATGCGACATTTTTCAGCAAAAACCGACAAAGCCTCCTCGATGACTGACATGTGACACCAATCCGCGAACTCGACCACCAGCAAGTCTGTCCCGCTCTCAATCCCCTCGAGCCGCCTGATCACTTGCACTGGCTTCCCTTTCACTGACATGACCATCACTTTGTCTCGACCATCTGTCCGTCCATGTCTTGATCTATCTCCTCATGCACTCCTGAGATCATCTCCAACTTCACTCGGCATCCTTGATCCTCTAGCATCGAGCTCCCCGCTTGACCTTTGATCACCCGCCATTGATAGTTGGTTAGCATCTTCACCCTGCACACATGAGACAAGCCAAAATAAGAGATGCGACGCACACCGATCCCCTCGACATAATCCGTATCCACACATCGATCCCATCGATGCAAGCAAATCAACACTAACTCATCACTCTGGCTTATCACTCAACCTTGTCAATCACTCATCACATAGACAAAAACCACAATGCGACCTCACCTGGTTTCACAATCTCCCCTTTGATGAGTGCATTGATAACCCAAAAAAGAAACATGATGAAAGTTTCAAGTTAAGCGCACAAGTGACAATAAAAACTCAAAAAGAACCAAAACATGTCACATGGTAAAATATCTCTCCCTTTGGCAAAAACTCATGCAAAGCTTTTTTAATACCAAAGCATCTTTGTTGGCAAAAACATCAATGCATCATGAAAGCCATTACTCCTCCTTAACAAAGAAATCATATCATCATGTAAACCATTTCTCCCCCTTTGGCAATGCAAGCATCAAGATGATAAAAAGATGCAAAGAGGGTGTGAGGGTAGAGTATAGATGCAAGCTTTTAAAACATTAGCAACTCCAATTATAGTACAACCAAGCATTTGCCTTGAATATTGTCTAAAAGTACTGTATGAAACACTCAGATGAATACAATCTAATCAAAAGCATGAGCAAGCATTTTCAAATTTTAGCAATTAAAAGCATCACCACTCAGACTAACATACTAGACATGGCAAGGCATGAGATGCAAAAGCTAATCAAATACTAACTAGATAAGCATATCCAACTACAAGGAGCTTCAAAAAACATAATATGCAATTGATTCAAGCTTTTGATTTTTCATTTTTCATTGTAGTGTCAGGGGTTATTTGCATATCAACCTTATGCTAACCGACCATGCTAAGCCTAGGTTGAAACCATTAGAAGCTTAAAGCAATGATCTCGGCATACACGTCAATGTCCCAGTTCATACCAAAGTGTTATGGTAAGTAGTCTACAACAAAGTAGTGCGACAAAGCAAACCCACCTGGATCTTTTCAATTTCAGCACAAAATAGCATGAATATCAATCATTTTCAGTTCATTTTCATTCATTTTTCATTTTTTTTATTTTTAATTTCCAGCACAATATGTTTGATAAGATGAAGTTGTGTATTATCATCCATGTGAAAAGGACCTAGCTACCAGGTAAGTAAAAGATAGCTAAAGCACTCAACCTATTCATGCTAGTTTCTAGACTAATAAGTGATCAATTTAAAATTTTCACAAATAAAAGTCATGCTCATGACAAATATCAGATGTGTTCAAGCCAAGTGTAATCAACAGTATTAAAGACAATATTTTAAAGGCATAACAAATCATGTACTTGTAAAAGCAATTAATCTTATGATAGAAGCTTATGGAGTAAAACACAACTCCTCCTCAAAACATGCTAGAAGATCTCGAATGCTCAATGTTACGGTGAGTGAAAAACTATTTAGCAATTCAGCATTGTAAAACTCGAGAACCAGGTAAAGCAGTAGACTGATTATGCACGGGGTATGAACCATGATAAAAAGTGTGTGGTCTACCTACAAAGTGTGAGCCTGGAAAATGATGAGGTCTCCTAAACTATATTGGCTACAACATTTACAAAGAAAGATGTTCTAGAACATTGCTAGCAAGTAGATCGGGCAATATTAAAGTATAAACCACCAAGAATTACACAAAGTCTATTCTTTAAGAATTTTTATAGAAATTCTATAAGAATAGAAAGTAAGAACTAGTTGTTAGGAGTATGTCCATGTAAGGAAAAATAGATTCATGGGGAAGATTTAGAGATCGGGTTAAAACAAGCAATAAACGTAATTAACCAATAAACTTTAAATCTAGTAGTTCTAGTTCAAACCAATTGTTCTTGCAAGTTCTAATAGGTGTTATGAAGCTATCACAATCATCAATTGCAATCAAACAAGCATGAGCACATAGATTGGGATAAAACATGTATGAATATGATGAACTAGCTCATGAACACGAAGAACACAATGAACACAACTATATATTTACTGGAGTTTGGATCCATCGATCCTACGTCTCTGTTGATGCACCTTAATCAGCCAGATCTTTTTCAACCCTTGTCCTTACCAAGCCATAACCGACGCTAATCTTTGATTTTTTTTACAAGTTACCTTGTTGAAGCCAAGGTGAGCTTGTACAAACTTCTCCGAGCACTCCACAATCTCTTGGATGCTCGCGGGGCGATGCTTAGCCATCAAGGAGGTAGCACCTCCAAGAATAAAAATGCATTGAAGAACTTGCCAACTCAAATCTTTGTGCTCAAGATTTCACAAGAAAAGCAATCAACCCAACAACCCAAAATCTTCTCAAAAGGTGTGGCAATAAATATGCAAGAAGATTTGTGGAGAACTCTCAAGCATAATCACAAAGATTCGCTCTAGATTTATACTTGAAAGAGAGGGAGAGTTATAGGTCTAGGGTTTGGTATTCAAGGCTCATGAAAACGTTGCCTACTTGAATCCTTTCCCTCAAGATTTTCAACAAAAGCCACAAACTTAAACACCCAGAATCTTCTTAAAAGATAAAGCAACAAAATCATAAGAAGATTTCAAATGAACTCTCAAGATGAATCGTGGAGATTCGCTCTAGATCTATACTTGAAAGAGAGGGAGAGTTTTAGGGTTTGAGTGCTAGGGTTAAGGTTTGGGCAACCTCCTCAAAAAAGAGAGGAAGAGGGGTTTGTATAGCCCCCACCCTCGGGTTAGCCGTTGAGGACAAAATACAGCAAAATCGAAAAGTTCCGAGGGTCCTAAACAGAAGTTCCGACCAAAAATAAATTCAAAACCGAGAGTCAAAATTAGAAGTTTCGATGAAAAATTGGAAGTTCCGACGGAAAAAATAATTCTAGACTGAGAGCTCAAATCGGAACTTCCGAATTTCCTGGGAGCACCCCAGAAAATAGGTCATAACTTTTGACTCCAAACTCCGTTTTTGACAATCCTTGATATTTTAGAAAGTTTATTCAAAGGGCTATCCAACCAAAAAAAGAGCAAGGAACAAAACCCATAGGAGAAAATGTTGTGTATTTTGTTTTCTCTCAAGATAGCAATGATAAAATATTTTGAGCACAAAGCTTTGGGACAAACTCCAATGTATCCTTCTTAATAGTACAACGGTCCTAGACTTATATTTAAAAGTAATTTGACATAATTCACCTTTGAGCCTATGTGAACTAAAGTGGATCTTTTCTTCAAATTTGTTTCAACTAAAAATGTTGTTTCTTCACTTTTGAGGGAACAACAAGGTTGAAGACATCTCTACCTTAGTTGGGATTATTCTCCTGCACACACTTAGTTGAACATGTTAGTCCCAAAACATATATACATTTTCCTTTAGCAATGTCCACTTTTGAATTTCGGCTTGATGTTGATCAACATATGAAGTATGGATGCTTCCATATATCTAAGCCACTCGACATTCTTCAATATATGAAACTCAGACTTGCTATTCTCTTCATCAACTCTTGCATTTCTTGAATAAGAGATGTTGATCATCCATAGTTTTCTTTTGGACTTACTTGGTTCATCGTCACAAAGCTTCTACTCTCTCTTCACCATTACATTGGTCTTTCGGCACCAAGTATCTACTTGCCCTTTACCTTTGCATGGTCCTTCGTAGCCGAGTATCACTTGCCCTTCACCATATTGCCATAGAAAACCACTTCTTATCTTACATCTTCAATATGTTCATTTTATCCTGAATAATCAAATATATAATTCAATTGTTTTTCATGGTTAATAGCTTCTTGTCGATCATCCACTTTAGTTTGTATTTTCCATATCCATCAATTATACTTAACAAGATTCTTTGATCAAAATTCTACTTGTTGATTCTCACTCATGAGCAATCAACCTTTTTGTTTGATACCAAAACTTAACCTAGCATAAAAACATATGAAAATGGTTAGTCCAAACATCCGTTGTTATTAATCAACAGAACTCAATACAACTCAAGGACTGAAATCTTTCATACGCTCAGCAAGAGTGAGATCCTTCGACACTTGATGAGCTTGAGATAATGAGTATGATTCCATATGCTTCCGCAATCAAGTCTATCATGTATGACATGTTATGTACACGCCTAGATGTTTCTTATACTCTAAGTGTTATGAGAAGATACCAATTAAACCCGGGTGAAAGTCACAGTGAGCAATAGTAAAGAGTATTCTTAAGTACTTGAGAAGAACTAATGATATGTTCCTAGTCTATGGAGGTGAGGAGGAGATCGTTGTAAATGGTTACCCCGATGCTAGATTCCAAACCTACAAGGATGATGTAGGATAGAGAGTCGTAGCGACCAGAGGGGGTGAATGGGCGTCTCAACAAATTCTTTTGAGTCGATGGCCTACCCAAAATACCCAACGCACATCAAAAGACAACCAGTAGACATAAACAAAATATCAGAAATTCCACAAACAACAATAGTGCTATCACTCTCTTGTTAGGTATGATCTAATGAGATAGTCTGAGAGATCACAAGCAATAAAATAATATAGCCTAAAAATGAATGGTGTCCTAATCGAAAAGACACCACTACAGTGCTTAAAGGCAGATTAAAAAATCATTTAACTCACATGCATTTCAACCAACACAAAAATAATCTTCGACAATTCATAAGCATTTACTCAGACAAAATAAATGCAAAAATAAATTGTGCTCACAGATATGTCAATGAATATTCAGAGTGTAGTTTAAATATAAAGTACTGGTAGCAGATGAAACAATCACAGAATATCTAAAAATAAAATGCTGCAAATACACAAGGATCGAGAAAAATTACTGTGTGGTCTAGACTTGTGAGTTGCCTTGCATGACTTCCTGGGAATTTGCATGACTGCACCACGCTGCTTTTTCTAATTGTTATATGCGCACCTGCACTGCTCATGTGCCTCATGAATGGCACCTGAACCACCAGTGCCTCACGCGAGAACCTAGCACCTCAAGCGCTTCACACCTGGCTGTGTGCCCCCACATGCACAGTACTGGTCATGACTACATCGCCCACGCACAGCGCCATGCCAAGTGCCACCGGTGATTTGCTGTGGTCCCACCATAAACTTGTTGTGCACTCCTGCCATAGGAACCCTAGAGCACCACGGTGGCTTCCTGCTTCCAGGGTGGCACTGCCTCCCGCTCTAAGAAAAACATTGTGCGCCTGATCCACGAAAAGACCAGAACTCCCACAGAAAATCGGCTAGGAATCTTCCTCGGAAAAACCAACGCGGAAGGATCCTAGGAAAAACCGAAAAAGCGTTGGATAAACAGGAAAGAAAAAGGGAAAGAACATTTTGAACTCCAATTTTTTTCTATAAGGTGAGTTCATGAAACCCTAGGATATACATGGCCTTTTATAGGAAGTTCAAAAAATTGAAATGACTCAAATACCCCTAGTATAAAATATATATACAGACTTTAAAATAAAATTGTGGGCCCAATAGGAAAAAAAGTAAAATCCTATCTAAAGACAGCTTGACCCAATGCAGAGCTTTTGTAGCAGCTACGACTTCGCTTCAGGACGATTTGATCACCGATCAATGGTCTGGATTGGTGTGTCGGTTTTACACAAAAACCAACAAAGTGTCCACTGTCTTCGTACCGGGTACCCGGATTGGGCTGGCCCGATTCTGCGGCTCCCTTAGCCTGGTAATCGCCTGCCGCCCATTTACATTAGTCAGACCCGGTCAATAGACCAGCGGATCCCCTGACATTCTTGGCCCATGTACTCGGATTTGGCCGGCCCAACTCCGAGGCCCCTCTGTCCGGTAGTCGCTCGCCGCCCGTGTACTTCAGTCACACGAGGTCAAGACATGATTGGTCTTTTGTTCTCCTCATCTCCACTTCTTTGACTTTTGTTGACAATCACTCATCACTTCTGGAGCCATTAGGCCCATGATTTTTAACATGGCTCCTCAATATCATCCTTGATGAGTGCATTGTCAACACCTTCTACATCATCACTTCAGAACCTGCAAAACACGTGGAAACACGAGAACAAAAAACACAAGAGAATAGAAAGAAGAAAATAAAATAAATGGTTTAACCTTAATGACTAAAAGCCAAAGAAATGCCAAAAAACAGTCATTATGGTTAAACAGAAAAGAAATCAACAAAGATTTCAAATGAGTGCAATCTCTGAATTATCAACAAGGATATCCAAAGAGTAAAGGCAAAAGATACTAAAACTCCCCCTGAAACGAATCCCATAAAAAATCAAAACTCCCCCAAAACTCTTCTAAAAGTTCAAGTAACCTAAAATTTCTCCCATTGTTGACAACTAGACTCATCAAGTGAGACTATACACACTCAAAAGAGACACAAAATCAAACTCCCCCTGAAATGCAGCACCCCCTCAAAATATGCAATGAATGCATTGGGGGCAAGTGGAGTGTAAAAAGCATACTTCTCAGATATGATTAACTGTAATTACAACATCTAGCAAGTATAGCACAAAATATTGTCTAAGACACATGGCATGATAAGTGCCATAGAAGATATCCAAAGAAAGTCATTATCACACATTTTCTGATTTTGCAAACAAAAGCATCATCACATTTTCTAGTCGATAAGCAAGGTAAAGCATGAGATGCAAAGGCTAGCTAGTATGTACCAAGATAGGCATGATCCAAAACTAAGAGCTTCAGCAAACTTGATATCTTTTTAATTTCAGGCTTTTTCTTTCCTTTTTCATTTGTGCCAAGGGTTATTTGCATGTCAACCTTATGCTAACTGACCAAGTCAAGCCTAGGCCAGAACAGGACCATCAAAAGCTTAAGACAATGGTCTTGGCATACATTACAATGTCATAGTTCATACCAAAGTGCTATGGTAAGCAGTCCAGAACAATGCAATGCGACATAACAAACCCACCTGGATCTTTTCACTTATGCATAAAAGGCATGTATTTTTCATTTTTATGATTTTTATCATTTTATAGCATATTTTCCATGTTAAAGCATATAGATGTCCATCTTGCATATCTACATCTAAGTAAAGGACTTAGCTACCAGGCATATAAAAGATAGAAAAAGCATTCAACCTACACATGCTAGTAACCAGAAGCAATGGTGATCATTTTTCAATTTTAAAGCATAAAATCCATGCATATGACATATATCAGATATATCATGTGAACTGAAAGAAAGCATGATCATCGACATGCATTCAAAAGCATATACTGGTAACATTGAGTAAATCAGTTCAATCATATGATAGAAGCAAGCTCAAAGTGTGATATATGAATATGCATGATATGAACTCACACAAAAAAACTCAAATAAAAGAGTAAAGAAGAAATAAAAGACTCAAAAAATATTCTAGAAAGGATCCACAACTCCCAAATCCCCTAGCAAATGCTCAAACGTAGACTGATCTCGTTGTTTGGTCAGAATGTCTGTCAACTGATGATGGGTATCAACATGAACAAGGTCAATGACACCTTTCTCATATTGATCCCTTAAAAAGTGAAAGTACACAACAATATGTTTGGTTTTTGAATGAAGACATGGGTTTTTCCCTACACTAATCACGCTAGCGCTATCACAAAAACAAAGGCACTTTGGAAAGGAAAGACAACCTAAAATCTTTCAAAGTGGAAATCATCCAAACCAACTATGAGCAGCAACTAGTAGCAACTATGTACTTAGCCTCTGTGGTAGAAATCACAACTCTAGATTGTTTCCAAGAAGACTAAGAAACAAGCGAAGAACCAAGAAACTAGCAAGTACCGGAAATCGACTTGCGATTTAGCTGACACCCACACAAATCAGCGTCGGAAATGCCAGATAACTCAAGAGATGATGATGCATAATAGTAAAGACTGAGATCAGGTGCATAAGTAAGATTCCTGAAAATGTGCTTGACAACCCGTCGATGAGATGCGCGTGGTGAATACTAGAAGCACGCGCACAATCCCCCAGCGAACTGAATGTCTGGTCTCATCGCAGTCAAGTATAGGAGAAATCTGATCATCCCTCGATACTATCTAGCATTAACCTTGATGCCACTCTCGTCCTTGTCCAGGCCCCCAAATGTGCCCATTGGGATCATCTGAGGCTTCAGCTCTCCACCAGAGTCAAACTTCTTCAACATGTCTCACGTGTACTTACTCTGGTGGATGAAGATGTCATCCTTGGCCTGCTTGATCTAGAGCCCTAAGAAATACTTGAGCTCACCCATGAGGCTCATCTCGAACTCGTTGTGCATCTGCTCAGAAAACATGGACATAAGCTCATTAGTAGAACCACTAAAAATAATGCCATCCACGTAAATCTGAGAATCAAGAAATTAGAGCCAACTCTAAGCAAGAAAGGAGTTTTGTCCACAGAACTCATCACAAAGTCATTCCCTAACAAAAACTTGCTTTAAACGATGAGACCAAGCCCTAGGGGCTTGCTTCGGAACATATAAAGCTTTCTGCAATTTAAAAACATGTCGAGGAAACTTAAGGTTTTCAAAACCGGAGGGGCTACCTAACATAGACCTCCTCCTCTATATACCCGTTCAAAAAAGAACTCTTCACATCCATTTGAAAAAGCATAAAACCTTTAGAAGTAGTGAATGCCAAAAGTATGCGAATGGACTCAAGACGAGCAACACGAGTGAAAGTCTCCTCAAAATCAATACCCTCCTTCTGGCGAAAACCCTGGCAACTAATCGAGCTTTGTTGTGCACCACAACCCCATCTTCACGTTGCTTGTTCTTAAACACCCACTTAGTGCTTATGGGGTTGCATCTAGTTGGCAGCTCAAATAGTGTCCTAAACCCGATTGCGAACAAAATTCCCAAGTTCTTATTGCATGGCATTTGTCCAATTTACATCAGATAAAGCATGAGCAACATCTCTAGGCTCAAAAGTGGCAACAAAAGCAGCCTCAGCAAACACAGCGAGAGAACCAACCTAAGAACGCAAAGATCACGTAGTGAGATCACCGATGATAAGCTCTGAGGGGTGATCATGCTGAACTGTCTGGGATCTTTGATGATTAGATGTCACCTCACCAGAGTCAGCAGTTGGCACCTCTAGACTCGACTGAGGGGGCTCGATCGAAGTGGAAGTAGTGATCATAGGTTCGCCCTCGTCCTCAATCGAAGTCTCACAAGGTGTGGGGTCTGCAGGCTGTGCAGAAGTCCCACCCTCATCAACAGCAGGAGTGTCATCATCTTTCTCGAAGATGAACTCTCCAAGCTCATCATCACCAGAAAGCTCAAAAGAAGGTGTAAGCGAAGGCATAGACTCATCAAAAGAAACCTCACACATCTTGACAAGCTACTTAGAGTCGAAGTTCCAAACACGGAAGCCTAGAGAATGCAAAGAACAACCAAGAAAGACTCATCCCAGCAACGAGACTCAAACTTGTATAAATGCCCTCCCTTCTTGATCACAAAGCACTTGTAGCCAAATGCTCGCAAGTGTCTCACCTTGGGTTGTCTGCCAAACCACAACGCATATGATGTCTTACCTCGTTAAGATCTAAGAAAAATGTGGTTGACCAGATAGCAAGCTGTGTTCATAGCTTCTGCCGAAAAATGCCTAGAAGTCCTATGCTCATCGAGCATCGTCCTGGCCATCTCGACCAGCGTGTGGTTCTTTCGTTCCACAATGCCATTCTGTGGGGGAGTGTAAGAGGTAGAAAATTGGTGCTTAAGACCTTGATCACTACAGAAGCTGACGAATTGAGAATTCTTGAACTCAGAACCGTTGTCAGAGCGAATTGCTCGCATCCAACCATTGTTCTCATTCTCGAGCTTTAGGATCAAGTCATGCACAAACCTAAAAGCCTCATTCTTAGACTCTAAAAAGAAAACTCATTAAAATCGAGAAAAGTCCATCAACAACCACAAGCGCATACCACTTCCCACTGACTAAACATACCCGAGCTAGACCAACACTATCCTTGTGTAAAAGCTCTCCCGGATACGAAGTCATCACCTGAGTCATAGGTGCGTGAGAAGCGGCAACAATCTTCCCATGATGACACAGATGGAAAACTACATCTTTCTCGATCTTAAGCTTGGGTAATCATCAGATGAGATCCATAGAGCTTAATCTGACTAGCAGATCAAAGCTCAAATGACCTAGCCTCCTATGCCACCTCTAGAGCTCAGAGGAGGATCCGGTAATCAAACAACGAGAAGGGTCGAAAGAACTAGAGAAATCAATCCGAAAACCTTACCAAAGGGTAAGATCTGGCAAACCAAAGATCCTCTAAAATCAACAACAGAAGACATGACCTTCATAAAACAAACCTCTAAGCCCTCCAGAAGAAGTTGTGAAACAGAAACTAGATTAAAACCCAAATTTCCAACCAAAGCAACATTCTTCAAGGAAAAATGCTCAGAAATCCAAATTGAGCCAAAACCATGTACCTTCCCTTCACCATTGTTCCCAAAGGTGATATATTCCTTCAAGATCGGGGAAGTAAGGTTGGAGAAATATCTGTGATGTCCTGTTATGTGGCGAGAGCATCCCGAATCCATGATCCATATGTCCTCCAAACCTCGATCCTGCAAAATCAATGGTCATAAAGGGGAGCAAACAGTCTGACACCAGGTTTAGCAAAAGAGCTAAACTAGTGTCGAGCCATCTACTTAAAATAAGGAAAGCAGTCAGGATTGTAAAAGTTTGAACCAAAACACGGCTCAAAGTGTGGTCCTCTATACTACCTAGAGTCATGGCCATAAAGTCCAAATTCGTATCAAGAACGACCTGGAACTCTGCCGGAGCGAAAACCACCCTCAGGAGCACGGGCACAAAAGCCATCCTCTACCACCACCTACACGACGCGCCCTAGCATCTAGCCTCTCTCCACGTCGAGGGACTCTTTGTCTACCACCCTGTTGGTAGAACTGATCCTTCCCACTTTGATCTCTCTCAACTCTCTCAACCCGCTTCCTCCTGAAGAAAAACTCCGCAAGATGCCCTTCTCTCTGACAGAACTCATAGTGATAGGTAGGCTTATTAGGATGTGGTTGAGTCTTGGGTTTCTTGGGCTTAGTGGTGTTGGGTTTTGTCTCTTTGGTGTGAGAGGGTCCAGGTAGAGAGTCAATAGAAGTGTGAAGGCTCTTAGGTTTGGGGATCCAGACAGGCTTCTTGGGTGGAGCTTTAGATTATTTTTGGAACACTACGTTCTTGGGCTGACTAGCCTAAAAGGACTCAGTAGAGTGAGTCTTGGGATATATATTCTCTGGAGTTATCTTGCTCCACTCCACTGCATGGCTCAGTGCACTCTCAAAGTCAGCCTTGGTGTAGGTGCAACATACTCCAACCCCATCGTGCCTCTTGAACTACTGGATCATCATGCCTAGCTGAGGCTCTCTGACACTCACCAAACTCAGGATTTGATGGAGGTAAGAATTCTCATTGTGAGCATGTAACACCCCAAATTTCCAAAACAATAAAAATATCATTAAATTCAATTTCTTGGAATTTATATTTCTGAAAATACTTTTAATTCTCTTTTTTACCCTTTTGAACTACAACATAGAGTAGATGGCCAAACTAGGAGGTGAAACTTTTTGTATATGATCCTAAGACCAAAATATATTTTTGAGAATTTTTATAAATTTTTACCAACCTTGGAAGTAGCCCTAAGATTTTAATCTATTTCTTGGAATTATTTTTATTCAGAAATGCTTTAAAACAGTAACGGGCTCCCTCCCCTCCCTTCTCTCTCTCCCGTCCGGCCCAGCCCACTCCCTCCCGCACGCGCCTTCTGACCTGTGGAGCCCACCCGTCAGTGACCACCTCTCCTCTCACGCGCGCACCCGACACCCCGGCCCCACCTGTCGGTGCCAACCGTTCCCTCTCGCGCCTGAGCCCGGCCCACTCGTCAGTCGCCACCCTTGCTCGTCCGCGCCCACCGACCAGTGGCCCCTGCCTGTCAGCTTCATCATCAACCTCGCGCCAGGCCCCCCCTAATCCCGTCGGCGAGAACTTCGCCTTGGATCCGCTCGCCGGCTCCCCCTTCCGTTAAACTGAGGTCGGCCTTAACTTCCCCGAGGCCCACCGGTCAATTAAGCGCGTTAAGGCGCACGTTTAAGTCCCTGGATCGCCTTCACGCGCATGGCCGCGCCTTCGCCGGTGAGTAAAGCCCTCCTCGGCTTTCCTTGCATGCGAGCCCCCTCCAACGTCCTATTTAACCCCCCGGCCTCCGCCGCGTCCGACCCCCACGCCCACTCGCCTCGAGCACGATCAGAACGCCCTCCACCCGGTTTTTAGCGCAACACCGCCGCCCGTTCACCAGCCGTCGATCGCCGTAGCCGGAGTACCCCTCCGTCCTCGTCGACCGCACCTCTGCGACCGCAAGGACCGCCCCTACCTCGGCCACACCTTCGCTGGCCAAGGAGATCGCCGGATCCCCACCGCCGTCGAGTACCCGAGAAGCCCTTCGCGTCTACCCTCGCCGCCGATCGCCGTCCGCCGCCCTTCATCGCCGTCGAAGGTACCGTCGTGACCGCCATGGCCTCCTCTTTCCATTTTTGCATAGAACTAGGGCCTAGCCCCCTCGTCGGCACCGTCGCTGCCACACCCGAACCCCGCCGTTGCCGGAGACGAAAGGGGGTACAACCCCCTAAGCGCGTGTCGTGCCGGATTTCATCCTGGCCACACGATCGCGATCGGAGCGCTCTGATTAAAGCCCTACGGGATTTAATCTCTGCCCTTGATCTGGTCAAAGGGGTACCAGGCCATCTGTGCCGTTGATCGCTTTTAAAAGCCTTGACTCAATCTCGTGCGTCCACGTTATACCCTTTCGCGCGTTTTAATCCTGGCCGTCCATTATAACTTAAGCGCCCCGCCTCGCCTGCGCACGTTGGATCTGGATCCAACGGTCCAGATCGACCCGGTGCACGCGCACAGAGCGCGGGTTCACCGTGGGCCTGGCTCACCGTGGACCCGAGGGGTTTAAAAATTGAAAATGAATTTCAGAAATACTTTTAAACTTGTAAAATTCATATCTGGTGCATTTGAACTCTAAAAATTGCCATTCCAATTTCAGAAAATTCATAATATTATTCTCTACATGTTTATGCAATAAAAAAAGTAGGTTTACTTTGGACATTTCATGTTTATTCAAATAAGTATTCAAATGCCTTTAGGATTAAAATGTAAATTCAAATGTTTAAACTTCAGAAAAAATAGATTTATTTCCTTTCTATCCATTTACTGAAAACCATTAAAGTAACATGAACTTTTCATTTCAAATTTATTTGAGAACTTAATATGACAATAATCACATTTAAACACCCCTTTCTAAAAAGGACAACTTTTTAATTCCTTTAAAAATTTATTTATGAAGTAAACCACAGAACCTTAACAATTGAATTCATTTTATTTTTAATCAAACCAACTTTAACTTATGTGCTTATAATGTAATGTTATATTGTTTGATTTGAATGTTGTGTTCTTTTTATTTTACTTTACTATATCAAAAAGACTACGACGCCGCCGAGGAGCCGGAGTACTTCCCCGAAGTCCCTCCCTCTCCCTTTGCTGAACAAGGCAAGTTACCAACACAATCTTTTGAGCATATTGAACCCACGTTTGATTAAACTATCGCTAAAACACATAGGTTATATATGCATTAGTCAAATGAACCCTTACAATATATCTATTTAGGATCCCCCGACCTTGATGTGCAACCCAAGCCATGCTCTCTAGCCTAAACTCCTTGTCACCATATGATAAATGTTATTAGCTAGTGTCCAATGTATCGACACGATCGCTATGGGATAAAAATGAGTCGTAGTACATGGTTCTACTATATGATCCCCATTGTTTCTTATCTATGGAATTCTGTCGTTGTTGGAGTTGTGGTTGTGAGTGAATGCATGGTGGGTTCCGGGTGCAAGCTAGGGCATTGGTCGGTAGCACCCGGGGCACTATAAGGACCGGTCTGAGGGATCCGTTGCAATACACTTACGTACTAACCACAAGTCTAGTGGGTAAGTCCTAACTAAGGTATGGGTTGTTCCAAACCGAGGCCACCATTTGGAGATGGGTCAAGTTGCACCTGCGGGTGACTTGTACTAATGTGGCGCAAAAGGGGGTACGACGTTAGCCGGGATGCGGCCCGGCGCGCCGGCGAAACCTAGAGCGGGTGGTTATCGCTTGGAACATTTCATGCCGAGGTTTTGGCACGAGTTCCCGTGGTATGGGTCATCTCGTTTGGGATGAGTGCGTGCCTTGTGGGTACAGTAGTACATCTCTGATCAGAGTATTAAATCTTTTCGAAAAGCCGAGCCCACGGTCAAGGGCGGGTTGCGTGACATCCCCCAGTTAGATTACTTTGGACATGTATGTGCATGATGGATTGACATGTAAGGACTGTTGTGCGAGGAGGTAAAATGTACTCCTCGAGTTAGTTGATGTTGTTGATATTCATGTTTACTTTTCCGCATATTAAAATATGATTACACTAAATGCAATAACTGAAACTGTACTTTTCCGCAATGTTAGCCATTACCCTTCCTTGTTTATTATCCTGCATTACTACTTGCATTTGCGGTGGCTTGTTGAGTACTTTTTGTACTCATACCCGTTGGACCCCACAGAGGATGCTTACTATGAAGACGGTCTGGAGTAGCGACCCAGTCGAGAAGAAAGATCCTGAAGGAGATGTTCGTCATGCCGCTTTCCTAATTATTTTTATTACTGTTTTTACTAAAACTTTGATGTAATAAATATGGTCTGCATACCATGGATGTTGTCGTATGTACGTTGTCGCATGATGAACCTCTTGTATTATTGTTTTTCTTCTGAAATTCAACAATGTCTCGATTTGATAAATCGGGGCGCTACAAGATGGTATCAGAGCCGACTTGACTATAGGAAGCCAAACAGACCCGCCTAGCCGTTAGCCACGGGAAATTATTTCTCGAAAATCTACTTTATAAACTTTGTTCCTCTCCTCACTTTTATTCAACTTGCTGTTTTGTAGATGCCAGTATACCAAGTGCACAGCTACTGCCGCCACTACGTGGGCTTCGTCCGGGAGCTCCGTATGATGCTCACCTTCCTCGGGTTCCTCTTCGAACCCGAATTCCAAGGAGTGTCCCTCGACGAGTTCGCCGGGCCTTGTGACGTCTCCCTCACCGTCCACGGCTCCGGAGAACACTTGCCGCCCTACACCACGGCACTTGGAGGTCCGACTTTCGACGTCGCGTGCCAACGAGTCGCCCTCCAAGGCCCTCATGGAGTTGAGGATGATCTACGATGATCGTCTTCAGAACTCGTCCTTCCGGCTTGTGCCGAAGCGTACTCCCGGAGCCCACCGTAGCATCTACCTCGGAGTTCACTCCGTGCGTGATCCGGTCATGGCCCGGCAGTCGCGTCTTCTACAGGCTATGGACGATCTCCATACCGAGGCGGTGCTCGACGCCGACGAGCACCATGAGGCGGTTGAGTTCCTTCGTGAAGAGACGAAGAACTTGATCCAACAGAACGGCGAGCTTGCAGCGCAAGATCATGCAGCTGCAGAAGGATATTGCGGAGATGGTTCCTCTTCTTCCAAGGAAGAAGAAGCCCATCCGTGAGCCCCTCCCTCGCCCCAAGAGGATCCCGCCACGACCCTCCCCCGCAGACCCTCCACCAGCGCCCCTGCACCACGCCCCGGCCTCGTCTCCGACTCCATCATCGAGAATTTTCTCGAACCCACCATCCCTCTGGAGCCGCGTACTCGTGGTTCTGAGAGCACGGAGACCGCCTCCGGTGGCGAGTAGGCGTTAGGAGTCGCTACTTTAATAAAAGCTTAATTTTGTATGTGGTGTTACCCACGACAAGTGTGTTGTGGGTAGAATAAGATCTTGATTGTAATGAACATTTTACCACTTGATTTATATATGCTTACACTATTCTTGTTAATTGTGTTGTCAACTTTTTGCTTTATAACCTTATGAATTCAGAAGATGACCGACCACCAGAACACCGGCTCCAACAACGGAGCAGGAGGAAGCCGTGATGCGCCCGAGGGTGTTGTACCCAACTGGGGTGCAACGGGCCCCGTCAGTCTAGGGTCGCCCTCCGCCAACCACCCCACCTTGGCAGAGATGATGGTGAATCAGAACCAACTGATCACCGCCCTCCTCACTCAGATGCAGAACCAACAGGCTCAGTTGGACCGTCTGCAGAACGGGGAACCTGCCCCTCGCGCACCAGCACCCGCGCCGCTCCGCAACTCTCCGAGTTCCTGCGCGTGCGCCCGCCCATTTTCTCAAGCACCACCAACCCGATGGAGGCCGGAGATTGGCTTCGCACCATCGGAAAGAAGCTCGACCTCCTCCCCTGCACCGACCGGGAGCGAGTGGCCTTCGCCACTCACCAGCTTCAGGGTCCCGCCGCTGAATGGTGGGACAACTATCGTGAGTCCCAGCCAGAGGACCACGTGGTGACCTGGGCGGAGTTCACCATCGCCTTCCGTGCCGCCCACGTCCCCGCCGGTAGTCATCGCGGTGAAACAGCAGGAGTTCCGCGACCTGCAACAAGGCAACCGGACCGTCATGGAGTACCTCCATGAGTTCAATCGCCTCGCCCGCTACGCACCGGAGGAAGTGCGCACCGACGCCCTCCGCCAAGCCAAGTTCCTCCGGGGACTCAAGGATGAGCTGTCCATCCAGCTCGTCGCCACCGACTACGCCGACTTCCAACGGCTGGTCAACAAAGCGCTCATCCAAGAGACTGAGCAAAACAGGTTGGACCTCAAGAAGAGGAAGATGATCGCCTTCAAGCACCAGCAGGCGAACTCTCAGAGGCCCCGCTTCGTCCCTCCGCCACCTGCGCCCGTCTACCATCCTCGGCCAGCCTACAGGCCACCTCACGCCGCCGGTGGATCCAACGCCGGGCATCCTCGCCCCGCTCCACCAGCTCCGGCCGCTCAGCCGACACCAGCCGCCAAGGCTCCGATCTTGAAGGATCGCCAAGGGAGGCCGGTCGTCTGCTTCAACTGCCGCAAGGAAGGGCACTATTCGCACCAGTGTCCTCACCCCAAGCAGGCTCAAGGCGCGGCACCCAACCAGGCGGTTCGTGCCCGCGTCAACCACATCAGCGCGGAGGAAGCTCAGGAGGCTCCTGAAGTTGTGCTCGGTACGTTTACCGTGAATTCCGTACCAGCCGTAATATTATTTGACTCTGGAGCAACCCACTCCTTCGTCTCGGAAGATTTTGCAAAAACAAACGAACTGGACGTGCTCCCTCTACCCATCCCCATGGTGATTGCCACTCCTGGCAATAGGACCTTAGCCCGCTTATACAGCCCTAAGGTTCAAATTGACATCCAAGGAGCACTGTTTCGGGCCGAGCCAGTCCTCATCCAATGCACCGGACTCGACCTCATACTAGGGATGGATTGGTTGATGAAGCACAAGGGAGTGATCGACTGTGCCAACAAGTCTGTCACAGTGACCAACCCTGAAGGCGCAGCCGTCACCTTTCGAATGACCAGTCGCAAACCACTCGGAGCATCCCTTCGCTCGATAGCTCTTGAAGAGGTACCCATAGTCAAGGAGTTTGCGGACGTCTTCCCTGAAGACCTACCCGGAATGCCTCCCAAGCGGGACATCGAATTCAGAATCGAACTTGTCCCCGGGACCACTCCAATCTCCAAGCGCCCGTACCGGATGGCCGCTAATGAACTAGCTGAAGTCAAGAGCAACATCGAAGACCTAGAGCAAAAAGGGTATATTCGACCGAGTACCTCACCCTGGGGTGCACCGGTTATATTTGCCATGAAGAAGGACAAGACCAAGAGGATGTGCGTGGACTATAGAGCCTTGAACGACGTAACCATCAAGAACAAGTACCCATTGCCTCGGATCGACGACCTGTTCGATCAGCTGAAAGGATCCTCGGTGTTTTCCAAGATTGACCTCAGGTCAGGTTATCACCAATTGAGGATTAGGGAAGAAGACATACCCAAGACTGCCTTCACCTCCCGCTATGGACTCTACGAGTACACCGTGATGTCGTTCGGACTCACGAATGCCCCGGCCTTTTTCATGAACATGATGAACAATGTATTCATGGAGTTCTTGGACAAGTTCATCGTGGTATTCATCGACGATATCCTCGTTTACTCCAAGACCAAGGAAGAACACGAGACTCACCTCCGTCTGACCCTCGAAAGCTAAGGGAGCAGCAACTGTACGCCAAATACAGCAAATGCGAATTTTGGTCGTCTGAGGTGAAGTTCCTCGGCCATGTTATATCTGCCGGAGGAATAGCAGTGGACCCAACCACCGTTGAAGCGGTAACCAACTGGCTGCAGCCCACGACCGTGACCGAGATCAGGAGTTTTCTCGGATTGGCCGGATACTACCGCCGGTTCATCGAGAATTTTTCCAAGATCGCCAAGCCTATGACCAGACTTTTGCAGAAGGAAGTGAAGTTTGAATGGACCCCCGACTGCGAAGAAAGCTTCCAGACCCTCAAGAAGAAGCTAGTGTCAGCCCCTATTCTGACTCTGCCAGACATCCGGAAAGACTTCCACGTCTACTGTGATGCCTCTCGTCAAGGGTTGGGATGCGTCTTAATGCAAGAAGGGAAAGTGATATCCTACGCCTCCCGACAGCTAAGGCCGCATGAGCTGAACTACCCGACCCACGACCTGGAACTAGCAGCCGTGGTTCATGCCTTGAAGATATGGAGACATTACCTTGTGGGGAATCGGTGTGAGGTCTTCACCGACCACAAGAGCCTCAAGTACATATTCACCCAACCAGATCTGAACCTCAGGCAAAGGAGATGGTTGGAACTGATTAAGGATTACGACTTGGGCATCCATTATCATCCGGGCAAAGCGAATGTGGTGGCAGACGCCCTTAGTCGAAAAGGGTACTGCAATGCCATCATGGTTCAGGACCAAGCTCCTTTACTTTACAAGGAGATGGAAAGGCTAAACCTAGGGATCACCACTCGAGCGTACCTCGCTGCCTTGGAGTCTCGGCCTGTCTTAATAGACCAGATCCGAGAAAAGCAGAAGGAAGACCCGGACATCCTGGAGATCCAGCAGAACATGAGGAAGGGTAAAGCCCCCGGATTTTCCGAGGACGAGCATGGTACCATCTGGTTCGGAAACCGGATATGTGTACCCGACCAGCCTGAATTGAAGACCCTCATCCTTCAAGAAGCCCACGATACTCTATACTCCATCCATCCCGGGAGTACAAAGATGTATCAAGACCTGAAGGAAAAATATTGGTGGGTCAGCATGAAGAGAGAAATAGCTGAGTATGTGGCCAAGTGCGACACATGCCGGCGAGTCAAGGCAGAGCATCAGAGGCCTGCCGGACTTCTTCAACCTCTCAAGGTCCCTGAATGGAAGTGGGAAGAGATAGGAATGGACTTCATCACGGGACTGCCCAGGACCCAAGCTGGTCATGATTCTATCTGGGTGATCGTCGACCGACTCACCAAGGTAGCTCACTTCGTTCCGGTCAAGACAACTTACACCGTCGCCAAGTTGGCTGAGTTGTATATGACCCGGATCGTGTGCCTTCACGGAGTTCCTAAGAAGATTGTATCTGACCGCGGGAGTCAGTTTACCTCCAAGTTTTGGAAGAACCTTCAAGAGGAACTCGGCACCCGGCTGAACTTTAGCACCGCCTATCATCCACAGACTGACGGTCAAACCGAAAGGGTCAACCAGATACTGGAGGATATGCTTAGAGCTTGTGCTCTAGACTTTGGCGGAATGTGGGACAAGAACTTACCATATGCAGAGTTCTCCTACAACAACAGCTATCAAGCCAGCCTGCAAATGTCCCCGTTCGAAGCACTCTATGGACGTAAGTGCAGAACGCCGTTGCTCTGGGATCAAACCGGAGAGTCGCAACTGTTTGGGACTGATCTATTAAGAGAAGCTGAAGAGAAGGTTAAGATCATAAGAGACCGATTGAAGGCAGCCCAATCCCGTCAGAAGAGCTATGCCGACAACCGTCGAAGAGACCTAGCCTTTGAGGAGGGTGATTATGTCTATCTCCGAGTCACTCCCCTCCGTGGCACTCAAAGGTTCAACATGAAAGGCAAACTAGCACCCCGCTACGTCGGACCTTTCCAGATCCTCCGACGACAAGGAGAAGTGGCATATCAACTTGAACTGCCTCCATCCTTGGCAGGAGTTCATGATGTGTTCCATGTCTCTCAGCTGAAGAAGTGCCTCCGTGTACCCACCGAGCAAGCCGACCTTCAGCAGCTCAATGTCCAGGAGGACTTGACCTACATAGAGAAACCCATCAAGATCTTGGAAACCAAGGAGAGAGTAACCAGAAGCCGCGTCGTTCGCTTCTGCAAGGTTCAATGGAACAACCATCCCGCCGAAGAAGCCACTTGGGAAAAGGAAGACGAACTGAAAGCCCAATATCCCGAGTTATTCGAGTAGCGTTCCAATCTCGAGGACGAGATTCTTGTAAGGGGGATAGGTTTGTAACACCCCAAATTTCCAAAACAATAAAAATATCATTAAATTCAATTTCTTGGAATTTATATTTCTGAAAATACTTTTAATTCTCTTTTTACCCTTTTGAACTACAACATAGAGTAGATGGCCAAACTAGGAGGTGAAACTTTTTGTATATGATCCTAAGACCAAAATATATTTTTGAGAATTTTTATAAATTTTTACCAACCTTGGAAGTAGCCCTAAGATTTTAATCTATTTCCTGGAATTATTTTTATTCAGAAATGCTTTAAAACAGTAACGGGCTCCCTCCCCTCCCTTCTCTCTCTCCCGGCCGGCCCAGCCCACTCCCTCCCGCGCGCGCCTTCTGACCTGTGGAGCCCACCCGTCAGTGACCACCTCTCCTCTCACGCGCGCACCCGACACCCCGGCCCCACCTGTCGGCGCCAACCGTTCCCTCTCGCGCCCGAGCCCGGCCCACCCGTCAGTCGCCACCCTCGCTCGTCCGCGCCCGCCGACCAGTGGCCCCCGCCTGTCAGCTTCGTCATCAACCTCGCGCCAGGCCCCCCCTAATCCCGCCGGCGAGAACTTCGCCTCGGATCCGCTCGCCGGCTCCCCCTTCCGTTAAACCGAGGCCGGCCTTAACTTCCCCGAGGCCCACCGGTCAATTAAGCGCGTTAAGGCGCGCGTTTAAGTCCCTGGATCGCCTTCACGCGCATGGCCGCGCCTTCGCCGGTGAGTAAAGCCCTCCTCGCTTTCCTTGCATGCGAGCCCCCTCCGACGTCCTATTTAACCCCCCGGCCTCCGCCGCGTCCGACCCCCACGCCCACTCGCCTCGAGCACGATCAGAACGCCCTCCACCCGGTTTTTAGCGCAACACCGCCGCCCGTTCACCAGCCGTCGATCGCCGTCGCCGGAGTACCCCTCCGTCCTCGATCGACCGCACCTCTGCGACCGCAAGGACCGCCCCTACCTCGGCCACACCTTCGCTGGCCAAGGAGATCGCCGGATCCCCACCGCCGTCGAGTACCCGAGAAGCCCTTCGCGTCTACCCTCGCCGCCGATCGCCGTCCGCCGCCCTTCATCGCCGTCGAAGGTACCGTCGTGACCGCCATGGCCTCCTCTTTCCATTTTTGCATAGAACTAGGGCCTAGCCCCCTCGTCGGCGCCGTCGCTGCCGCACCCGAACCCCGCCGTCGCCGGAGACGAAAGGGGGTACAACCCCCTAAGCGCGTGTCGTGCCGGATTTCATCCTGGCCGCACGATCGCGATCGGAGCGCTCTGATTAAAGCCCTACGGGATTTAATCTCCGCCCTTGATCCGGTCAAAGGGGTACCAGGCCATCTGGGCCGTTGATCGCTTTTAAAAGCCTTGACTCAATCTCGTGCGTCCACGTTATACCCTTTCGCGCGTTTTAATCCTGGCCGTCCATTATAACTTAAGCGCCCCGCCTCGCCTGCGCACGTTGGATCTGGATCCAACGGTCCAGATCGACCCGGTGCACGCGCACAGTGCGCGGGTTCACCGTGGGCCTGGCTCACCGTGGACCCGAGGGGTTTAAAAATTGAAAATGAATTTCAGAAATACTTTTAAACTTGTAAAATTCATATCTGGCGCATTTGAACTCTAAAAATTGCCATTCCAATTTCAGAAAATTCATAATATTATTCTCTACATGTTTATGCAATAAAAACAGTAGGTTTACTTTGGACATTTCATGTTTATTCAAATAAGTATTCAAATGCCTTTAGGATTAAAATGTAAATTCAAATGTTTAAACTTCAGAAAAATTTAGATTTATTTCCTTTCTGTCCATTTACTGAAAACCATTAAAGTAACATGAACTTTTCATTTCAAATTTATTTGAGAACTTAATATGACAATAATCACATTTAAACACCCCTTTCTAAAAAGGACAACTTTTTAATTCCTTTAAAATTTATTTATGAAGTAAACCACAGAACCTTAACAATTGAATTCATTTTATTTTTAATCAAACCAACTTTAACTTATGTGCTTATAATGTAATGTTATATTGTTTGATTTGAATGTTGTGTTCTTTTTATTTTACTTTACTATATCAAAAAGACTACGACGCCGCCGAGGAGCCGGAGTACTTCCCCGAAGTCCCTCCCTCTCCCTTTGCTGAACAAGGCAAGTCACCAACACAATCTTTTGAGCATATTGAACCCACGTTTGATTAAACTATCGCTAAAACACATAGGTTATATATGCATTAGTCAAATGAACCCTTACAATATATTTATTTAGGATCCCCCGACCTTGATGTGCAACCCAAGCCATGCTCTCTAGCCTAAACTCCTTGTCACCATATGATAAATGTTATTAGCTAGTGTCCAATGTATCGACACGATCGCTATAGGATAAAAATGAGTCGTAGTACATGGTTCTACTATATGATCCCCATTGTTTCTTATCTATGGAATTCTGTCGTTGTTGGAGTTGTGGTTGTGAGTGAATGCATGGTGGGTTCCGGGTGCAAGCTAGGGCATTGGTCGGTAGCACCCGGGGCACTATAAGGACCGGTCTGAGGGATCCGTTGCAATACACTTACGTACTAACCACAAGTCTAGTGGGTAAGTCCTAACTAAGGTATGGGTTGTTCCAAACCGAGGCCACCATTTGGAGATGGGTCAAGTTGCACCTGCGGGTGACTTGTACTAATGTGGCGCAAAAGGGGGTACGACGTTAGCCGGGATGCGGCCCGGCGCGCCGGCGAAACCTAGAGCGGGTGGTTATCGCTTGGAACATTTCATGCCGAGGTTTTGGCACGAGTTCCCGTGGTATGGGTCATCTCGTTTGGGATGAGTGCGTGCCTTGTGGGTACAGTAGTACATCTCTGATCAGAGTCTTAAATCTTTTCGAAAAGCCGAGCCCACGGTCAAGGGCGGGTTGCGTGACATCCCCCAGTTAGATTACTTTGGATATGTATGTGCATGATGGATTGACATGTAAGGACTGTTGTGCGAGGAGGTAAAACGTACTCCTCGAGTTAGTTGATGTTGTTGATATTCATGTTTACTTTTCCGCATGATTAAAATGTGATTACACTAAATGCAATAACTGAAACTGTACTTTTCCGCAATGTTAGCCATTACCCTTCCTTGTTTATTATCCTGCATTACTACTTGCATTTGCGGTGGCTTGTTGAGTACTTTTTGTACTCATACCCGTTGGACCCCACAGAGGATGCTTACTATGAAGACGGTCTGGAGTAGCGACCCAGTCGAGAAGAAAGATCCTGAAGGAGATGTTCGTCATGCCGCTTTCTAATTATTTTATTACTGTTTTTACTAAAACTTTGATGTAATAAATATGGTCTGCGTACCATGGATGTTGTCGTATGTACGTTGTCGCATGATGAACCTCTTGTATTATTGTTTTTCTTCTGAAATTCAATAATGTCTCGATTTGATAAATCGGGGCGCTACAGAGCATCAGCTAAGCTCCTCTCTCAAGGAAGCTAGCACCTCCACCTGAGATAAGCAGATCACACACTCTCCATCGATCTGAACAGACTTTTCAGATTTCATCTTGATTAGCTCCGTCCTTAGAGATAGGAAGTTCTCACAGACTGTGTGGAACTGATAATGTCTCAAGCTCATGCTTAGTCTACTCCAACTCAGTTCCATCTCTCTCTAGCTCACCCGACTGCTCATCACCCTTCGCTCTCAGCTCAGCTAGGTCAGTTAAATGGGATGGGTAATCTCTACAGGGCACAACAGTAGTGGCATGAGCATCTTTCGGCTCTAGCTGAGCACTTTCAAGCTCAGTGGCCAAAGCATCTCTCTCATCAACCCTCTCAGTGTACCTGGACTTCAGAGAAGTCGGGTCACCCAGCAACACCTCACAGTTAGGGCACTCACTGCTCTCACCAAAGCAAGGGAAATAAGTTAGACTCTCAATCTTGCTATTCGCCATAGCAAGATCACTCTCAAGATCATCTACCCTCTTCTTAACCCTCATAAGCAGTTTCTCCTGATACTTGAACTCCTGACGATTTTATTCTAGTAACTCAACTACTTCTTGTTCATAAGGAGATACCTTCTAATCATCGCCATTGTTGGAGTAGTCGGAGGATCCCTTATCTTCTTTATCCCCAAGAGCCATTGAGTAGTAGCTCTTGCAGGACCTTCAGCTGCGGTGCGAGTGAGTCTTCGGCTTGTCCCCAAAAGCCATGAAGTAGAGGCCAGTCAGACCATCCATTTCCTTCTCCTTCCTCTTCCAGATCACGATCTCCTCATCGCTTTAGCTCGATGAAGAGGAAGAAGATTATGATAATTTGGGGTATTTCCTCTCCATCTCAGCAAAGAAGGCCTTGTCCCGCTTCTTGTTTTCACGCCGGTAGTCCTTCAGGGCCTTTCGAAAGAACTTTGTCTTGGGCTTGCCGTTGGTGAAGGTGTACTTGTCAGAGCCGTTGTGCTTATTGGAGTCGTAGGAGCCACCGCTGGTGCCCTTCTTGTGAGTGTTCCGCTTGGGGCAGTCGGCGATGAAATGATCTGAATCACTACACTAAAAACAACCAGGTTTTGTGCCATGATGTTTAAGCATGTGTCTATCATAAACACGATGAACCTGACTATTGAACAAACACATATCATCATCTCCTAAAAGATCCAACTGATCCTCAGTGGTAAATATCAAAGAGGACAAAGCACAACTCAAGGAAGCATCGATAGAAGGTGTCACAAGGGCCACAGTTTTTGAGCTAGAACCAGTGTGATTTGATCTCAACTAAATATCAACCTCTGAAGCCTTGAGATTACTGAAATGCTTTGCGATAGTCAAGGTATCATAAGAAGCACTCTAAACAATGGATGATACCTTGATCTCTCAGATCTTAGGGTCTAAGGTATGAAGAACCTTGAGCACCTGTTTATGATCTGAGACCAGTTGATATCTATCGGCCTTGTTGGCCCAAAGCTTGTTAATGATCAACTAAAAGTGACCAAATAGAGCATCGACAATCTCACCCGACTTTTGTGAGAAATTTTCATATTCTCGCCGGTAGGTCTGATAGAGCCTAGCCTTGACCTGAGTTGTCCCCTCATGGTGTGCTTGGAGGGTAGCCCATATCTCTCGAGAAGTGTCAAGACGGCTAATATGCTCAAACTCATTGGGACCTAAACTAGAAAATCGAATGTTCAATGTCTTGTTGTTCAGGTCATGTAGAGCCACTATCTCAGGGGTAGTATGTTCAGCAGCCGGAAGCATAGTGAAAGTGGCATGAACACACATGTCCCATATTCTTGAGCTCTGTCTCAATAGATAGGCTTGCATGCGAGTCTTCCAATAATTATAGCCAAAGACCTTAAGAGACGGAACCTTGCAAGTAGAAGTCATGATCGTTACCTTGGGTTAGAACCGGTTAAGGTATGGAAAAACCCTAACCTCGCTCTGACCACTTGTAGGACCGAGAGTAGCGACTAGAGGGAGGTGAATGGGCACCTCAACAAATTATTTTGAATCGATGGCCTACCCAAAAAGACCTAACACACCTCAAAAGACAACCAGTAGAAATAAACCAAATCTCAGAAATTCCATAGACAACAATAGTGCTATCACTCTCTTGTCAGGTATGATGTGATGAGACAGTCTAAGAGATCATAAGCACTAAAATAATCTAGCCTAAAATTGATCGGTATCCTAATCGAAAAGACACCACCACAGTGCTCAAAGGTAGATTAAAAAATCATATAACTAACGGGCATTTCAACCAGCATAAAAATAATAATCAACGGTTCACAAGCATTTACTCCAAAAAATAAATGCAGAAATAAATTGTGCTCATAGATATATCAATGAATATTAAGAGTGTAGTTTAAATATAAAGTACTGGTAGCAAATGAAACAATCACAAAATATATATAAATAAAATGCTGCAAATACACAAGGATCCAAAAAATACTATGTTGTCTAGACTTGCGTGTTGCCTTGCCTAACTTCTTGAGAATTTGCATGACTGCACCACGCTGCTTCTGCCGATTGCTTCACACACGCCTGCACTTCTCCAGTGCCTCATGAATGGAACCAAAACCATGGTGCCTCACGCGAGAACCCAACAACCCAAGCGCTTCACAGCCAGCCTTGCGCCCCCACGTGCATGGTACTGGTCAGAACTGCATCACCAGCGCACAGCACCATGCCAAGTGTTGTCGGTGATTTGCTGTGGGCCCTCCTTGAACATGCTGTGCACTCCTGCCACTGGAACCCTAGAGCGCCCTAGTGACTTCCTACTTCTAGGGTGTCGCTGCCTCCTGCTCCAAGCAAAACACTGTGCACCTGATCCACAAAAAGACTAGAACTCCCAGAGAAAACCAGTTGGGAATCTTCCTCAGAAAAACCAACACATGAGGATCCCTGGAAAAACCGGGAAAGTGCTACATAAACAAGAAAGAAGAAGGGAAATAATGGTTCGAACTCTGATTTTTTCTATTAGGTGAGTTCATGAAACCCTAGGGTATACATGGCCTTTTATATGCAGTTCAAAAATTGGAAATGACGAAAATACCCCTAGGGTAAAATACACACAAACGCAAAAATAAAACCGCGGGCCTAATGGGCAAAATTGTAAAATCCTATCTATAGATAGCTTGTCCTGACGCAGAGCTTTTGTAGAAGTTACGGCTTCGCTTTAGGACGGTTTGTTCTTTGATTAACAGTCTGGATTGGTGTGTTGGTTTTACGCAAAAACCGATAAAGCGTCCAATATCTTCGTACCGGGACCCGGTTTGGGTCGGCCCAATTCCGTGGATCCCTTACCCCAGCAATCACTCGCCGCCCGTTTACTTGAGTAAAACCCAGTCAACAGACCAACAGATCCCATGATATTCCTTCCCCATGTACTCGGATTGGGCCGTCCCAACTATGCGGCCCCTCTACCCGACAATCGCTCACCGCCCGTGTACCTGAGTCACACGTAGTCAAGACACAACATGTCTTCTCTTCTCCTCATCTCCACTTCTTTGACTTCCATTGACAATCACTCATCACTTCTGGAGCCATGAGGCCCATGATCTTCAACATGGCTCCTTAGAGGTTGTTTGGATCAAAAAGTTTATTTCTAAGCTAGGTGTTGTCCCTAGTACGTTCAACCTACTCGACCTTTATTGTGATAATAGTAGTGCCATTGTGTAAACCAAGGAACCTAGGTCACACTAGAAGTCCAAGCACATGCTATGGTGCTATCACCTCATCCATAACATCATAGATAGAGGGGATGTAAAGATATGCAAGGTGCCCGCGAATTTGAACAAATTTGATCCATTAACGAAACTCTCTCACAGCCCAAGCATGAGGCGCACTTAAACTCTATGGGTATTAGATATTTGTGTTATTGAGTCTAGTGTATGTGAGAGAAAGTGTCATGTCTATGCTAATGTACTTTGGATAATTGGTTATCTTGTTCCTTAAATAAATATCTTTTACATTGATCAGTAAGTATGTGACTTGTTTGTTAAACTCTTTGTTTTATAATGATGTTATTCTAAATGATCCCTAATCTCATATTGTCATGTGGGATAGTGATGATTTATAAATTAGCACATTTGACTGATTGATGATCATGTTTCAAAAATCATAGATATGGGGATATCGAATCAGTGATGTGGGCTCTTGTTAGAGAACATGGTGTTGGATATACCTACTTTAAGATTCTGCTAGGATTGTTTTTTCTAATGTGTCATCAGTTTTCATCTCAAATGATATACCTGTAGAATCCTTTGACCTAAAATCATCATTCATTCTAGAATGTGTAATGACACACTTAGAGGCTTCCAAACACTGTTATGTAACTGCGTAGTTATAAAGGTTGCTTTTAGGTGTGTTATGAAACATGTCATGGGATGTGAGTAATCAAGCCATAATTTACCCTCCTAAATAATGGGAGAGACATATCTAGATGAAGGAAAAGTGCCCAAGAAAATTCTGGTTGGATCAGAAGTTCTGATTTTGAATCGGAAGCTCCAATTATTTTTTGAATTAGAAACACAGAGCACAAATCGGAAGTTTTTATATGGTATCGAAAGTTTTGATAATTTATTGTTTACAAAACAGAGAGCTCAAATCGTAAGTTCTGATATGGTATTGAAAGATCCGATAATTTATAATTTAGAGACAGAGAGTTAAAACCAGAAGTTTCGATGCGTATCGTGAAAAATTGCATTGATCGGATGTTCCGATAAAGGTATAGGAAGTTCCGATGGTTCTTGAAATTACAGACCGAGAGTCCTGATTGGAAGTTCCAATCTAATGATCGAAAGTTCTGAGGTGGGCGAAATAGATTGGATCTGTTAGGCCCCAATGTGGATTGGGGCTAGGACTCTCACCTCTATATAAAGAGAGGATGAGGGGGTCTTTGCAATTAAGTTATTCATAGTTTAGATCAGATCTAAACACTAGCCACCAAGAACTCATCCTCTCCCTTTTTTGATCTCAAGAGTTGAGATTGATATCTCTCCTGATTCTCACAAGCGGTGCTAGCATGCTGGCGTGGGAGCAATCTCATCTTTGTACGTGTGGATACCATGGAGGCGCTAGTCTAATAGCGGCACTTGTGGGCGTCTTCATGTGAACATTGTCATCTTCATCGATTGGATCGCTGGGAAATGGACGGAACAAGACGAGGATAAGTGAGGATGTGCTTCCCTAACATCTTCTTCCACTGCACCTAGCACATCTCGCATTAGAAGGTAATGATTCATGACCCCTCACGCGCATGGTTCTTAGTCTTTGGGGCGAAATTTTTGAAATTGCCGGCTAGTGTATCTTACTCATTCCCCAACACTAGGTCCCTTGAGATAGTTAGATTGGGAAAGTGCATGGACATGCACATATGATTAAAGAGTTAATCATGATTAATCCACTATTTGATCGAATGAAGTGTCGAGCAATCACAAGGGTAACATGAATCTCGCCTTGAGCTTGACTGATGTCGTGTGGTAAAGGGATTATTGCATGAGTATATCAAGGTTCAAAAAATATGATTTTGATTTTGTATGCATTTGGGGGTTAGTATGTGCTGCTATCAAATATTTCGGGTAGGAGCAATTTACATATGAACCTATAAATATAGGGGCAAGACCGATTTAAGGGGACATAAAACTCCAAATCAATCTAATCTACTACCCCATAGAATCGTCCTTTTTCAATCTACTACTTTCTTTCCCTAGGTTTAGTCATAGCACGCCCATCTTTGTTGGTTTGCACTATAAACCATCCATCCATCGCATCGTAATCACAGTAATCCTTGTCGATTCGGTTGTGAATTGTTCGTTTAATCCTCGTAATGGATTTTATCGGTTACTTTTGGTAATTTGGTCTCTAGGCCGAATTGCTATTAATCTTATCTGTTTTGTAGGGGCAAGACATCCATATTCATCACCGTGAATCCCCTGCACCAAGCCCTCATTGTCGGTGCACTCGCCAGCAAAACGAAGCGATCGTCGTCCTGCCCGTCGGTTTGACCGACCTTCTATAGCCGGTCCATCCGGACTATGCCGACAATGGTCGGTCCGACCGACGGCCCAAGGCCGATCTGACCGTCGGAGCACCGTCGACCCTTTCTCCTTCCTGGCAGGTCCGTGTGCCAACCCTCTGCACTGCCGGTCGACCACCGCCCTATGGCCGGTTTGACTGCCCCCACTCCACCGGTCTAACCGGCCCGCTTTGGCCGGTCTAACCGCCCCATCCACACTCAGCTAATTGGGTTACCCCTTTGTGGTGGTGATCCGATTGCCTAGCGACTCCATCCATACATCTCCTTGTTAGGGTCAAGGGTCGTTGAAACGCGGCGTCATCGTCATGTGGCGTTTAGTGGGCCACCTCTAAGCATTTGCGTGCTTTTGGATCGCCGAATCGACGTCAATGTTGTTTAGCGCTTTGTCGGGACATTTTAGTGTCAACATATACCACCAAAACCATCTAGAACCATAAGGGACCACGTAGTCTAGCTACGCTGGCCGCACATACCCGAACTGTCCATAGTGTATGGACAATTTCAGAGCATCTTGTAAATATGATCAGTTGTCTAGTCATATTTATAATCCAACACTCCCAAACAGGATATGATGTAATCGATTATGTGACTAAAATAATTACTCATATAAAAATTTGTAAAAAAATTAATTCGATCATAACTAGCAAATTAAAGATCCATGAGTTGTTAATTAACTAATTATTTCACTTTATTCAACAAAAATATGATATGCATATTAATATTAGAGAAAAATATACCTTCGATCAGACATTGGTGCTAGTGGCAATGGGGGGTGATACACCATAGCATGTAAAGTGCGAGTCACCATCCCAAGCGTGAGCGTGTTGTAGTATGGTTGGCTGGCCAATGGTTGGGGATTAAACTACAACTAGTTGGTAGTTGGCGTCGGGTGGGAGAATAAGTGTAGAGCTTGATGTCTAAGGTCCCTAGATACTTATCATCACTGACAATTATCTCTAAAAAGACAACTAATAGTGTTCTTAGGGTTGCGGGCACTTTAGTGACGCATGTAAAACAACACATGTCAATAAATGTCACATCCTCTAGTGGCAGGTGGTACTATTACCAGTCACTAATGCGGGTGCCCCTTTTTAGTTACGAGTCATACCATGACCCATCACTAATAATGCAACATTACTAATGTGTGTAAAATAGTACGTCACTACAAGTGTATTACTAATGTATGTCTTTGATCCGTCAGTAAATCTATATCACTAAAGACTGTTTCTCTGGTACTATTTCTATAATTTTTGGTTAATTATTTCAGATACATGTAGTTCAATGTTAACTTATTTCAATTTAAATTCTATAAACACAATTAATGAATTAAATATTACAACCGGACCTAGAAAAGTGCAAAATTATTATCGTGGTTCAAGATATTTGTATTTTAATTGTAGAAAAATTTTCACACTCAAAAAATATCAAATATCACATAGGTTTAAAATATTTTTTTCACACAAATTGATGACTATGTCAGGTTTGCCGAGTGTTTTCAAAAAACACTAGAGTTTGCCGAGTGTAAACACTTAGTGAAACTGGAAAACTTTTTTTGCCTCCTCAAACATGCTGTGGCGACTTCCATTTGTATTGATTTTTTTATTTTTGTTGACTGTCAAACTTCGTCGAGTATATTTTTTGCTATTCACCGAGTGTATTTTGCTGCCACTCAATGAAAAACCCTATTTGCTGAGTGCCAAACAAAAATATTGAGCAAAGAGCTAGTCACTCTGGCGAAAAGCTATTTTTCCATAGTGTTTGCGCTACGTATGTCTTAATAATTAGATATTGGTGATGATCTATCTGTTTAGAAAAGCATGTCTATATGTGCTATCCTTTTTAAAGAACGCACGCCTATTTGATTAGTGCCTACATCATCGTACACCGGATGCAAAAACTAGCTTTAATGCATGAAGCTCAAAAGAGAGTAGGGGTTTATTCAGTTCAAATTAAAAATTGAATGGCTCCAGTTTAACTGAAGCTAAAGATGTATCAAACTGGAAAGTGTGGACTTATATTCAGCTCATTACAATCTCAAGCTAGTCTCAAGAAATTGTAAACAAAGAAAATGTTGCAAATATTATTAGAGTTACCCTATTATATTTCACCATGCCACGAATTGAATGCATATCATTTTTTATACTGACATATTGTTTTGACCGGCCACTAATTCTTATTGCAAAATATTTTTAAATACACATAAAATTACATTCTCTTATTAAAGTAATTTTCAATATAAATTCATACATATAATTATAATGTATCTAAAATAAATATTTAAAATAGAAAATTTCACAAAACCCTAAATTTTGAGATAATATGAATGCAAAACTAGGCTTTGCAAGTTTAATTTCGAGAAATCATAGGTTTTGGGTAGAACATTTTATAAACCCCAAGTTAATTACTTACAATATGTTCTTTTGGGATAAATAATTAACATCTTTCTCTAGTGGCCTAATTCATGAACTGGGTGCTTGCAGAAAAGGTATGTTGTACCGTTAGTTATTGGGGTGATCACTTATATATTACTTCAAAAGCAAATAATTGATGGATAAAATTCCCTATATCCGAAGCATGGCTTAACTGGACATTTGCACTAGTACCAATACAAGGCTAGGTTAATCGGACACTTGGAGTTCCGGAACTAATCTTGGACACTTGGCATCCCCGATCGATAAACTAATCTTTCTTTATCTCTTGTCACGAACATGACGAGCAATAGCAGATCGTTCAACGTACTCCTCAGCTCGTCAATTTCTTTGGAAAAAAATGTGTGCAGTGTTGCACATGGCTGGCCCTAGAAGCACGGCCAGGCTCTTGGCACCAATAATGAAGCTTTGCCTTGCTCAAGTAGATAACTCTTTTTCCAAGGGGAACTGTTGATTGATTGCATTGCTCTTGCTCAGTGTAGTACACTACTACCGCTTAACCGGGCCCTAGCCAAAAGATTCCTACCTGTGTTGTGTTGCAGTAATGCCTCCTGCTCGGTGCAGGTCACCTCAGCAAACTATTCTTTCGCTATTCAAAAATCAAATATGATCATATCAATATATCTTTCGATCAACCAGCTGCATAATAATTACACCTACGTGAACACCGGATGAGCTATTTACCTAAGCTGCATATGTTCGAAATTAAGGGCATGTTTGTTTTAGCTTCTCATATCTAGAAATTCTCAGTAACTAGCTATTCTGAGTAGTTGGATAGTTTGAGTATCCAGCTAATAAGAATCTGATGTAGCTAATGTTTTTCAGTTTATGAATTCTAGTTTATTTTTGGATTCTGTAACTATTGATTCTCACAATTTAAATCCAGAATCTAGATTGGTGAGAATATAATATAGAAGTAGTTGTAGGTACTAGAAGCTAAAACAAATAAGCCCTAAGCACAATACGGAAAATTTTATGGTCTTAATGAGATACTAAGAGATAATGTAATTTTGAGTGTTAATTTTGATATTTATCGGTAACTGATATCAAAATTAAGAGTAAAAATTATGTTAACCTCCTCAAAAATAATAAAATCATTTATTACATATACGTTCTCCGTATATAATCTACCGGGAATTCAATGGTTGTAGCGTTTTCATTTTTCCTTCTCACGGGAAGGAATTTTTACAGATGGGCCAAAGAACACAACTCCAAGCAGTCTGCAACTCGGAATTGTTTTAATCACCCTTGTCTTGCTGATAAAGGAGATCCAGCCACCCAGCTTGGGCCATATATGCACGTGAGTACGTACTCTTCGGGCATGGATTGTACCTCAGAATACTGCAGAGAATGTACGCGCGAGTGGATTTAACTATTACATAACGGAGCCAAGGAGGCAAGTTCAGAACTACCATTAGTTCATGAGATCATTTTTTCTGAAACGAGGGCACGGGAGAGCTAGCCATGCCAATCAAACTGATCAGAAAAAATCACTGCGGGGTAAAACTCACATCGCGAATAGACTCTCGCGAAAGAGGTGTTTCATCGAGTGTATTTTATCGGACACTCGACGAAGTTTTACTGAGTGCCCGATGCGGTACTCGGTAACGTTAGCCGTCAAACGGCTGGGGAGACGATGACAACACCTTTGCCTAGTGTCCCACGTTGCACTCGGTGAATTAATATACTTTGCCGAGTACCCTATGTGGCACTCGGCGAAGCCATGCAGGGGCAAGTGCACACGTGACTTCGTGGCTTCGCCGAGTGCTATGTAAGGCACTCGGCAAAGATCCTAAAAACACAGAATCGTGTCACGTGGCACGTTTCTGTGCGTTTGAGGGGTCTTTGCCGAGTGTTACACTCGGCAAACAATTTTTTAAATTTTTTTCACTAATTCAATACATTCCCAAAACATTTATATATTCAAATTTCATCACAAATTTCTCACAAAATCACATTTCAACACAAATTTCATTCACAACTCACATTTCAAATCACAAATTCATATTTCATCACAAATTTCTCACAATTCACATTTCAAATCACAAGTTCACATTAACAATTCACTTCACCATTCACAATTCACAATTCACAAAATTAGTTCAATTCAACGCTTAGAATTCATGTCACAACTTACAGAACTCGCCCCTCCTAAGGATCCCAAGGCGGTGGCTGTGTGTTTGATCCTGATGCCAATGATTAAAACTACGAAAAAAGAAAATAGTTAGCACAATTGTATATAACAATAACGATAAATATGAATTAGAAACTCGCATTGCCACTGTGTGGAGTGTGCAGAGATGGTTGAGGTCGAGGAAGTGCAGGAAAGGGTGTTTGTGATGACTGAGGCTGGCTCATCTGACCTGAAGAAGACCCACCCATCATCTACACAAAATACTATTGTATCTAGACCTGCCACTTAGCCTGCTGGGTCTAATAGGCCTGCCACTCGATCCATTGGGCCTGAAACTATTTTTTTAAAAGGTTTGTCGAGTGTTTTGACTTCGCACTCGGCAAACATTGAACGTCGCTGAGAGTAAACTGTTTGCTGAGTGTATTACAATCTAGAATCGGCAAATCTTAGTTTGCCGAGTGGCCAAAACAAACCTTCAGGCACTCGGTAAACTCTCTGTTTTTGGTAGTGATTATGTGATCAAATCCTAAAAAAAAATACCAAGATTTTACTGTCAGTCTTGTTCCTTAAAACTCTATCAGTCGATATGGTCCATGCTCAACAGGTTACGACTTAATTAATTATGATGGAGGTGTCGTCTTCTTGGAGATGTGTATACCTGAGTGTATGTATGTGTGTATGTGTAGCTAGCTTGCCGCCAAATCAAACCTCGTCACCGACAAACAGTAGATATTATAATATTAATGTAAAGCTAAAAAAATCATACATGGTGCCAACTGTTATTGGATTTGTGTTCGCCAGCTGCCTCTCACTTATGTCAGAATTCAGATATCTCGTACACGCTATATTATATTCGCCTAGAAATTGATCAATATCACGTTACCATTTGTTGAACTAACACATCGTGATTTCTTTTGAACCAAAGTGATATGATCGAACTTATCACACTAGCTCTTATCCGTTTCTACACGGAATTTGATGGGCTAATTAACGGAATCGTAAGTTCGTAACAACCATGCTATCGTTGCTGGATATATAAAAATCAGCAATTTTTCTTTCGTGAGGTATGCAATAATTCCCCTGTATAATTTTAACACCCGTCATTTACAAATTTAATTATAATTTTCTCAAGAAACTAATAACGGTATATTAGAAGGAAAAAGATAAAATTATATATGTTGCATAAAAAACTAGCTGCACTAGGGAAGAGTGGAAGACACATAATGGTGTGGCGGTGGAGTTATAGATGTATGACTCCGTACACTAGTATTAAAATTATGGGTTATTTTACAGTTTTTGAGGAGATACCAAAAGATACCACATATATCAAGAGGTACCAAAATTAACACTCAAAAATGTGGTACCTCTTCAAATACTGTAAAATTTCTCTAAAATTACAGTGTCCACGAATATTACACACGTTTTTAATTGGATTTAGTGAACCCAATTTTTTACAACAACTTCTATCTCTATAAGCATCTAGTAAACAGACATACTAGTGGCATGTCTACGTGTGCGTTTTCTATATAATAAAAGTACCTACACTAGAAATAAAACGTTGTTCCCAAAGTGAAAAGACAAACAAGATCGTACGCGCGCGGCAACAAGAGATGACAGCACTGGTACACATTAGCAAGCTAGCTAGTCTCATAATATTAATCAACCATCGCATGCAAACTACTCTAATTCGTAGCTTCGTTGCTGATCTAGCGAGCTACTTTCTCAACAGAACGTGTACATGGCATGTATATAATTGTTGTTTTCAAAACCTCCGAGAAGAGAAATCTTAGGTGCACCCTAAGTGTCTACTCCTAAGTATGCATTCCTTAGTAGTCTTTTAATTTGTGTCATGTTATCTTACCAAATAGAAAAGCATAGGTAACCTTAATTAGGCATAAAGATAGATAGGTAATTTAAATGATCATATCATCTAGGTAGTTTTGATGGGTTTTTACCCTATTAGGGTACCCGAAACCCGAAACCCGATGGGTTTTTACCCTATTAGGGTAGATATACGGGTAAAATTGCTCACCCGTGGGTTTATTAATGGGAAAAAATATTATCCAACGGATACGCGGGTATGGGTATGATTTCTGAGAAACCAAGGGTTGGTTTCAGTGTTTGTGATGAGTGATTGACATGATTTTTACCCTCTGTTCGAAGGGTACCTCCGAAGGGTGTTCGGAGGTGGTTTTACCGAAGAGTGTTCGGTGTTTGCTTGCTGCAGCTTGTGCAGCGGAGTGTGCCTGTCGGAGGGGTCCGACAGTACACGATGACTGGGTACGTACCGATGGCTTCGGTACTTTGGGCGGTACACCG
The DNA here is from genome assembly GCA_019279435.1 of Zizania palustris. Classification (NCBI taxonomy): domain Eukaryota; kingdom Viridiplantae; phylum Streptophyta; class Magnoliopsida; order Poales; family Poaceae; genus Zizania; species Zizania palustris. The sequence continues at coordinate 58,458,747 of JAAALK010000285.1, read as the reverse complement.
GAGTGTGTGCCGGAGGTTGCTAACCCGGAGAGGTCTCCGGAGTACTGGATACACTTGTCTGCATGTCTGTGGTGCGCAGGGACTTCGGAAGGCGACGGACAAGGCTCGCAGCAGGTGAACCTGGGTCAAGCGGGAGGCTTGATGCCAGGGGAGCGGGGAGCTCCGTCACGGTAGCTGCGAAGGAGGTCCGGGTCGGTCCTCGGGTCGAGGCGTGCCAGGTGAAGGCAGAGAGTGCGAAGCGTGGCTCCGGCTGAAGGTACTCCGAGATAAAGTCCTCGGAGGTGAGGCACTTCGAAGGTACTTCGGATGGAGTGACTTCGGAGTTGGTGGAACAAGTCCTCTGCGGAGGCAAGGAATTCGAAGTGTGCTCCGGAGGGAGACATTCGAAGGCACCCGACGAAGGTCTCAGAAGTCGAGGCGCATCGAAGGCATGGTCCGGGTGAGGCTCGTCGAGGAGTGTGCTCGGGGAGAGGCACTACGACGAAGGGCTCATGGAATGCTTCATGCGGAGGCCTTGGACGAAGGAGGGACTTCGAAGGGTGGTACTCCGAAGGTGGGGCTTCGGAGTGAGGAAGTCTTCGGAGCAAGGCTAGCTCCGGAGCGAGGTTGACTTGAGGTGCTTCGGCCTGCATGGCTTCGGTACACGGACTGACGAAGTTCGAGCTGAGTGAAGCTGCGAAGCCAAGGTGGTCCACTCCGGAGGTGTTGGTGCGAAGGCCCAAGGAGCTTTGACGGCTTCGGCTCAAAACCGTCAATGTATCAAAGGCTATCTTCGTCGAAGCTACCGCACCCCTCGCGTGCGAAGGGAGGCTGCAGAAGGTCAAAGACTGCAAAGGCTGACACTGTCTGCTCTGCAAAAAGCTGACGCTGTCCCCTCTGCAAAGCTGACAGAGAAGCCTCCAGAATAAAGGTGGACTACCTTTTGTACCCCTTAGTTCTGTAGAGTCAAAATCAATGTAAACCCTAGGGGTAGTGTAGTCATTTCCTTTGGGTGAACTGTGGGCTATAAATATGGGGGCTCGGTAGGTAACATTTAACATTTGAGCATTTACTGTTGAGCTCCTGTAGTCACATACCTCGCTGTATTCATAAAGAGTTCAATATATTTGTGTTCCTTGTTCAAGCGGCGAAGCCCTGCTTCCTTGTGCTTTTTGCTTAAGCTCGCATTACATACCTCGCTAGTTATAGTGCACTGAAGCCTGTCTAGGCGAAGGTTGACTTTATGCGAAGTGTGTTTTTCAGCGTGCTGTCGCTCTGTGTAACTTGAGGCAAGTCCTCACAACTTACTAGCGAAGCCCTGATCGAGGCCCGTTTTGCTTTTTGTGTCGAAACCCTTAGCGGAGTCTGTTTGTGTGCGTGTAGACCTTCGTGTACGAAGCACAGCACCAGTTGATGTTGCCAAGTATCTGGTCGAAGTCCTCAGAGGGCAGTCCACTCTTGCGAAGAGTGAAGTGCGAAGCCTGCTCGAAGCACCCTGTGTGCGGAGCCTGCACTGACTTAGCAGAGCAGATTTTCGAGGGTTGTTAGTGGAGCGAAGTCTTCTTTGCTTCGAACTTTAGCTCCTGTGTTCGGAGCGAAGCATGTGTTCGGAGCTATCGAAGTACCTCCGAACCAGACCTTCGAAGGTTGTGTTCGAAGCCTGTTCCGCAGAAGACAGAATCAAACCGAAGGCTAGCTTTTAGCCCGATTTTTTAAAAGCTCCCATTCACCCCCCCCTCTGGTCGCCGTTTCCGGTCCAACAATTGGTATCAGAGCGGGTTAAGATCACCAGTTGACCTTAACCGGTTTTGTGATCTGTTGGCGACATGGATAGAGGCAGTAAAATTCCTCTGTTCGATGGGACAGATTTTGCATACTGGAAGGTGCGCATGGAGGCTTACTTGTTAAGCCAAGGAAATGCGATTTGGGAGATTGTGGACTCACAATACTCCATCCCTGAGACTCGCACCTCTCAGACTGAGAAGGATCAGTATAATGCCAATTTCAAGGCAAGAAATATACTGTTCATCGGTTTGAGTAGAAGTGAGTTCGATAGGGTGCAACACCTTAGGACTGCTAGGGAAATTTGGACAACGCTCACTGTTTTTCATGAGGGCTCTACTCAGATCAAGGCCAGGCGCCAAAGCACATATAACCAACAGTATCAGCTGTTTATGCAGGCACCTGGTGAATCTATAGATGCCATGTTTTCTCGCTTTGATGCGATAGTGAGTAACTTGCGGTCCAACGGTACGCTTGCTTACAGTGATCATGATAGGGCTATCAAGCTTCTCTATGCTCTTGACCGTAGCATATGGGAAGTAAAGATATCCAGCATTGAGGAGTCCGCAGGATATGACACTTTGACCTACGATGAACTCTTTAGCAAGCTGAAGTCCACAGAGATTGCCAAGGCATCTCTTGCTGTGCACAGAAGCTCTTTGCCACAGCCATTGGCATTGGTTTCTAGCACTAGCCGTGGCACCACTGCAGAACCAAGCACATCTGGCACTTGTGTTCTTGCAGATGGTTTTGCTTTGTCCTCCCTGGTCTCCGTCACAAAGGAGCAGGTGGATACTCTAGATGATGATGAGCTTGCTCTCATTGCCCGAAGGTTCACCCGCTTTCATCATGAGAGACGGATCAGAGGAGAAGTGGTTTTAGTGGTTGTTTTGAATGCAGTGACACTTCTCACATCAAGGCAAATTGCCCAAAGCTCAAAAAGAGAGATGAGAGTGAGCGCCCTAAATACCACAAGAAGGAGAGGAAACCCTTTGTGAAGGGCAAGCGCAGGCTAGATGGCTAAGAAAGTAGCCAAGGCCGCTTCCAGAGCCTTTATTGCTGCTCTCAGCGACATCGACACATCCTCAACTGAGGAGTCGAGCTCTGAGGAGGAGTCCCCAAGGAAGGAGGACAAGAAGGACAAGAAGGGACGTGACTTCACCGTCCTTTGCTTCATGGCCGACAGCGATCACAGCGGCGATGAGCTTGACTCATTGAGGTAAACCTATCATCTGACCAGCTACTAATTAAATTAGATAAGCTGAATGAAGTAGTGCTTGGTCAGGATAGATTACTTGTGCAAGCCGCTAGAGAAAGAAAAGACCTTAGACTTAGGCTAGAAAATGTTTCTACTGAATATGCCATGCTTAAGTCTAAGTTTAATGATGCTGAATGTGAGTCTTGTTCTGTTGTCATGAGTGAGCTTGCTCAGTTGCGTTCTGTACATGCTCAAACTCTTTCTGAGCTTGAGACTGCACAGAAGCAGCTTTTGGAGGTGGATTCTAGACCTCATGATATTATTGATTGCATGAACTGCTCTTTATTGCGCGATAGCATTAATTTACGTGATAAGCATGTTCATGATTTGGAGGCTAGATTGGAGAGGGCCGGTAGTTCTAAGGATGTGCAACCTGTGTGTGACACATGCATTACCCTTAAGGACCAGCTAGGCACTGTTAGAGAGCGAGCTGAGAACCTCATGTCTGAGAATGAATATCTCCTTTCCGTGGTTAATAAATGCACTGAGGGAAAGGGTAGGATGGATTTGCTCTTGGCCAAGACCAAGTTGTGTGCTGACAGAGCCGGGGTAGCTCTAGGTTTGGGTTTTGAGAGGATACCTTCAGACAGTAAGACCAAAACTGTTTTTACCTCTCCCACCACCCTAGAGAAAGAGAGAGCTCTGTTAGACACCCCATTAGCCAAAAAGCCTACCCATCCACCAAAGAAAACCACACCTCCTGCCAAGAAAAATCCTCCCAAGAAAACCACACAGAAGAAACCCAAGGAGCCTGTGAGAGTTGCTCCTGTGACCCATGAGAGTGCCCCCAGGAGAGTTTTTCATTGTTCCTATTGTCAGGCGGGTGGGTCATTTGGTTGGGTTCTGTTTTCGTCGCATCAAGGATGAGCGACGCTCTCAGGCGATGAGTTACCAGGACATGCATTACCCATCTTTAGGTATGCATGAGTCTGAGTTTTACTATCGTCCTGCTTTTGAGGCTCCTCGTGCTTCTCGGAGAGGTTTTGCTCCTCGAGGTGTTCACCATGTTCCATATGGTGGTAGACCTCGGGCGAGTAGCTTTGTACCTCGTCAGAGTAGGAGACCTCGTCATGCTTTTCGATCACTGCATGTAGGTGGACCTCGCACTTTGCATCATTCTGATTATTATGTGCGTAGACCGTCTATTTTTACTGCACCTACTACTCGTGTCACTCAGTGCTGGATGCCTCGTCATTATTTCACTCACCCCAGCACTGAGCGATCGAGATATTCTTATCACGTGTAGGCGACAGATCGAGGCTTGGAGGGCACGTGGATCATGGACTCCGGTTGTTCGCGCCACATGACCGGAGATGCAACATGGTTCTCCAGCCTCACCACAACCAAGCAAAGGGAACATATCACCTTCGGAAACAATCGAAGGAGTAGAGTGAAAGGTAAAGGTGTGGTAAGAATTAACTCGAACTTCACTCTCAAAGATGTTGCTTTGGTTGAAAACCTGGGATACAATCTGCTGTCTGTATCTCAGTTGCTTGATGAGGGCTTCGAAGTGCGATTTCATCGCGATACTTCGCAAGTGCTCAATTCTGATGGCGTTGTGGTGTGTAAGATCTTTAGAGTTGGGAGAGTTTTTGGAGCTGATTTTTCAGAGTCGTCTGGTTCTTCTCATTGTCTCGTTGCACATTCGACTTCTGAGCTTTGTGATGAGGACATCACTTCACATGATACACACATGGAGCCTCCACCTACAATTCAACTACAAGGACCAATCACACGCGCCCGTGTCCGTCGCTTGAACCATGAGGTTAATTCGTTCCTTAGCAACTTTGATTATATTTGTTTGGATGGGATGCTACTGAATACTAGTGATATTTTGTTGCTTAGGAACATGGGAGATGGAATAGGAGAGTTGGAGTTGAAGACGGAGCCGCACGGATGATTTGAAGTCAAGAATTCGCTGGTTCGGACTACATCGACCACCATTCACTAAAATGGGCATAACTTCCTCATACGAAGTCCGATTGGCGCGTTCTTTGACTTTTTGGAAAGCTGAGGAGAAGACGGATCGTTTGCCATTGTTTCACCTCATTTGGAGTCTCGAGTCGTCTTGTGTATTTAAAACAGTACTGCGTGACAGAACTGGGCCATGTTGGCCCATAGTCTGAGTCTGTACGTCTTCTAGCCCACAGCCCATGTCTGTTCGCCTTCCACAGGCCGCCGCCCTATATATTCTCATGCCAGCCACCTCTAGGGTTAGGTTTTGCTTTGTTGCATCTACACTGTTGTGTTTAGATCCCGCCTCTTGCACCGGACCGATTGGCTGCTGCATTGGCGTTTGTGAAACCTCACCTTATCTTCGTTTGTCTGTGATTTGGCATTCGATTTGTATCCTTCCTGTTCTTGCTTGTGTTCTTGGGTTCTCTTGCAGGAATTAGCCTTCGTGGCGAGGTCAATCGCGTCCTGCGTGGTTGATAACCAACGGAGACAGTGGTGTAACGATTGCAAGGTTTTGATCCGCCGGACCGGAGCCTTGGATCGCCAACGTCGAGATTCTCCACCAACCCAAGTTTATCCTTTACCTAGCGGAAGATCGGGACCACTCCCCCATCACTTTGGAAGTGGCATAGGAGACTAGGGCATATGAGCTTTGAGTTGCTCGCTCGTCTGAGCGTCCTAGGTCTGATCCGAGGATTGCCCAAGCTCAAGTTTGAGAAGAATTTAGTTTGTGCTCCTTGTCGACATGGAAAGATGATTGCCGCTTCGCATTCGCCAGTCACCACAGTAATGACTGAACAATCCGGAGAACTTCTCCATATGGACACTGTAGGTCCTTCTCGGGTTAGTTCTTTAGGCGGGAAGTGGTATGTTCTAGTAATTGTCGACGATTTCTCTCGCTACTCTTGGGTCTTCTTTCTTGCCAGCAAGGATGAAGTGTTTTCACACTTTCGGAGCTTGGCTTTGAGACTTTCACTGAACTCCCAGGTGCATTGAAATTCATTCGAAGTGATAATGGCACCGAGTTCAAAAACAGTCTCTTTGTTGACTTTTGCTTGGAGCATGGCATAGAACATCAATTCTCTGCTCCGCGGGTTCCTCAACAGAACGGTGTTGTTGAGAGGAAGAACCGCACTTTGGTTGAGATGGCTAGGACAATGCTGGATGAGCATAGGACTCCTAGAAAATTCTGGGCTGAGGCCATGAACACTGCTTGTTACATCTCAAACCGAATATTCTTGCGCTCAATTTTAAATTTAACATCTTATGAGCTGCGTTTTGGGAGACAGCCCAAGGTTACTCATCTTCGAGTTTTTGGTTGTCGCTGCTTTATCCTAAAACATGGTAACTTGGATAAATTTGAGTCGCGATCTTCTGACGGGATCTTTTTGGGTTATACTACTCATGGTCATTCTTATCGTGTTTATAACTTGGAAACTAACACTGTCATCGAGTCATGTGATGTGACTTTTGATGAATCAACCCCCTCTGTTAGTTCTGTTTTTGAACAGGCAAATGAACATGACATGGAACAGACCTTATTTGAAGAAGAAGATCCCGGAGAATTCGAGGATGAACCCCTACTTCCCTCGACGTCAACCCCCGAAGCTGACCCCGCTTCAACTACTTCGGCACGAGGTCCCGAAGCGACTACCTCAACATCGGTCATCTTGGACCACTCCAACGCACAAGTTGAGGGGGAGACTGCATCCCGCCGCGAGGCTCCACACCATGTTCAAAGGATGCACCCTCCCGAGCAGATCATTGGTGAGATTGATCAAAGGGTAACACGTTCTCATGCCCATTACACTAATGCTGCTTTTGTTGCTTCTTTCGAGCCCTTAGATGTTAGTCATGCACTTTCTGATTCTAGTTGGATCAATGCCATGCATGAAGAGCTTGAAAATTTTGAGAGAAACCAAGTCTGGACTTTAGTTGATCCTCCACCAAATGTTCATTTCATTGGAACAAAATGGATTTTCAAAAATAAACAAGGGGAGGATGAGACAATTGTTAGAAACATGGCTAGACTTGTAGCTCAGGGCTTTTCTCAACTAGAAGGGATTGATTTTACTGAAACTTTTGCACCTGTTGCTCGCCTTGAGGCCATTAGGATTTTGCTTGCCTTTGCGACATCCCGGGGATTCAAACTCTATCAAATGGATGTCAAAAGTGCTTTTCTTAATGGCTTCATAGGTGAAGATGTTTATGTAAAACAACCCCCTGGTTTTGAAAACCCCAAATACCCACATAAAGTCCTTAAACTTCATAAGGCTCTTTATGGTAATCAAGCAGGCCCCTCGGGCTTTGGTATGATAGATTTAAGTCTTTTCTGCTTGAGCGAGGGTATTTGATGGGCTCTGTTGATAAAACTTTGTTTACTCTCAAGCATGGCAAAGATTTCCTCCTAGTTCAGATTTATGTGGATGATATCATCTTTGGTGGCTCTTCTCATGCTTTGGTTGCCGAGTTTGCAGATACCATGAGCAGGGAATTTGAAATGTCAATGATGGGTGAACTCACCTTTTTCCTTGGTTTGCAAATCAAGCAAAGCAAACAAGGTACTTTCGTCCATCAGACGAAGTACACCAAGGACCTGCTCAAGAGATTTGACATGTCTGATGCGAAGCCCCTCGCCACTCCAATGGCTACTTCTGTAGCATTGGACCCTGACGAAGATGGAGAAGCCATAGATCAGAAGGAGTTCCGAAGCATGATCGGCTCCCTCCTCTACTTGACTGCCACGAGGCCGGACATACACTTCGCAGTGTGTCTGTGCGCTCGTTTTCAGGCTTCACCACGAGCTTCGCACTGTCAAGCGGTTAAGCGCATCTTAAGGTATCTCAAACACACCCTAGAATTTGGCATATGGTATTCAGCGTCTTCATCTTTATGTCTTCGAGGTTATTCCGATGCGGATTTTGCTGGGTGTAGAATTGATAGGAAGAGTACCTCTGGTACTTGTCATTTTCTGGGTACATCTCTGGTTTGCCGGTCTTCCCGCAAACAGTCTAGTGTTGCACAATCAACGGCTGAGGCCGAATATGTTGCTGCAGCTAGCTGTTGCTCTCAGATTTTGTGGATGGTTTCCACTTTGTGGGATTTCGGGTTAGATTATAAGAGTGTTCCACTTTTCTGTGATAACACTAGTACTATTTGTATTGCAAACAACCCGGTTCAGCACTCCAGAACCAAACACATTGATGTACGGTATCACTTTCTCAGAGATCACAATGAGAAGGGTGATATTGAACTTCAATATGTTGATACCCAACACCAACTTGCCAACATTTTTACAAAACCCCTCGATGCTTCTCGATTTGCTTACTTGCGTGGGGAACTTGGCATTTGTCACCCTTACGGCATTTTGTGAGGGGGAGCTGTTTAGATGGATGTGCCTTTGTCTAATTGTGTTGAAATTGCATTTACAAATTTTGCACTTATATGCCTGCTTATAATTCATGAAATCATGTCAGCTCAGCTCTTGTTAATTCATCTGGAACATTCATGCGCATGGTGTTTTATTTTCAAAATCAAATCGTGCTCACTGCTTAGTCTTGAATCTAGCATGTTTAGGCAGGACTGCTTTAGCTATCTTTTATCTGCTTGATAGCAAGACACATTTCTTTGGATGCTAAAAATTCCAACTTGAAAAATTGTTCTCAATTTTCATGGATATTCATAAAGTACCAAACAATTGGTTCACTTGGTTAAAATCAAAAAACATTCCATGATTTGCATGCTTTAAGTTAAAAGATCCAGGTGGGTTTGTTTGTCACACTACCCTATTCTAGACTGCTTACCATTGCACATTGGTCTGAACTGGAATAGCGTAGTGTATGCCAAAATCTATGCCTTAAGCTTTTTATGGCTTTCATGCCTAGGCTTGGCCGGATTGGAAAGTATAAGGTGGACAAACAAATAACCCCTGGCACTAAGAAAAGAACAACAACATTCATTGATTATCAAGTTTGCTTTTCAAGCTCCATTTGAACTGGACTTGTCTGTCTAGAGTAGAAATTGACGAGCTTTGCGCAGTACTTGCTTTTCCTTGTCTAGTTTCCTTGACTAAGTGGTGATGTTTTTATTTCAAAAATGATCAAATCACATGCTTCATCATGTTTTTAGAGACTATTAATTTGAGCTGAGCACATGATCATTGGTATTAATGTTGGCATATTTGTGCTTCATATGTCTTTGCAATTCTGCCCATTTCGAAGCTTTGCATCTTTTACATGCTCCTTGATGCTTGCATTGCCAAAGGGGGAGAAATTCCGAAGAGATTTGCTTCGTTCTCTGCCGCAAGGGGTATAATTTCCAAAGGGGAAACCATTTGACATAAAGGGGGAGAAGGTTCTATATTGCCAAAGGGAAAACTTAACTCAGGGGGAGTTTTTATTGCCGAAGGGGCTTTTTACTCTTTTGAAAACAGGGGAGGAAAATTCTTTTGTCAAGTGACATGATTTGGCTCTTTTGTGAGTTTTTATGGTCACTTGTGTGCTGAAAGTTTTTACTTTTTCTTCAACTTGGATTTGGTTGTCAATGCACTCATCAAGGGGGAGATTGAGAAACCAAGGGTTGGTTTCAGTGTTTTGATGAGTGATTGACAGGATTTTTACCCTCTGTTCGAAGGGTACCTCCGAAGGGTGTTCGGAGGTGGTTTTACCGAAGAGTGTTCGGTGTTTGCTTGCTGCAGCTGTGCAGCGGAGTGTGCCTGTCGGAGGGGTCCGACAGTACACGATGACTGGGTTCGTACTGATGGCTTCGGTACTTTGGGCGGTACACCGGAGTGTGTGCCGGAGGTTGCTAACCCGGAGAGGTCTCCGGAGTACTGGATACACTTGTCTGCATGTCTGTGGTGTGCAGGGACTTCGGAGGCGACGAACAAGGCTCGCAATAGGTGAACCTGGGTCAAGCGGGAGGCTTGATGCCAGGGGAGCGGGGAGCTCCGTCACGGTAGCTGCGAAGGAGGTCCGGGTCGGTCCTCGGGTCGAGGCGTGCCAGGTGAAGCAGAGAGTGCGGAGCGTGGCTCCGGCTGAAGGTACTCCGAGATAAAGTCCTCGGAGGTGAGGCACTTCGAAGGTACTCCGGATGGAGTGACTTCAGAGTTGGTGGAACAAGTCCTCTGCGGAGGCAAGGAATTCGAAGTGTGCTCCGGAGGGAGACATTCGAAGGCACCCGACGAAGGTCTCAGAAGTCGAGGCGCATCGAAGGCATGGTCCGGGTGAGGCTCGTCGAGGAGTGTGCTCGGGGAGAGGCACTGCGACGAAGGGCTCATGGAATGCTTCATGCGGAGGCCTTGGACGAAGGAGGGACTTCGAAGGGATGGTACTCCGAAGGTGGGGCTTCGGAGTGAGGAAGTCTTCGGAGCAAGGCTAGCTCCGGAGCGAGGTTGACTTGAGGTGCTTCGGCCTGCATGGCTTCGGTACACGGACTGACGGAGTTCGAGCTGAGTGAAGCTGCGAAGCCAAGGTGGTCCACTCCGGAGGTGTTGGTGCGAAGGCCCAAGGAGCTTTGACGGCTTCGGCTCAAAACCGTCAATGTATCAAAGGCTATCTTCAGCGAAGCGAAGGCCATCAGGCTCAAGGCTTCTCGCCGAAGCTACCGCACCCCTCGCGTGCGAAGGGAGGCTGCAGAAGGTCAAAGACTGCAAAGGCTGACACTGTCTGCTCTGCAAAAAGCTGACGATGTCCCCTCTGCAAAGCTGACAGAGAAGCCTCCAGAATAAAGGTGGACTACCTTTTGTACCCCTTAGTTCTGTAGAGTCAAAATCAATGTAAACCCTAGGGGTAGTGTAGTCATTTCCTTTGGGTGAACTGTGGGCTATAAATATGGGGGCTCGGTAGGTAACATTTAACACTTTGAGCATTTACTGTTGAGCTCCTGTAGTCACATACCTCGCTGTATTCATCCAGAGTTCAATATATTTGTGTTCCTTGTTCAAGCGGCGAAGCCCTGCTTCCTTGTGCTTTTTTCTTGAGCTCGCATTACATACCTCGCTAGTTATAGTGCACCGAAGCCTGTCTAGGCGAATGTTGACTTTATGCGAAGTGTGTTTTTCAGCGTGCTGTCGCTCTGTGTAACTTGAGGCAAGTCCTCACAGCTTACTAGCGAAGCCCTGATCGAGGCCCGTTTTGCTTTTTGTGTCGAAACCCTTAGCGGAGTCCGTTTGTGTGCGTGTAGACCTTCGTGTATGAAGCACAACACCAGTTGCTGTTGCCAAGTATCTGGTCGAAGTCCTCAGAGGGCAGTCCACTCTTGCGAAGGGTGAAGTGCGAAGCCTGCTCGAAGCACCCTGTGTGCGGAGCCTGCACTGACTTAGCAGAGTAGATTTTCGAGGGTTGTTAGTGGAGCGAAGTCTTCTTGGCTTCGAACTTTAGCTCCTGCGAAGCCTGTGTTCGGAGCTGTCGATGTACCTCCGAACCAGACCTTCGAAGGTTGTGTTCGAAGCCTGTTCCGCAGAAGACAGAATCAAACCGAAGGCTAGCTTTTAGCCCGATTTTTTAAAAGCTCCCATTCACCCCCCCTCTGGTCGCCGTTTCCGGTCCAACAATTTCCTAATATCCATACCCGTTACCCGATGGGTACCCATCACCCAATAAGTTATATTTTGGGGAGTTTAAATTATTGTTGCTATTGTTGTAGATTAAATCATTGATGTATTATATTTGAGAGTTTATTTATATATGTAATTTTGATCTTATGATTGAATGATTGATCAATATATTTAGGTGAAACATTGTTTTTGTGGGGATAGATATACAATTGTTATTTGTTAGCATATTTTGTGTGTGGTGTTTATTGATGGGTATGGATACCCGATGGGTATATTTACCCGCATGGGTATGGTTTGGGGGAGAAATGATACCCGCATATATATATGGGTTATCCAACGGGGAGATTTTTTTCTAACGGGTATGGGTTTGAAATAGTCAAACCCGATGGGTATAGACCCATTGCCATCTTCAGATAGGACCAAGATATGATAGACAAATGATTATTAATGACCCGCGGTCAGTTAATAAAAATAGTTATTGATAGGAAGGCTGGTGGCATACCAAGAGAGGGCAAAGTTTATTATTGATTAGTACATCTGTGTATAATGCTTTGTTTTAATTATTTGCAAGAAAACATACATACATATTTATAGACATTTTGCGTCACCAAAGAAAAACAGAAATCATTAGTTTGTTTATTATGAATTTATTGTTAGTGTGTTATCTGGTAGTTAATTATATTGCTTTTATGTATAACCCTTTGAATCCGCTAGGTTTTTTTAAGAATCTGACTAGGCACATGAGCAACCGTAGCAAATGTATTAAAATACTACATAGCAGCTGGACCCTAGCTAGGAGAGGATCATTTGCCAAGAAATTAAATAAGTAAAAATATGACTTTTGCTTTTTCACTCTCAGTTGTTGCACATTCTCCATCCTGTTTTTATCAATCACGCCGTACCCCTTTGTCGGCTAACGTTTTTGCCCGGTCGTCCTTAATAAACTATAATTTGATTTATTCAAAACCGACGTTGTTTAGTTGTTAATAAAAAACGATGTTGTTTTTCCACACTAAATCTCTTCCAAATAAATTTAGGGCATCTTCGACTACGCGTATGAAAAAGTAGCTTTAAGCATTAAATACAACCTTGTTGCTATCCTTACACATTGTACAACCACATCATAAGCAAAAAAAACATTAAAGTAAATCATAAGCTTAAGGTATGACTATAAGTAATAAAGTAATAGTTTTTTATGGATCCCACTGTAAACAGGACATACTTTAATACTACATTTTTGTTTTTTCCATTGTGCACATAACAGTTATAGCAAATACTAACTTTTTGCGAATCCCACCTCCCACCGTGCTTAAATCCAAACCTAACACCTCCAATTTGTTAGCACTAGTATATCTCCACAAAATGGAAAATTATGCACTTGATTTATAAATTAACTTGTCTAAGGGTGTTTGCATTGGAGGCTAAATTTTTAGCCTCCGTTACATCGAATGTTTAGATACTGTTTTGGAATATTAAATGTAGACTATTTATAAAACTTATTTATAATCGGTAGATTATTTACGAGATGAATCAATGAGCCTAATTATGCCATGATTTGACAATGTGATTGTACAGTAAATATTTGCTAATCATGGATTAATTATATTTAATAAATTCGTCTCGCGGATTATCCTCCGATTCTGCAATTATTTTATAATTAGTTTACATTTAGTATTTCAAATTGACGTCTAAACATCTGATGTGACACGGGCTAAAATTTAACCCCTCGATCCAAACACGGGCTTATACTCAGAATCCTTTTAAATTGAACCATATTGGTATAAAATCAACCCATGTTAGCAGTGGTTAGCTAATGTCGATACAACGACACGTGACATTCTCTATACGCTACTTGTGGACAATTGGTTCTTCAAATTCTTCCTTCGTTGGCATCAATGCTAGCTTAACCAATGGATATATGACAACGGATATGTGTCAGAAGATTAATCTTGCTAATACATATACACGCACAATAATTCAAAATGTTATATTAAGAAATTAATGAAAATCAAAAAATGTTTCGTTTTTCATGATATTTAATTTCTAAAATACCATGATGAGAATTTTTACATGATAACGCCAAATAAGGAATCTAGTCATATCTCTCTCTCCACACGCTGCACACGCTTAACTAAGCAAGCACTACAAGGAAGTATTAAAAAGGTGGGAAATGGTTTAATTTGTCGTCCATTTATCAGGTGGATCCCAGTTGCAAAAAATCAGATAAAAGAATAGTCGACATTAGATTAATAATAAAAGGAATTGGTAATTATATTTGTTTTTTATTTGATTCCGCATCGCAGAAGGTGTGAAAAAAGGAATAAAAACGAAAAAAAATTACAATACAAAAAATATCAACTAAAAATACAATAAAGAAAGTTTAGACAAGATTCCACAACACACGTACGCATTGATATGAAGTACAATACAATTGAAAATTACTAAAAATAAAAGGTACTTAGCAATCGGATTTGTAAAGAAATAGTTTTAGATCACCAATTATTAATGCACGGGGTAGTTAATAGTCAAATTAATAAGTGATCTTTTCATAATAATTTTAAAATTAGATATGGTCACAACTATATATCAGTCCGGAGTCTAGCTTCACAAAATTTCATGCGCACACTTATTGTTGAGGGAAAATAATCCTGTCAAGCAGTAGGTAATTGGGACAAGGACTTCGAAGAAGGGTTCAGAGCCTTGGGCGCGCAAAGACCGCCGGCGCTGCTATGGTGCCCCAAAGGACAGGCTCCGAGACGCGTTGCGCTACTTCCCCAAGCCAAAACCCTCTGAAGGAAAGGCTCTGAGATGCATTGTATTGCTTCCTAGGGCGAAGACCCTTCGAAGGATTCGAAGCCCCCACCGGCATTCCGGTGCTGGATGAGGCGTACACGCCCTATAAGGCCCTTCAGGCTCCGCTTCAGAGGGGCATCACCGAACGGAGTGTGACGATTGCAGTACTAGGTGCTGATCATTGGAAAAGATATTCACTTTATAGAGACGTCCTGTCGTGACAAAGCGCACGTTCGGTGCAGACATGCGTCGTCATTCTGATCAGAGACTCGCCTTACCTAGGCAGTTGGGTAGGTTAGAACCGTCATACCCCTATCGGGTCTGTTGAATAGAGTCTGTCGTGATGGTTGTAACTATGGGGTAGAAGGGGGATTTTCCTTATAGGTCTCCCCTTATAAATACCCGCTCCTCTCACTATAATAAGTATTGGGGAAAATATCTCATCTTCGGGGTTATTGCCGAAGCAACATAAAGGCAGACAGCGGATTCGAAGGTTCCCAGACGATCATCTTCGAAGATACCCGGAACCAAGTTCGAAGTACGAAGATAGGCATTGGTTCGGAGTACATCTTCGAACTAAGGCCCTCCAAGATCTTTTCTGCCAGCTAAGATGGAAGACTTATCTTCTTTCTCATTAGATTAGTCTTTTACCATTTTAGCCCTATTAAGGGAACCGAATAGTTTCCACTATGTCGGTTGTAATAGAGGGGTAAATAGGTCTTTTCCTTAATGTTTGGGCCTATAAATACCCCCCATTTCACCCTGTAATAGGGACCGAATACAAGTTATTCAATACACACATTCGAACTATTCTAAGTTATTATCCTTTCGGAGGCTTAGAACAGTTCTCTTCGCAAACACTTCGTTTGTTAGTTTCTCTTCTACAGAAACCTGCTAGCGTAATCTTTTACGCCAACAGTTGGCGCCGTCCGTGGGGAACCTAGTCCGAAAAACTTCGTTCTCTACCAACTCCTTACATCATGCCTCCTAAGCGGAGCGCACCCCGCAATCCCACTCGGAGGTCCTCTCGGATCTCCGGAGAAATACCCTTCGACACAGTTGAAGTCGGAGGGTCTTCGGCTTTCCCTCCACAAACTCCGGAAGGGGCTTCTATCCCTCGAGTATACGAAGCTTCTCCGCCAACCCCTTCCATACTCCGACAGCCTGGAGTCCCTTCTCCACCCTCCATCCTGATTCGAACTGATCCTATCAGTTCTCAAGACCCGGAAGATCCTTCCGGAGGAAATGGAAATAATCTTGGAGATATGGCCAGTCAAATGGCCAACCTTCAAGCTGAAGTGGCAAGGTGGCGACAGGAAGCTGCGAGCAGGCTTCGCTCTCAAGCCACCCCAACCATCCCAGAAGTGCCCGAAGACGATGATCTTGATTATCCCGAAGCCCCGGAGAACGCCTCCTTCGACAATGAGTCTCCGCTGCATCCTGAGCTGCAGAAGGTTCGCTTTGATCCAAAGTTTAAAACTTCGAAGCTCTGTAAGTATGCCGGAGATGAAGATCCCGGAGAGTTCGTTCGGTCTTATGCCCTAGCAATTGAGGCTAGCGGAGGTGTTCGAGACACCATGGCGAAGTGCTTCCCTTTGGCTCTTCAAGGAGTGGCATTGAGATGGTTCTGGTCCTTAAAGCCAGGATCAATCAATTCATGGTCGCAGCTGAAGAAGAAGTTTATAAGCAACTTTCAGGGCACCTTCGTGCCTCCTATGTCAACAGGAAGCCTTTTCCAGGTGAAACAGCTCCCCGGAGAAACATTGAGGCAGTACTTTAAGCGCTTCGCTCATACGAAGTCGCAAATTCGGGGGCTGTCCACATCTTCAGTGGTTGATGCAGCTCGGGAAGGCGTCAGTCATCAAGGCCTTCTGGATAAACTGCATCGGAAGAGCATCTCCTCAGTCTCTCAGTTAATGTCATACTTCGAGGAGTATGCGAGGTCAGAAGAGGGTTGGCTTCGGAGGACTGCTGCTACTTCGTCTATATTGCAAGAAGTCAAAGTAGAAGTGAAGACTTCGGCGCAGCCGCAGGAACCAGTCTTCGAAGTGCAACATGATCGGAGAAGAGGGCAAAAGCACCCTCGTTCTGAAGTCATGAATATTGCACCCCCACAGAAGTTTGCACCAAGAGCTCCACAGTCTACGGGGAACAAGGCCAGCGGCTGGAAGCCGCCAGGGAAAACGGCTGGCAAGGGCCAGACCCTTTTCTGCTGCATTCACGGAGAAAATCGAAGCCATGCAACTGACACTTGCAAGGCTATACTTACTCTAAGGGGAGAGTACTTAGAGAGAACTTCGGGTCGAGGCAGTACCGACCGAGTTCCAGCTACAACGCGCCCAGAGCCGGTCCAGGCTGTGGCGCGAATAGAAAATTTTGATGCTGCAAGGCACCCTCCGGTGGCCAATGTTATGCCACCTCCGAAGCAAGAAGAAGGGCAAGATAGAGGAAAAAGAGTAGTTCTCCCTATCTCCGGAGGAGGTACCCTCGGAAGCATGTCCAAGAGACAGCGAAGAGAGTACGTTCGGGAAGTAGGTCATATTGGGACTTCGTCATCTGCAGCTGCAATGCCGGAGTGGTCTCACGTTCCGATATCTTTCTCTGCGGAGGATGCAGCTGGTATTAAGTTCCCGCACGTAGATCCATTGGTTATCACTGCTGATATTGCGGGCACTGAAGTCCGAAGGGTGTTAATTGACGGAGGTAGCTCGGCAGATATCATTTTTGTTCAAGCCTTCGATCAGTTATGCATTTCCAGGAAGCATCTCCTTCCAGCGGCTCGTCCTCTGCAAGGCTTCGCAGGACCCCCGCTTGATGCACTTGGTCAGATAGGCCTGGAAGTTACCTTCGGAGAAGGTTTATTAGCCCGGACTGAAGAAGTAATTTTTGATGTGATAGATGCCCCTTATGCTTATAACGTCATCTTCGGAAGGGGCATGCTGAACCAGTTCGGAGCTGTGGCGCATCACAATTACTTGTGCATGAAGATGCCCACACAAGCAGGAGTCCTTACAATCTTCGGAGATCAAGCCATTGCTCGGAGGGCGGAATATGGTCATGGTCCCCCTCTTGATCCGAGGCAAGTAAACAGTGTGCAAAATAATGATGAAATTTTTTCAGCCTCCTCCGAAGCTTCGAAGAAGTCTTTTCCGAGACCAAGTCCCGAAGGAGAGATTGCAACGAAGGTCATTGTTAAAGATGGTAAAGAGTACACTTTTCAATTTGGTAAAGATTTACCTCCTGAAGTTGCAACCTCCTTGGAAAAGGTGGTGGAAGAAAATTTGGATGTCTTCGCTTGGTCTGACGAAGATATCACCGGAGTCGATCGGGATATCATTGAGCACAGTTTACTTGTAAACCCGAAGGCCCGGCCTGTTCGACAAGGACTCCGGAAGATGTCCGCAGAGAGAGCTGCTCTAGCTAAGGACGAAGTTGAAAAATTATTGAAGGCTGGGATTATCAGAGAAGTGGCTCACACAGAATGGTTAGCCAACCCAGTCTTCGTCAGAAAGAAGTCTTCTGGGAAGTGGCGCATGTGCATTGATTTCACATCTTTGAATAAAGCATGCCCACGTGACCCCTACCCCATGCCCCGAATTGATCAACTGGTTGACTCCACCGCAGGTTCGGAGTTACTAAGCTTCCTCGACGCGTATTCTGGTTATCATCAAATATGGTTGAAGCGCGAAGATGAAATCAAGACAAGCTTCGTAACTCCTTCGGGAGTCTTCTGCTATGTAAGAATGCCCTTCGGCCTAAGAAACGCCGGGGCTACTTTTTCAAGATTAGTTGCTAAGGCTCTAGGTCATCAACTAGGTCGCAATGTGGAGGCCTATATGGATGATATTGTAATAAAGAGTGCTTTAAAGCACCAACATAGCCTAGACTTAGCAGAAACATTCAAGAGCCTTCGGGCATGTGGGATCCGTCTTAACCCCGAAAAATGTATATTCGGAGCTAAGGCTGGAAAATTGTTAGGGTATTTAGTTTCAAGCAGGGGAATTGAAGCTAGCCCTACTCAAATAACTGCGCTGCAGAAGATGGCTCCTCCGGAGAATTTAAAGCAAGTGCAAAAGCTGACTGGGCGTCTGGCCGCACTTAGCAGGTTTTTATCAAGGTCTGCGGAGAGGAGCTTGCCGATATTCAAAGCTTTGAAAGGGTCCGAAGATTTTGCATGGACACCGGAGTGTCAGAGAAGCTTCGAAGATATTAAAGATTATCTCAGTAATCTTGCTACACTCACGGTGCCTACTGCGGACGAAACCCTACTCCTGTACCTTGCAGCTACAGGTTCAGCTGTCAGCGCAGTCCTTGTCAGAGAAGTGGATTTCAATGGGAAGTTGGTCCAAAATCCTGTTTATTTTGTATCCGAAGCATTATCAGGAGCGAAGACAAGATACTCCGAACTTGAGAAGTTCGTTTATGCTCTGATAATGGCTTCAAGGAAGCTAAGACATTATTTTTTGGCTCATAATGTAATTGTACCAACTTCGTATCCCTTAGGAGATATGCTCCGAAGCAAAGATTCCACTGGAAGGATTGGAAAGTGGGCCGTCGAGCTAGCACCCTTCGGCATATCTTTCTTGGCAAGGACAGCTATCAAATCCCAAGTCCTAGCAGACTTCGTAGCAGAGTGGACTCCACCTGCGAATTTGACTCCGGAGAAATCAAGTGACGGAGTTTGGACTGTTTACTCCGATGGGGCTTTCCAAGCATCCGGAGCAGGCATTGGGGCAGTGTTGATTTCACCGTCAGGGCAAAGAGCAATGTACTCCGCAAGACTCAACTTTAAGTCTACCAATAATATAGCGGAGTACGAAGGGATTTTATTGGGACTCCGGAAAGCACGTGCTCTAGGGGCTACAAGAATAATTATAAAAACAGATTCTCAGATAGTAGCAGGGCACGTAGACAAAAGTTTTCAAGTTCGGCATCCACAGCTTGCAAAGTACTTAGAAGAAATCCGCAAAATCGAAGCACACTTCAAGGGTATTTCCATTCGGAGTATACCAAGAGCGGAAAACGTGCAAGCGGACATTTTAGCGAAAGCTGCAGCCGGAGCTGTGGATGTGCCTGAAGAAGCTTTCTATGAGGAGCTCAATATACCTTCGGTGCCACAAATTGCCTCTGCGGAGATTCTTTGCATTCCTAGTGCAGATTGGAAAGATTCGATCGTGGAACTCTTGCAAGGAGGAACAAATTTGCCCGAAGAGCCCCAGTTGTCAAGATTAAAGCTCAGAGCCAGAAACTATCAGTTAATCAACGGTATATTATACAAGGCCGGAGTATGTTCCCCTCTACTCCGATGTATATCTCAAGCCGAAGGCCAAGAAATTCTTCGAGAAATTCATGAAGGCCTTTGTGGAAGCCATTTAGCCCCTAGAGCTCTGGCAGGAAAAACACTTCGCCAGGGGCTTTATTGGCCCACAATAACAGCTGATGCGGAGAGCTTGGTCCGCACTTGTCAAGGATGCCAGTGGATGGGTCGACGGAGTCATCGCCCACCAACAGCTCTTCAAGTCATTGCTCCAGTATGGCCTATGGCCAGATGGGGTATGGATTTAATTGGTCCCTTTCCGTTAGCAAAGGGAAATCTGAAGTTCGCAGTGGTAGCTATTGAATATTTTTCTAAGTGGGTGGAAGCAGAACCCTTAACAGCTATCACTTCGAACAATGTACAGAAATTCTTCTGGAAGAACATCATTTGTCGGTTCGGAGTGCCTAGATACCTCACAGTTGATAATGGAACACAGTTCGACGCAGAACCCTTCAGGAAGTTTTGCGAAGACCTAGGCATTCAGCTATGTTTTGCTGCAGTGAGGCATCCTCAGTCGAATGGAGCCGTAGAACGAGCCAATGGAAATATTTTATCAGGGCTAAATCGAAGAATAGTAGGATTAGCAAAGGGACTGTGGACCGAAGAGCTTCCGAAGATTCTGTGGTCCATTCGGACTACGCAAACAAGGTCCACAGGTTTTACTCCGTTCAGACTACTATTCGGAGATGAAGCTATGACTCCAACGGAGCTCAAAGGGGGATCATTTCGCAGCACCGAACCGGACATCGAAGAAGAAAGACAAGCTTCGTTAGATTTATCAGAAGAAACGAGACTTCGGGCTGTAGCTAATTTATCAAAATATCATCAGCAGACGAAGGCTTGGTATGACCCGAAGGTTAAGCTCAATGAACTAAGACCGGGTCATCTTGTTCTACGAAGCATTATAGCACCAGGGAAGTTAGGCAATAAATGGGAAGGTCCATACCTAATTGTCCGCTCAGGGCGCCCTGGTTCATTTAAATTAGCTAATTTAGAAGGTGAAGAGTTAGCACATACTTGGCATGCGGAGCACCTAAAGCGATACTTCGCATAAGGGCTCCTTGTAATTCGCTTGTAATCATCTTCTAAATTAATAAAGCATATGACCCTGATAGTTGCCTTCCCCTCATAGACTTCCAGCTTCCGAGTGGACGCACTGGAACCGCGGGGTCGACCGAGAGGGAAGTGTCATTAAGCTGGGTTGTATTTTCGGACTTCGAACCCATAAAGTTCGAAGCCTCCGACGTGGGGGCTGACATAATCCGGAGCCCAGGCCACCGGCTTGTAGGCATCCGTAAAAGAGCCCAAAACCACACCCTACGGAGTCCAAGCCATTGGCTGGTAGACTTCCGTAAAAAGAGCCGAAGGTGGCCAAAACCTACGGAGTCCAAGCCATTGGCTGGTAGACTTCCGTAAAAAGAGCCGAAGGTGGCCAAAATCTGCGAAGTCCAAGCCATTGGCTGGTAGACTTCATGCAAAAAGAGCCGAAGGTGGCCAAATTATACGGAGTCCAAGCCATTGGCTGGTAGACATCCGTAAAAAGAGTCCAAAGAGACCATTGCAAACTCCGAACCATTGGTTCGTCAGAGATCGCAAAGATAAGCCGAAGGTGGCTAAAGCAAAACAGCATTTGAGCCATGAGCTTCGAATGTCTGTTAACATAGTCCAAAGTGACAAATTTTTTAAGACACTAAAGTGTCCTGAAAGTTATCTCAACTGATTTCTTTCATAAAACAAAGGTACTAAATTACCATTCTTCTGACTACAAATAGTCGAAGACATTTCATAAGATTTTAAAAGATCTTTAAATGACAGAGGGGCTCCGAACCCCCAAAAAATTGTACTCCGAAGTTTTTTCTTTGCGCATAACCATCTTTGAATACATTTCGAAGTTGCTTATACCCAAAGAGGGGCTAGTAAATATGGAGACAATTTTAAATCGGCATTCATTATTGAAATAAATGTGTTTACAGATTACACTATGAAAAATTGGTATCTATACCAAGAAGGAATCGGAGACCTCTTCGGTCCCGAGAGCTAGGGGTGGAACGACTAGTTCCAACATCGGAAGTTCTAAGAACTTTACGTTTAACTCTCTTCCTCCCCTTCGAAGCTCTAAAATCCTTCTGCTCTTGTTGAAGCTCGGCCCAAGTTCGAAGCCGTTCGGGGCTTCTTTCCCAGCTTCTAAGATCTTCAGATCTTTTATTTCGAGCTTCACCTTCGTCTTCAGACCAAATAGTGTCTTCAGAAGACGAGGTGTTTGCGTTAACCTCTTTCTCTTCCTCTTTAATATAAGACAATACATCTTTGATTACTTCGGGCGCAATTACGCCGGAGTCATCTCGAGGAATTAGAAATCGAGGATGCTTGTAAGTCTTTAGAAGTTCGAAGGTATTCCATAATGAACGAAGTTCGTCGTTAAGTTCTAACACTTCGATATCTTCCATAAGAGGCAAAGCCTAAAAATATAACAAACAAGATTTTCATTGATAAAATGTTTACAAGCATAAAGCTTTACATAATCAAAAATCCTAAATGATTCCTAAACCTGCGGGTTCGGAGGAGGCTGACTGCTCGAAGCTTGGTTCCGAACTTGCTTCTGGCGTTGGCCTTCATCGATCCAAGCCTTGATCGCGGAACGACCTTCGGCTCTCCATGAGGTTTGAAAGGCTCGCCAGGCGGCAGTCACACCTTCGGAAGGATTCAAAAGCCGCTCGTCGTCGAAGGTAATGGAGCCTTCTGCGCTCGGAGTGATTGTTCGGCCCAAATCCTCGTAGTAACGAAGTAGTCCGAGGGCAGACACTTGTCCGGAGAGTTCTCCATAACGAATGCCTGCCGTCTTCATTTGCTTCGCTGCTCCTTGGATCCTTTTTAACCGGCGCAGCAGAGTCACGTTGTCATCCGAAGGAAGTGATCCAGTAGTACCGAAGTACTCTAGAACACCTAGCATCTGTTCGATGACCTCCGTAGCTACCTTCTCCGACTTAAGCTTTTCTTCAATCAGTGCATCCTTGCTCGAAGTCGTTTCTGCCAAAACTCCGGAAATCCTAGCATTCTCCGTAGTTAAAATATTCTTCTGGTTTAGGAGTTGGCTAGCTTCCTCTTGGAGCCTTACAAGTTCGGACCCAGCACTAGCATGCTCCAACCGCACCTTTTCAATTTCAGCCCGAAGCACGATTCTTTCTGCTTCGAGCTCCTTATTAGCAGCCTCCAAGCCCTGTCTGGCCCTACGCTCCGTTGAAATCACATTATCCATTTGAAGTACTCTAGCTTCGGAGAAAGATAAGTTGCGTTTAAGAGCTTCATTTTCTTCCCGAAGCTGAGCAATTTCATTCTCGCTTGATAAAGTTGCAGCGCGGGCCAAGACTGCTTGCTGAGAAAAGAAAAAACTAAAGTAAGAAATTATTCATGTATAATTTGCTGCTGGTTCGAAGATGTACTCCGAACCCAATATAATTCGCTAAAGATATTGGCTCGAAGGTGCTCCGTACCTGGTAGGCCGCTCGTTCCAGGGCAACGTTAAGCTCCGAACTCTTCGCCCTGCTTAATTTTGCTACCAGCTCTGTCTCCCCGACTTCGCGACTCACTCGACCTAAAGGTTTGAGCAGAGTCCGAAGCCCAGTTGGCTCCAAAAAAGGAGTCAAAAGAGGGAGCATTGCCGAAGCCTTTTGGTCATCCCTGCTTGACGAAGGTCCGGAGCGTTCTCCTGAGGTCCTTGGAACTTCGGAAGATGGCCCCCCCTCAGTTGATTCACTTTCATCTGTTGACTCAGACGAAGTTGATCCTTGAGTAGGGAGAGGCTCTATGTGTCTTTTACCCCTTCCAGGCCCCTGTTGAGTGACCTCCAGGTGCGGCTCCGAAGTTGTCGAAGGCCTTTGAATTGTGTCTTCGTGATGTACTTCTTCCGAAGGGGGCTCTGCGAAAGCAAAAGTATTATACATTGTATAATTTTGCAGAAAATAATAAAAGAATTATGCGAAGTTTACCTTCGACATTTTGGGGGCATTCGAGCACCGGACTGCTCGGAGGATCGAAGGTGAGGTCTTCGTCTGAATCCACAGTTAAAATTTCAGCTGCCGGAGTATCTCCGTGAGCAGTCCTCCCTTCATCCACAACTGAAGTTGTAACTTCAACTTCATCTTCGCCCATAGGGGCTTCGATTTGCTCTTCTTCTTGAGCATCCGGAGCTCTCACTTCTTCAATATTAGCTTGAGGCTCCGGCATACCTGCAGTATCTTCAATGTGAATATTTTGTTGAGCTGCATCTTCATCAATCAATCTCACTAATAATATACCTTCATCTTCTTTAGAACCGGAGATTGAGGTTCTTGCGCTCGAAGGCGCAGGATTCGAAGGTGCGAGATTTTTCGGCTTCCGAGCCACCTTCTTCACCGGAGTCTTTGCGGAGCTCGAAGCTCCGGCTTCAGCTATCCTCTTCTTGGGTCCTTTCTCCGAAGGCACCCAGTCCATCAGAGGGGGCGGAGTCAACTCCAACATTCCCCATACTCTGTTAAACCTCTCCCAACTCCCGACCAATTTAACTCTCCATTCTTTTTCAGTCGGAGTTGGGGCACCCAAAATCTTCTCCGAAGCCCTTACAATTTGCTCTGAAGTAATAGGGGCTGAAGAAGCTAAAAAATAAATCAAAATTAGTCTTTCTTCGAAGTAAATATGTATAATGCATGTTGGTTTCGAAGTTACCTGTAGGGCTCGAAGTCAAGTTGATCTTGCGGAGACCGCCTTCCGAGTCATCTTCGAAGACGATAGGCCAGTTGGCCATCAACGGAGAAATTTGCAAGCCAAGAAATTCTTCGGCCAAGTCTCGCATACTTAACCTTCGGCTAATCTTTTGAAGCAGGTTAAGACGAGCTTCGAGCTGACCTTCGTTGGGCTGCACCAAAGCTTCCTTCCGGAATTGAATTTCTTTGAGGGGCCCGGCCAGAGGACTGCTTGCCCCAACTTCGGCATAGAACCATCTTAGAATCCAATCAGTATACCATCTGGCATTGATGGCCTTGGCAGGAAATTGAAGAGCATACTCATCTCGAAGCCTAAAGTTAATACTGCCGAAGGATACTAATACTTTTTCACCTCCGGGACCTACGAAGGTCTTTGGTTGGCATGTAGCCCTGTGCAATGCAGCGAAGATTTCTGCCCTTCCTTCGCACCCTTCGGCTCTCAAGGCCCATTCGAAGATAGCCAATCTAGCTACCGCATTCGGAGATAATTGAGGGAGGGTTACATGGAACAGATCCAGTACCTCTGCCAGGAAGTCCACTGCAGGGAGGCCCAAGCCAGCTTCGAAGAAGGCTTCGAATACCACTACTTCTCTGGGTCTTGGCGTTGGAATCATCTCTTTGCCTGGCTTCCGAATCATAACTCCATTACTGATTTTTCCTCCCGCTGCGATTGCCAGTGACTCTCTTTTGCAGGTAGAAGACCCCAACTGGAAAGACTGATCCAAATATTTTGTCGATGGTGGGCACAGACCTTGGTCATCGGCGATTTGGGGATTTCTCCCTCCTGCCGCCATTGATGTCACCGTCGGTACCGAAGGTGCCGCCGCCAATGCTGCCGCCGCTGCTGCTGCAGCCGCCTGCTGCCGAGCCAAAGCCGACGGAGGTGCAGATCCCTTAGTCTTCACCATCGCGATCGCCGGATTGCTTTGAAGAAATGGAGGCTAGGGCTCAAGAACTCAAAGGGCTAAAAAGTTTTTGATTGCGAGAATGCGGTGAAAAGGTAACCGGGTAACTTCTAGACCTTCTATTTATAGCCTAGATTTTACTTTTTTACCGTTAATCCATGTCGTTTCGCATTCCTGTCGTTACTTTTCCCCAAGATTAACGCTTACTACAGTTTCCGTTGGAAACAGAAACTTAACGGCTATTTTCTCTAAGTCTAAAAGACTCTCGAACTTCTTGAGTCGGTTCTAAGATAGTTCGAAAAGCAATTACCTTAAGACTGATTCGAAGTTCATATCTTCATGCATTTCGGAGATAAAATAAAAACCAATAACCCCTATGTTTGGTTATCTTTTCCTTCCGTATACTGCTTTCCTAACGTTACAGGTCAGACGGAAAAGCGTATTCGAGGGGCTACTATTGGGGGAAAATATCTCATCTTCGGGGTTATTGCCGAAGCAACATAAAGGCAGACAGCGGATTCGAAGGTTCCCAGACGATCATCTTCGAAGATACCCGGAACCAAGTTCGAAGTACGAAGATAGGCATTGGTTCGGAGTACATCTTCGAACTAAGGCCCTCCAAGATCTTTTTGTCCAGCTAAGATGGAAGACTTATCTTCTTTCTCATTAGATTAGTCTTTTACCATTTTAGCCCTATTAAGGGAACCGAATAGTTTCCACTATGTCGGTTGTAATAGAGGGGTAAATAGGTCTTTTCCTTAATGTTTGGGCCTATAAATACCCCCCATTTCACCCTGTAATAGGGACCAAATACAAGTTATTCAATACACACATTCGAACTATTCTAAGTTATTATCCTTTCGGAGGCTTAGAACAGTTCTCTTCGCAAACACTTCGTTTGTTAGTTTCTCTTCTACAGAAACCTGTTAGCGTAATCTTTTACGCCAACAATAAGGGACAAAAGCAATCACACACGTAGAGCCCAGCTAGAGTTATTATCCCAAGGGAAGACTCTGTTGGGACTCAAGCTAGCTACTTTAGCCTAGTGTTGTTCTTTAAGTTACTCAAACCTGTTAGCGTAATCTTTTATGCCAACATTTGTATGGCATTGTCTGTGGGGATCCTAGTACCAAAAGCTAACATCTCTTCCACCTAGTAGTTTTGGAGTCATGCCTCCAAAAAGAACCGCGATCAAGGTTCCTCTCCGAAGGTCCGCTCGGACCTTACGGCAGAAACCCCACAAGCAGATACCACAACGGTTGCCGAAGCCACCGCAATTCAAAACCCAAACACGACACTAGAAGCCAGAGACCCCTCTGACTCCACAAACCCATCCGCGGACTTCCAAGTCTCTACAGGCCAAAGAGTTGTTGGCCTTCACTCATCCGTAGACTTCCCGACCACAACACTCCGGATGGATTTCGTCCGATCGCAAGTCCCAGAGACGCGCTTCGGAGGAAGCAAGAGCCCAGCCGATGCTTTGGCTGCTGAGAATGCCCAACTTAGGGCCGAGCTCATGAGGTGGTGGCAGGCAACTGTGAATCAACTCCCTGGTCAAACCGGGCCGGCACAAGCGCTGGAAGCCGAAATCATCACGATAAGTGACGTAGAAGACCAAGAAGCCCGAAGTAGCGAGCGGAACACTTCCTTCGATGAAGAATCCTCGCTGCATCCAGACTTGCAGAAGGTGCGATTCAAGTTCAAGTTCTGAGCGGCCATGCTCCCAAAGTACTCCGGGGATACCGACCCTGGTGAGTTCTCCCGGTCATACGCCTTGGCGATAGAGGCTTGAGGAGGAGAGCGAGACACGATGGCGAAGTGCTTCTCTCTCGTGCTCAAAGGGATCGCCCTCCGGTAGTTTTATTTGCCGAAGATAGGATCCATAAGATCATGGGAGAAGCTGAAGATTTAATTCGTCAACAATTTTCAAGGGACCTTCGTAGCTCCCATGTCCATAGGGAGCCTTTTTCAGGTGAAGCAGTAGCCCGGAGAGACTCTCTGCTAGTACTCCCAACGCTTCGCCCACACCAAGTCCCAGATCAAAGGTGTTGGGGGAAAATACTTCATTCTCAGGTCTCTACAATAATAAGACAAAGGCAATCTACTAAACCGAAGTTCCAGTATTAACTCCAGTTTAGTACATGATCAAGTTCGAAGAATCAATGCAGACTTCTGTTCGGAGTATAACTTCGAAGGTCGAATCTTTAGAGAGCTTATCTGCCAGCAAGGATGGAAGACTTATCTTCCTTCTGATTAGATTAGTCTTTTACCATTTTAACCCTATTAGGGCTACCGAATAGTCTCCACTATGTCGGTTGTAATTGAGGGGTAAAAAGGTCTTTTCCTTAATATTTTTACCTATAAACCCCCCCCATTTTACCCTGTAATGAGGATCGAATACTCAGTTATTCAATACACAACTTCGAATTACTTTGAGCTATTATCCAATACGGAGTCTAGAAATAGTTCACTTCACAAACACTTCGTTTGTTAGTTCCTAATCTCTGAAAACCTGTTAGCGTAATCTTTTACGCCAACAGTTGGCGCCGTCCATGGGGAACCTAGTCCAAAAAACTTCGTTCTCTACCAAGTTCTCAAAACCATGCCTCCTAAGCGGAGTTCAGGTGGTAGTCCTACTCGGAGGTCCCCTCGGACCTCCGGAGCAAGATCTTCGAACACAATTGAGGTCAGAGGACCTTCGGTAATTCCTCCACCTCAGACTCTCGAAGGGAATTTCCTTCCTCGAGCATACGAAGTTCCTCCTCCAACTCCATCTATGCTTCGGCCATCCGGAGTCCCTCCAGCTCCAATTGTGTTCTCAAGACCCGGAAGATCCTTCTGGAAGAAATGAAGATGGTCTTGGCGACATGGCGACCCAGATGGCCAATATCCAAGTTGAAGTGGCGAGGTGGAGGCAAGAAGCCGCGGATAGGTGTCGTTCTCAGGCCACCCCCGTCATTTCCGAAGTGCCTCAAGACGACGATCTTCCTTATCCCGAAGCCCCAGAGAATGTTTCCTTTGATAGCAAGTCTCCACTGCATCCCGAGTTATAGAAAGTGCGCTTCGACCCTAAGTTTAAAACTTCAAAGCTTTGTAAGTACTCCGGAGAGGAGGACCCTCGGGAGTTCTCCCATTCTTATGCTTTGGCGATTGAGGCCAGTGGGGGGGGTGCAAGACACCATGGCCAAGTGTTTCCCTCTTGCTCTCGAAGGGGTGGCTTTGCGTTGGTTTTGGTCCCTGAAGCCGGGATCAATTAGAACCTGGGAGCAATTAAGGAAGAAGTTCATAAGTAACTTTGAGGGTACCTTCGTACCCCCAATGTCTACGGGAAGTCTTTTCTAGGTGAAGCAGCTGCCTGGAGAAACTTTAAGACAATTTTTCAAGCGCTTCGCCCATACGAAGTCGCAAATACGAGGGTTGTCTATGTCCTCCATGGTTGATGCAGCTCGAGAGGGAGTTACCCATGCGGGACTCCTTGATAAACTCCATCAGAAATAGATATCCTCTGTAGATCAGTTGATGGCTTATTTTGAAGAATATGCTAGGTTAGAAGAAGGGTGGCTCCGAAGAATAGCTTTAACTCTGTCAATCCTACAAGAAGTCAAGCTCGAAGTAAAGACTTCAATACCTTCGTAGGGGCCTAGCATCGTAGTCCAACATGACAGACATCGGGGGCAAAAGCATCCTCGTTCCAAAGTCCTAAACATTGCTCCTCCGCAGAAATTTTCTCCTAAAACTTTACAAGCCTCAGGAAGCAAGACCAGTGGCTGGAGGTCGACAGGGAAGCCGGCTGACAAAGCCCAGGCCTTCTTCTGCTGCGTCCATGGTGAGAATCGGAGTCACGCTACTGATTCGTGTAAGTCTATACTCGCTTTAAGAGGCGAGTACCTTGAAAGGACCTCTAGTCGAGGTACTACTGACCGAGTTCCTTCTGAGGCACGTCCAGAGCCTGTCCAGGCTGTGGCACGTATAGACAACTTTGACCCTACAAGACAACCTCGGTGGTCAATATTATGCCACCTCTGAAGCAGGAAGATGGCCAAGATCGGGGTAAAAGAGTAGTCCTCCTAATTTCCAGAGGAGGGACCCTCGGCAGTATGTTGAAGAGACAGCGAAGAGAATATGTCTAGGAAGTGGGCCATATCGGAACTTCTTCATCCGCAGCTACCATGCCCGAGTGGTCCCATGTGCCGATATCTTTCTCTACAGATGATGTAGCTGGTATCAAGTTTCCACATGCAGATCTCCTTGTTATTACTACCGATATAGTAGGGACTTAAGTCTAGAGAGTGTTGATTGATAGAGGGAGTTCAACAGATGTCATCTTTGTTCAAGCCTTCGATCAGCTCTGTATCTCCAGGAAACATCTCCTCCCTGCAGCCTGTCCCTTGCAAGGCTTCACAGGACCCCCTCTTAATGCCCTCGGCCAGATAGGTCTGGAGATTGCTTTCGGAGAGGGGCTACTGGCAAGGACGGAGGACGTGATTTTCGATGTTGTAGATGCTCCTTATGCATATAATTTTATCTTCGGGAGGGGCATGTTAAATTAGTTCGGAGCCGTGACGCATCATAACTATTTATGTATGAAAATGGCCACGCAAATGGGAGTACTCATTGTCTTCGGAGATCAAGCCACTGCGCGAAGAGCAGAATATGGTCATGGACTCCCTCTCGACCCGAGACAAGTGAACAATGTACAAGGTAATCCGGAGGATATCTCTGCTCCAGGTGAATCTTCGAAGAAGTCCTTCCCAAGACCCAGCCCCGACGGAGAAATTATAACGAAGGTTATTGTCAAAGATGGCAAAGACCACCCTTTTCAGTTCGACAAAGATTTGCCTCCAGAAATCGCTACTTCGTTAGAAAAGGTAGTTGAAGAAAATTTGGATGTCTTTGCTTGGTCTGATGAAGACATTCTCGGAGTTAGTCGAGATATCATTGAGCATAGCTTGCTTGTGAACCCGAGGGTTCGACCTGTTCGATAAGGACTTCGGAAGTTATCCATGGAGAGGGCCATCCTTGCTAAAGCAGAAGTGGAAAAATTGCTGAAGGATGGGATTATCAGAGAAGTAGCTCATACGGAGTGGTTAGCCAACCCAGTCTTTGTCAGAAAGAAATCCTCCAGGATGTGGCGCATGTGTATTGATTTTACATGCTTGAATAAAGCATGCCCCCGTGATCCCTATCCCATGCCCCGAATTGATCAATTAGTTGACTCCACTGCTGGTTCAGAATTATTAAGCTTCCTCGATGCGTATTCTGGCTATCATCAAATCTGGTTAAAGCACGAAGATGAAATCAAAACAAGCTTTGTAACTTCTTCAGGAGTTTTCTGCTATGTAAGAATGCCTTTCGGTTTAAGAAATGCTGGGGCGACTTTTTCGAGGTTAATTGCTAAAGCTCTAGGTCATCAAATAGGCCGTAATGTAGAAGCCTATATGGATGATATTGTAATAAAGAGTGCTTTAAAGCACCAACATAGCCTAGACTTAGCAGAAACGTTCGATAGCCTTCGGGCATGTGGAGTCCGTCTCAACCCCAAAAATGTATCTTCGAGGCTCAGGCTGGAAAATTGTTAGGGTATCTAGTTTCGATTAGAGGGATCGAAGCTAGCCCTCTCAAATAACGACATTACAAAGGATGGCTCCACCAGAAAATTTAAAGCAGGTGCAAAAGCTAACTGGCCATCTAGCAGCACTTAGTATATTTCTAGCAAGGTCTGCGGATAGAAGTTTGCCCATTTTCAAAGCATTGAAAGGGTCTGAAGATTTTGCATGGACACTGGAGTGTCAAAAGAGTTTTGATGATATTAAAAATTATCTCAGTAACCTCGCTACACTCACTATGCCCGTTGCGGACGAAACCCTACTCCTCTACCTTGCAGCTATTGGCTCCGCTATCAGTGTCGTCCTTGTCAGAGAAATTGATTTCAATGCGAAACTGGTACATAATCCAGTCTATTTTGCGAAGCATTGTCTAGAGCAAAAACAAGATATTCCGAGCTTGAGAAGTTCACATATGCTCTGATAATGGCGTCGAGGAAATTGAGACATTATTTTCTAGCACATAATGTGATTGTACAACTTCGTATCCCTTGGGAGATATGCTCCGATGCAAAGATTCTATGGGAAGAATTGGAAAATGGGTTGTTGAACTAGCACCCTTCGGCATCTCCTTCGTGGCAAGGACAACAATCAAGTCACAGGTTTGTGGCAGATTTTGTGGCGGAGTGGACTCCATCCGTAGTATGGGCTCTGGAGAAATCAAATGAAGGAATTTGGACTATATACTCCGATGGAGCTTCCAAGCCTTTAGGGCAAAGAGCAATGTACTCCACAAGGCTCAATTTTAAGTCCACCAATAATACAGCGGATTACAAAGGAATTTTGTTAGGACTTCGAAAGACGCGTGCTTTGGGTGCTACAAGAGTTGTTGTTAAAACAGATTCTCAAATTGTAGCAGGGCACGTCGATAAAAGTTTTCAAGTTCGTCACCGCAGCTTGCAAAATATTTGGAAGAGATCCGTAAGATCGAAGCAGCATTAAAGGGATTTCCATCCGAAGTATACCAAGAGTTGAAAATATGCAAGCCGATACATTAGCGAAATCTGCAGCCGGAGCTATGGACATTCTGGAATGAGCTTTTTACGAAGAGCTTACTTCGCCTTCGGTGCCACAGATCCCTTCTATAGAAGTTCTTTGCATTCCAAACACTGATTGGCGGAGCTCAATTATGGAATTGTTGCAAGGTGAAGCAAATTTGCCTGAAGGGTCCACAACTTTCGAGGTTGAAGTTAAGAGTTTGAAATTATCATATAATCAACGGTATTCTTTACAAGGCCAGAGTATGTCCCCCTCTGATCTGATGTATATCTCAAGCCAAAGGTCAAGAGATGCTCTGAGAAATTCATGAAGGCCTTTGTGGTAGCCATCTGGCCCCTCGGGCTTTGGTAGGAAAACACTTTGCCAGGGGCTTTATTGGCCTACAATAGTAGCTGATGCGGAGAGCTTAGTCCGCACGTGCCAAGGTTGTCAATGGATGGGAAGACGAAGTCATCGCCCGCCAACAACTCTTCA
Source organism: Zizania palustris (assembly GCA_019279435.1). Classification (NCBI taxonomy): domain Eukaryota; kingdom Viridiplantae; phylum Streptophyta; class Magnoliopsida; order Poales; family Poaceae; genus Zizania; species Zizania palustris. The sequence goes on along the minus strand of JAAALK010000285.1, from coordinate 58,426,386 downwards.
AGTCATTGCTCCGGTTTGGCCCATGTCCTAGATGGGGCGTGGACCTTATTGGCCCCTTCCCAATAGCAAAAGGAAATCTCAAATTCGTAGTGGTAGCAATTGAGTATTTTTCTAAGTGGGTCAAAGCAGAACCCCTCAC